>JAODUD010000127.1:23950381-23991244 GCA_026784285.1 Stomatorhinus walkeri
TAGTGTTTGGTTATCAGCCAAGAGGTGAAGCCACCACCCACCCGCCACCCTCCAGCCAACCTGAAATCCCACCCTGTCTAGCCTCAACTGAGACTTTTTCGCACAACTTAGAAAGTGCAACACGGTGGAAGGATTTAGACTGAAGCCGACTGCCGTTGGTCTAGACCTCCTGGTTTTGTAAGAGAAGGAGAGACTCATGGGGGATGAACAAGGTCATTCATTCCACTTTTTATTGATGTTGTTATTAGTATTATTACTACTACTTTATTATTACTACGATCACCATTATTATCATTATTATTATCATTGTTAATACTACTACAATTACTACTAATACTATATGGCAGTTACTAATGCATTATGGGTTAGCTTTAAGTATAATATTTATTTGTGTATTTATTTATTTATTTATTTATTTATTGGTCTCTCGACCTACTTATCTCCTTTTGTTTTACTTTCGTTTTCATTTACTCTGTGTCTGTTTCTGTGTGTGTGTGTGTGTGTGTGCGTGTCGTCGTGTCTGTTCTTAAAAACAAAAAGAGGGAAAAAAAACAGTACTAACAAGCAAGGACACAAAAACGTTTAACCCTAATAGTGATTTTGAACAAATAGTTGTGTTTGATAAACACAAAACTACAAAAAAAGGAGAAGAAAAAAAAATCACATCATTGATTTCACCTTCCCGTTTCCTGCTTTTTTTGGGGGTTCTGTAGGCGATCTGCTTCTTTCTTTACGTCTCCTTAAATAACGAAGGTCTGCAGACAGGTCTGAGAGAAAGGCACCAGAGGAGTAGTGTATTTTGGAATGGGCTAAGTCAGCTGCAACAAAACGGAAGCCTAACCCAGGCTGCTCCAGCACCAGACCTCACTTTTACAGCAGAAACTCAAGACAAACTGGAAGCATGTCCATCTGTCCCTTGCGTGTGTGATTAATTCCCAGTGAAACAGAGTATGTCTTTGTTTTCTTGGAAGAGATTCGTATTTATCATTCCAGCAAAAGAAATAACGTGTCTGTTGAGCAACACCTTGACAGAAGAGCACTTTTAAAAATATTAATTTTAAAGAATAACTTCTGAAGACAATGTTAACTTCCACTGGCCCATATTTACTGTTTCACCCATTCTTGTTGCTTTAATGATAGCCTTCCTTATTGCTGTGTACAGTAACATAATGTATTTCCACAGGTACTTGCCCCTTTTTATTGATTTACTCTGGCTGCTGTAGGCCTAAAAAGCCAGATGGGGTCATTTTTAATAAACACATCCTGTGGTCGGTTCTCAGCTACAGAAACACAGACTAATGCCACATGTCAGTTTTATATGACCATCATGTTTGTTGCAACTGACTTGTTTCGAAAACATCACTTTTGACTCTGCCACTGTAACTAAGGGTTAAGTTAAAGCTGACATTTGTTAGTTGAGTCGAAGAACATGGAACATCTATCATGATGTTACATTAGACTATTAGCTTGTACAGTACCATCAAAAACTGCCAGAATGTGGCCATTCTGATAGCTACTAGTAACAATTGTTCTGAATTCTATTTATTTTGTTGAAAATAGAGACATTAGTGTTGAAACTTGCACAATATCAAAGACTTTTACTGTAGAAATGAGATGGCTCTGTGGCAAAGTAAATGTGCTAATATGTGTTCTGCTACCAAAGACTGCGTGAGCTATACGTCAGTCTGGGCTCAGCAGTCTGAAGTGTCTGAATACAGAATGCACTGCAACGTTGAAATGCGATTATTATTTGTCACATCCAAGGACTGTGCTGTGAGATAACAGAGAAAAAGACAACTGTATAAGAGTTTGGACTTGCAGCAGCCATAGGAGTCTAGTCCCTCCCTGTTTATATATTTTTGAAATCAGTGGTGCGATATGGAAGGACATCCTAGTAAAGTGGACCGGTACTTATGCAACAATCTGCCACGTTAAAGACTTTGTTACAGAGGTTTGCTATACGGTCCGTTCATAGGGCTCTCCTGAAATACCTTTATCTGTGTACAATACTCTGTCTGAAAGCTCGGTTTTATAGACACTGAAGTTAGGGTCTGATGGAAGTTGGGGTATGGATGTGTGATGGCAGCAGATGAACATGTGTCGATGCCTCACAGGGAGTGATCTGACACAACCCTGTCTGGAGATTACCCTGTTTCACTCCGATTTGCTACTGGAGCAGAAGAGCAGAAAACAAACATTGAGCCTTTTGCCCAGCAAATGTGCAAATGGCAAGTGATCCAACGGCCTCGCAAAGCCCATCTCGTCAGACAGCTGGGCCTCGTGCTTCTGCTAACGATGGCTAAGCCGTATCTGTCACAAAACTCCGAGTGTCTATGTAGAAAACATTTTGTGCGTTTAAAGCAGAAACTTTAAACCTTGTAAGGATGTACAGAAAGCAGACAGTAGAGTCAGAATAGATAGTAGGTTGCTTACAGGCCTTTCACAACACAGTTAGCACATTTCAAGTCAAGGTTGCCACGTCAACCAGGAAAGCAATCAGCATATCGTCATGACGATCACTGAAGAGAAAGCCTGAATTTCTCTCATCCACGTCCACCATGCATTTTAATACATGGAATAGAGGAATACTGGTAGTAATATTTAAAACTATAAAACAGTACAAAAAAATAAGATTCCACTCTCTTGTTGTAAAACACTCACAAGAGAATTGCAAAAAAACTACAAAAAGATGGAAAACCTTTTGTGTGTAGAATAAAAGTCCTATTAACAAAATACCACTGCTGTATATTTTGCCAAAATGTACGTGTGCATCTTTTGTTTACTTCTTATGTAATATTCCAGTGTTTTTTCCTGTTTTCTCTTCCTCCGCTCTACCTATTTTTTGTAAAGAAAAGAAATGACTTACATGTAACCACTTTTACATTATTATCATCATTATTACCATTATTATTACTTTTTTGCCAACCAATTCTTTATGCTGATGGAAAACAACTGAGCACTCTCCTGAGCATATTCTATTGTACTGAATCTGCGCTAAGATGGAAAAGACAAAAAAGGAAAAAAAAAAAAAACTTCAGACTATTAAATATAATAAATTTACCTGCCTGTTATTTAAGAGAAAAAAAATCTATATAAGAACACACCTGTAAACTGTACGGGAATCTACGAGAATTTACTGGGAAGATACGTAAACACTTTTGTCTGTATAAAAAGAAAAAAAATCAAAAGTATTCTACAATAATAACTTTGACAAGTGTCTCTTGTTGTGGGTCATTGCTATACAGTATGTGCTCACATACTTACACGGCACACAGGTCACAGCTGAAGACAAACAGCCGTCCATTGTTCTTTCCATCTTTTGACATTGCCTTTCTAAGTATAACAAGTTTAATTTTATTATAACAGGTTATACTGTAGCCTCACTCTGCCTCATGTTTTTTTCTGGGTTTTCAAACGATACAATTAGAAAGTTTGATTATGTTGCTGACACGCTAAATTGTTACACTGGAAGCCTTTGTAATAACATGTAGATTACAGCATAATAATACACAAATTATTGAAATATAGGCCAATTATTCCTCTTGCTATAAATGTAAACAAACAATAACAATCAGCTTGAGGCAGTTGTGGCTGAAACCCTTAAAGTGTTCCTGAGTTCTTAAGGTCAACAAAGGGGCAAACTTTAACCAGCTAGTTATCCAGTCCTGCGGATAATATACCAGTAACCTTTTGCCATTACCTCAGACACTACAGCAACAGAAAAATACCCATTTTAGTGTATAAAGTACTTCATTGCATTTTCCAGATTTTCCTGTCACCCAGTATCGTATCACTTTAAAGTGTTTGAAAGCCCCTGAGTGAACTTCACAAACCGTGCATCAATATTCTAGATGACCTTTGGGTTATTCCTGCTGTAAGGTACTTAGCTGTTTGAAAATGAATAAGTGTTTCTTAATTTATTGAAAAACATCTAGACAATGATATGCTAGGCTTTCAGAACTATACGCTGGCGAAGCTCAGGAACTTATAGCCGTACACAACAATTTTTAATGGCATTACATCGTAAAGTGCATAAATATAACATTCCAAAAATGTCAACAATGAGTGAAAAGACATACAAAAGATTTTTTGTCCCTTATTCTACAATGTTCAGATTTATCATTTAATTCATTACAAATATTCATTGTATTAGGCTAGTTAGTTCCTTTAAGGTCGTCTGAATGCAAGATGTGCTTCACGATCAGACACTACACATCAGGTCTCCCTTCCCCGTCCTTGAGGACACCCAGACAGGCCACGTTTTTGCTCTCTCCCACCTCCCTGCCAGGCTGTATAGACAGTCTTACCAGGTGCCGGGAGGGAGAAAAACTGTGGACTCCTGAGGACTGGATTGGGAAACACTGCTATACAACACTAGCTAGTGTCCTCGGGAAGAATGACCCCCCCCCCCCCCATATTGCAATGGTGGCGATCGCAGGTGGTGCAGGTAGATTCAGCAGCATCACGGGCTGACCTCAGTGGATCTGCTGTAGGTCTAGAGGTGCTCTCTTGCTTGCTATAGCTTTTCTTAACCCTGCTTCCCTCACACTGACATTTGCTATTGTCATTTTCATCCCACTTTCTTTCTCTCTTTGCCAGTTCTCCGTCTCCTCCCTAAGATATTTTTGATATTTTTCAGGTTCTGCATCGCAGCACGATTTACAGTACAGTGCATCTGAGCAGAACTCAACAATGTTAACTAAGGCATGTGTACAAGTATTAATACAACTTATATGGGATATAGCCTGGAAATGAATTATATACTTGACATAATGTAATGTAAAAACAATGTAAATATGCAAAAGTCATTATGCAAATTAGCAATAACTCTTGAATGAATTAACATTATATGTGTTTATTACAGTTTACTACTTTCCATCCCGATAGCTACATGCTCCATCAAACAGGATGGAAAATGAGAGGCTAATTTAGGTCTTGCTCAGTCAAAGTAAGCTAACATAGGATGACCAGTTGAAATTAATTTGATATTTTTCAAACATCTTTGGAAATTTTGATATTGAATTATTAAGTTCTATGATATTTACCTAAAAAGACAGAATTTGTATAGTTAGATAATCTAATTGAATTCATGAAACTTTACTGAATTCATAAAACACATTGGTAATACTTAATGGACAGTGAGTTGTTGGGTTATTGTTTTTCCATCCTAAATGATGTAATTTCCTAATGGATGACTTAAAAAGGGACTAGCTATTGTTTGAATGTGAATTAATGTTAGAGCAGACTAACAGGATGGAAAGTGTCATTGAGGATGTAGGAAAAATAACTACATTTATGTCCTACTAAAGAACTAGCTTAAGATAAAACGTTTTACTTGAAACATGTTAATTGGGGAAAATGACTTCTGGGTTGTCAACTTTGGTCAGCTGGCTCATGCACACGCATTTACATGTATGTAACAGTTTTATTACATTAGAAGAAGTTTCTAGGGCTTGCAAACCACCCCAACACTATTGATGCAGCTAATTTTAGGTTTATAATGGAATAATATAGATTTGCCGTAAAATTCCTTGCATGAGCGCGAAAGTCTGAAAGTGTGTCACGCCAGATGCGTGAAAGTTGGCAATCCTGAGAGTTGGTGTCTTGAAAATGCTATAAAAATACATTTTAGTGTCTATTACTCAGGAGCATGGCAAAACTGGCAACATCAAACCATACTAAAATGATTAAACTCATTTAAATTAACTTTGATGTCCATTTGTTTGTGATTATAAAAATAAAAACTAAACGGTGACATTTCCATCTTCCAAATATATTAATATATATTAGAGGTGTGAGGAAAGTGCACTGCACAGTACAGGATTGCCAACTACCACGCATTTGGCATGACAGTCACGCTCAGACTCACGGTCACGCAAGAATTCTTACAGACTATATACAAGGTAATAAAACAGTTACGTACATGTAAATATGTGTGCAGATTTGTCTCGCATTGAATATCTCACAACAGTTGGCAACCCTGATAGTAGCAACGACGCCTTCATAAAGCTATGGTCACTGCATGCGGAGTCTCCAGGGGGCCAAGAGGAACCTTCCACCTCCTAAGCTGTAGATGTCAGTGTGGGTGAGGGATCGGCTCTGCAGCTCAAACATGGCGGGTACTTTGAAAGAGAAACAGCTTTCCCGGGAGATCTACGACCGTCTTCAGGTACTTTGTTTTGCGATTTTGATTGGTATAAGTCTTATGTACCTTCTTAAATCCAGTAATAAGCTCTCATTAGCCAATTTCCTGAAACTGTTCCTACCACTTGTATCGATTTGTTTTGGATACAGACTCCTTTGATATTAACTCCGTGATAAGTTATTTATCGGATTTAGTTACTCATTGCATCCCCCTTGGTGTGAGTTAGACGGGAGCTATGTGGCCCAGCTTCTAAACGGCCCATATACAGGAGCCCTAACCTTAACTACACCGTGCAGAAGTACCTTCATGGGCCACCTTCTCCTTCTACTTCTCCTGTATGTTTTGATTATGAAGCCGCCCACGCTGAAATTTCGACTTTACCCTCGCAAAACTTATAATGCATCCCTTGTAACCGGTTTAAACCCGGAGGACTACCTTGGCAAAGTCAAACCAAGTATCATATTTTAAAAACGTCCCGAGCGATGGGTCCCTTCGCCAGAGCGCTGGTTTTAGCAGCTATGGACGGCCGTGTCCGTGACTGTGACTAATGCCGACGGTCGTCGTTGCTGAACTTTAGGATCTCGGCTGTCCTCTTGTTGACGGGCTGTATTTGCGGGAAGACGAGAGCATGAGAGACCTGCTCTGTCTGCCTTCCTTACATCGCTCCGACATCCTCAAGTGGATCTGTGTCAGGTATGAGGCTCCACACCAGTCTGATGCTGAACTGATAAAAGACTTGTTAAATGAAACGGTTCATGGTTTGAGTATTTTATCAGATGTTAAATGTCTCGTTATTATCTACAACGCATCCATTTTGCGTGACCACTTGTCTAGTGCGGGGTCACCGTCACAGTAAGCCCATGCCACAAAGTGCGGGACCCCATTTAGGGATGTTTGTTGTATGATCTGGGGGTGAGCTGTGTGTCGTGCGCGTGCGCAAAAATCACGTCGCATTTGTCCTCACTTTCGTTTGACGACTCGTGGCAGCACCGACAACTTATTTGACCCACACTATTGGTGGATCGGTGTTTCCCAATCCGGTCCTTGGGGACCTACAGTCCGTCCATGTTTTTGGTCATTCCGAGCTCCCTGGCAGACAGTCCACAGTTTTTGGGGGGAACAAAAACGTGGACTGTCTGTGGGTCCCCAAGGACCGGATTGGGAATATTAACAAGGTCTATTTGGCTTCTTTTTTGTTTTATGAATTTCACAGTTATACACAAATTCCACATATCCTGATGTGATTTCATGTATCCTTCATTTTTTTTTGTTTGAAGTGTTTGTCCAGGCTTCAACAAAAAGCTCTCTGCGCTGAAATCAACAGAGACAGATGCCATCGATCGAGGTGAATATTACCCTTATATTAACTTTTAATAGATTAATTAAAATTATTACTACCCAAGGATACGCTTTGGTGTGTTATGAACATTAAATGATTATTTGAAGGTCTTGTTATTGATTTGGCCTCAAAATGAAAGATAAATAAAAGTAGATACTCTTTCAAAGCGACAGAATCCCTACACTCATGATGAACAATCAAAGAAATTGGCCTTGCAAGTAACTATCATGACAACAAACCATTTTTTTTCATTGACCCAAAAAGACTGATTTACACTTCTGTGTAGAATCTATGCTGTCGGTACAGCGTAGGTTCGGTATGGCTGCATATCGTACACTTTACCCTACACAGTAGCCTGAGGTCCACCTCCCCAGAAATGCAACTACAGGCATCAGGTTATGGCGTGGGGTAAGCGGCTACGAATAGTACCTTAAATCAGCCTTGTAGTAGCAGCATCACTGTGTTACCCCCCGGAGTGCTGCCCAGTGCCTGTGATTGGTAGCTGGTAAGCTGCACACCCCAGTATACAGAGCATCTTCTAATCTAGATGTACATCACACCTACTGAAACTGCTCTGTGGCTGGGGCAACATCCCCCCTTCAGAGGGTTGTTTTAGCATGCAGGTCGTCTGAATATTTTAGTGTGTGTGTGTGTGTGTGTGTTGTCCTTTCATGATGCTTCTCATAACAGATGGATATTTGCTTAAAGTTTGATGCATTTGATTCGTTTTTGACATTTCTGGCTTAATGACTTAAGTATTCATCTAAAACACATTTTTTAATAGTGTAGCTAACCGCTAATTTGAGCAGTTAGCCAGGCCTTTTGTGACACTGGTGATTTTATAGTTGCACATTTTGTGCTCTTCTTTCTGAAATAATTTTGTCTTTCAGCGGGGGTTGAGGGCACATTTGGATAATGCAGCTCACCTTTTACTTTCACACAGAAATCATGGAGTTTGTCCAGGAGCTGATGTTGTGCAAACCAGGTGACCTGAACTTAATCAAGGTGAGCACGTGTATGCCTCAGAATACAGGAGGTGATCTTTTTACATAACTAGTTTTCTAATAGTATCTGAGCATCTCTTGGTTACCAGCAGACTGAGCATAGACACCAAAGGCTGATATTGCCTGTATTTAGGCTAATGGGCAGGTTTTTTTTTTTGCAGTAATTTAACTACATGTTGTGCCACTTGTCTTGCACTGCAATAGTGAGCAGGCTAGCCCTGTAAACAGATTTGAAACTAGGGCAAGTATATATTCATCACACCCAAAAGCTGCACAGTACCAACGTAATAAGGTAGGTAATTAGGAAGCTAATTGCCCCGCCTCCAGGGTCAGGCACCGCCCCTCTGCCAGCTGCTGTTCCTCGATCAGCTCATCTCCCTGATCCCCAGCATGTCTGCAGAGATGGCCTCTGGATTTTCATCCACGTAAGTGCTGCTGTTTCCTGGCACAGAATTCGGGGCATCCTGGAAGTAGGATTCTGGCAAATCTAAACCAGGAATAAAATGAGGGGAATTTTTCAGGACAGAGCTGGCTGCGGCTGAACTGGTGGTGAGGAATGAGGAATTCCTGAGTGAGCTGCTGTCATCTCAACATCTGGAGCAGCTGGGCCAGCTCCTGTCTCCCTCTTGCAGCCCATGGACCGCTGATGTCCGGGAGCTGCTGCGCCGGAGCACTGCCCAGAGCAAAGCGTGAGTCCCACCTTCACCCGTGTGTCAGACGATGCTATATTGATTGCAAAATTCATTTAAATAATGGACCTCAACATTATTACCCTTAAGAGACTGATGTTATCATCGGTCAGTAAAGATTGCTGGGTTGAATATTGTGGTCTTATCAGATCCCGAGGTCAGTCAATGACTAAGAGTGAGGACCACCCAGGAAGCACGGAAGACTTACTACGTAGCACTCAGTCCTTACTGGAGGACCTGCAGAAAGAGGTGAGGATTAATCACTCATTAACTCAGATGATTGTTGCTTTTTCTTGTCAGTCTGATTCTGTTTATCCTGTGAGCTGTCAGCTGGGGACATGCGGCGTGCCCTTTAACTTGGTGTGATTCTGCCAGTTGTATTTTGTTTACACAGTACAGGTGAGAATAGAGGTCAAATTTTAAAAGTGATGAAACTGAAGAAATCAGAAAGTGTGACTTGACTCTCTTCTGAAGATGGTGTAGAAAAAGACTGAGTAAAATGCTGTTGGTAGAGCAGAGCCAAACATTGTGGTATTTTTATCCTTCTGCCCCCCCCCCTCCCCCCCAAGTGTGACTTCCTGCAGGTGGCCTCCTCTCCTTCTCTATCTCCCACCGCCCTGCGTGTCGCCATATCCGATTTGTCTCAGCTGATGTCTACCTTCAGCCAAGCCTTCAACGTGGACTTCAGGAGCTACTGCAATCGAAGCCCCCCCACTCTCTCCCCAGACACACACATCTTCCAGACCGTTCACCGCCTCCTCTCTGGCTGTAACCAGGTGCGCTGTTCGCCAAGATGAAAGCATCCGCTAATGAAGTAAGAATGTGAAGCCGTGCTCTGCCTCCCTGCAGCCATGACCAGCATGTTGGCCCGATAATGTCTCCCTCAGGAGCTCCAGGCTCTTCTCCAGCTGTCAGACACCTGCGGTGCTGCTACTCAGGCAGTGCAGCAGACACTCACAGTCCCGCGCTACTGGGGAGATGGACACAAGCACACCTTGGGTGAGTCTGGAGGAGGCATGACACTGAGCTCTTGTCCGGGTAGACAGGTGTTCCTTGGTAAAGTGAGAAGTGAGTGTTTGAGGTCATGGTGGGTGAATTTTTATCATGAGCCATCAATCCCTTCCTGTTGGCTAAACAAGGCAGTGACTGACACTTTGGGGTATAATCCCGCCCACTTTGATTATGTCCACTGTACTCTGCGTGGGTAAAGTCTGTTACTTTGGATAAATGCATCGTTTGTCATGGTCATCTTCTGTGTTTTGTCCCTCTGTGTCTCAGCTGCCAGGCTGGAAGAGCTGAAGAAGAGGTACTCGGAATACCTGTCGCTGTGCCAGTGAGGGGTGGACCGTGCAAAATGTCCTGTCGTCTCTGCTTCCCAGACGCTGTCTTGTCTTGCTTTGGGGGATTTTGTTCCCGTCTGTCTGTCATTGTGCTCCTCGGTGTCTCTCTCCGTGAGTCTGCCTCCAGAGCGCTTCCTTTACTGAAATGTTTCTCATTTTTTGACAAGCTTCAAAAAGCAAACTGGCTCTTCGTACTCTGAAAAGGCACAAACCACTGGGGGCACTGTTTTGCAGATGAATCATGAAACGCAGTCCTTGTGTGCTTCTGTGGGTACCGCAGGCATCCAGTAATCCACTTTGCTGTTCTGACCTGCTGTAATGAGGCCTTCCAGTGAATATGTAGACCTCTAGTTTGAGGGTGTAACACCCAACTCCATCCATCAGGATGTTAAATGCCCCTGTAAATGCTGTACCCAATTCCTGTTGCTAGGACCCCTCTATCTTCCATTTCTCCTTTTTGTCACTTATTTTTGATGTATTAATTCATCTTGGGAATATATTTGGTCTTGTATATTCATTGGGAGCCCATTGTGTGTTAATATAAATTCTGTTTCCACAACAATATGGGAATTATTACAAACCCCCAACAGCTTTGGAGGGGAAGAACAGAACTTTGTGTTGTGAACTTAAAAAGAAAAGGTCTCTACCTTCCATTTGTAGATCCTTGACTAACAATATCAAAATTGTCCTCAGTATTTATGTAATTTTTGCCTCTCAGAACAAGTTTGACTCTGTGGCAGCAAAAACATTCCTGTTGCCTGTTTTATGTATTTAATAAATGATTTTCAGCATTTCTTGTTTGTATTTCTTGCAGGGGTGGCATAAAATGGGAAAATATGCCTTGGTTCAAACCTATTCAGCACTCCTCTAGGAAGCATTGGCTGTTGACGTAATATGCACTTGCCAAAGAAAGCACATCCTTCACTTGCTGATAGGGATGAAACGCACCTAGCTGTGTCCAACCTGCTCTAAAGGGTGGGTCTGGTAGGTGTAGAGAATTTGGCTGTATTTTTTGACCCCACTAGATGGTGCTCTTCGCATTGGGACATGTGTTGGGCCCTTTTTTGAATAGAGGGCGCCATCTAGTGGGGTTAGAAAATACAGCAAATGGTTCATGAACCTTCTTTCGATCATTAGTTTTCGGCAAACTTAAAGGTGGCCCACTAGTAGATTATTAACTTTTATGAATTAAAAATGAATTTGCAGTGTTTAACTTGCCGTATGGGGACTGATGGAAAGTCTTTGAAGGGCAAAAAAATTTCCATTAACGATAATGAACCTATGACTATGGAAGTCATACGATAAGCCTCACCTCTTCAGAAAAAAAAAAAACAAAATGACTGATGTATTTTCAAGTCACTGCCAGATGTGATTATCAAAGAATGGCACATGATATCCATCTAATCAGTTTTAGACATTCTCTGAAAACATTCTGAATACATGCAGTATCAATGATGACTTTTTTTTTTTTTAAAAAAAAGGTGGAACTTATGATTTATAATGCAAATATGTCATTTTATCAGAGAGCATTAAATGTCTTCGATGAAGCCTGACATGGCATGCATAGGATCTCACAAGTTGTTTTTACAATGACATAGGTGCTGAAAAAAGGTTTTTGACATCTCAATATCACTGATGTTTTTCTCACTGGATATTATTGATGCTTCCTGTTAAGACGGTAGCACTAAGTAATAATTTGGTTTATTAATGTGGATTATTGATCGCGATCCTCTGGGCCCCAAATGAATATGCCTTTTCTGTAAAGGAAGTGTGTGATTTATATGCATGATCATGCATCGGTCGTGGCTTGAGACGCAGCCAGAATGGGCCGCAGTGGTGCTGCATACCCCAACATTTTCTCTTGGATTTTGATGCATAGCCTTTGTTTCAGAGGTCTCTCTGTCTTGGTGAACCTGGTGACCAAAACTCTTCCACTGAGGTTCTGCCCAGAACATTTGCCAGCAGGAAAGTCACTAAGGATACATGGAATGCAGCCATTTAAGGCCAGATTTTTCCATAAGAAACAGCACTTAATGGGTGACTCTATAATAGTGTTCCCAACCCGGTCCTCTGGGCAGGAGCAAAAATGTGGACTGACTGTGGGTCCCTGAGGACCGGATTGGGAAACACTGCTGTAAAACCATAACTATCCACACATGCAACCTGCATGTACAACCAGAGGCAAAACCTGTGGCAAACACATAAATCTATTGCAACAAAAAACTGGAGATATTTTGATGTTTATTTTTTAAAAAGCAGTGCATTCCAATAGTAGAAAAGGCTTATCAGTTCATACAATTAAAACCAGCAGCTAGAAGCAAACCAATTTTACATATGGAAGCAAAACAAAAAGATAAAAATATGGTGCATACATGCAAAAATGCTAATCAAATACTGAACAATATGTCAGTTACTGTATAAGAACCTTAGTTTCCCTTTCATAAATCCCAAATTACACAAAGATTATAGCTTTTATTGCACCCAAATCTAGCTACCTCTTGCAACAATTTGCAGATCTGTAATGATTTAACTTCTAACAGTTTACAACGTGTAGTACATCTTTGGCACAGATAATGTGCGTTAGAATAAAACTAAGCTTTGCTTGCCTTCTACTGTAAATGTAATACATCAGAGCTCAACTATTTTCTACTGCAGCAAGATTACAAGCCCCTCTACGACAAATTTTCTCAAAATAACTTTTTTCATGTTCCTATCCAAAGTGTTAAGAAGAACATAACCATGAGGGAAAGACCTCATTTGGACACTTGACAGACCCTCATTCTCACAGAACACATTTCAAACGAAGCACTGAGGCTGCAAACAAACATAGACTAGACAAGCAGGTGTAGCACCAGTGTAATGAGACTGTGGATCTACGTAAACAGGATACTGCCAGACAGACAAGCAAAGGAGTTTGCAATAACACCTTGCTCTTCCCAGGCTTTTGACAGCTCAAGGCTGACAAAGTTAATCAGAGTTACATGGAATAAATTTTGCCCTCTCCTTCACCAGCTCACAATTACTAGCTTCTATTCAGTTTATCAACACTGTAGAAGACATAACAGGCAGCACACAGGCCTCGGTTTGTATCAATTGCTGCCCCATTTGTCCAGGCTGAGAATTTAACCAATTAAAATATTTTAAAAGCCAATTTTTACACTCTAATTTTTCCCCTTACCTACATCAAAGATGATAGAAATTCACACATTACACTTCTAAGAAATAAAAACTTGACGGTAACACGTATGATCCACAAAGTCATTCTAGTTTGTTGAAGGGATTTGCTGCCGGTGTCTCCATGTTTGTAAACACAAAGTATAAAAATGCTGCTACAACCAAAAACACCAGGAACTGCAACCAAAGCGGGATGAACCGTGACTGTTGGGGAACCATTTCTTTGGTAGAAGCGTCACGGGACAGTTTATGGAGGGCTGGTTTTGAGTGCGACACCTGACTGTAGCTCGCAGCTGTCCTGTGGAAGCTTGGTCTGCAAAGGTGGTAGCATGCAAAGGGTTCTTGTACTGACATCAAAAGGCAAGTTTTCATACAACACGTCGTAGTTTTTAAGACCCTGTGCTGATTGAAAAAGAACTTCCCACTGAAAAGGTCAGACTAGAGCAGCGTGAGCCGCGCATGAAGATAAAGCAGACTTACTCTTTTGCGTAATCCATGTCAGACTCCCTGGTGTACTCCGGAGAGATGTAGTGCCTCGCACTGGAACTGAAAGGAAAAGAAACTCAGCTTATGACACTCGGCACATGCGCAGACACAATCACAAAAAAAACTAAAAATATCTTTTAAAAACTTTTAAATTTTATACTAGTCACTTCAATACTTCACCCTTGGTGCCCCATCATGCGGCCATTGTACAAAAAACTTGGGGCACAACATTATTTACAGTAACATGCTGATTTAAAAACACCGGCCCTGTGTTTCTGGTTCTTTAGTGGTGGAATCAGCTTAAGAAAGAGTTTTTTGTCTAATTAAATTGTGGTGAGGAGACTGATTACTATGACTTTTTCTTAAGCTCTTGTACCAATGCATTATGTTTAAAATCAGATTTACGACAAAATGCATTAATTCCCTTCCATAAAAATTGTGGATTAATACTTTCTGAACACTTACCTCTCTCCAAAGCCTTCACTCCTCAGCTGTATTTGGGCAAGAAACAAGCACGATTATGAACAATGAACAAACTTTTTCCTCTGCATGAAGTGATACACTGGGGATACTTACAGGAGAGCGATAGTGGACGTAAGTCACTTCTTCCTCTGAAATGGATTAATAAACCACATCAACACAATCAGAACAACTCCATCTTGGCACGTCATAGCTGGCAGAGAGTCAATCAAATTAGCTTTCTCTGTACTGTAACATCATTAGAGACAAGGGGAGGCCTAATCTGATTATCTAATGAGGATATAGAGCTAAATTTCATCATGCAGCTGTTAGGAAAGGCGTCATGTTTGTCAGGGTGTCTCAGCTGTTTGGTGCGCAAGTGCCTCCTAGGGGTATTATAGAGTATTACACAGCACATACCAGGGGTGCAACGGTACGCAAAATTCACGGTTCGGTACAAACCTCGGTTTTGGGTTCACAGTTGGATACAATTTCAGTGCATCAGGGAAAACAGTTTGTTTTTTAATTATTAATCATTAAAAGGGCAAAGATAATTAGGAACAGCTACAAACCAAAGGCAATGCATCTGTCGATATGTCTGAATAAAAGAGATGTTCATTTGCACATTGCAAAAATAAGTATGGTCGCGTATCAGTAGTGATGAACACCCCACAGCTGTAACAGATTTTTTAGCTCAGTCTGAATTTCCTTGCAATAGTGGGGAGACCAACTTTCAGAGGCTGTTTCTGTCCGGCTCTAATCATTTCGATGATATGGTCTCAAATGAGTTAGCTCACTGAATGTGTTTCCAGCAGCACATCTCAGTTCAGTATAAGGGAGCTGACAGGCAGTGTTGGTCTTTTTAGCCACTTTCTCCCCAATGTTGGTGTCATTTGCTGGGAGACCAAAATGTTTCCAAACTGCCAATTGTGACTGAATGTAACCAGAATTCACCACGTCACTGCCACAACTAGCATAACATTTTCAATGTTGAACACATACTTGTGAATTTAAGTTTCACCAGTGTCAATAAACGTATTCATTAGTTTCATAGTGAGTACCGAATCAAAAACGATGTACTGGACTGCACCATTAGAGCCGTAGCACATGCGAGACCAACACTCCAGTAGGAGTTAGGAAGAGCTTGGAAAAATAATCAAATAACTTAATTTCCACTGTAATCATAAAGACAAGTGAAGATCAGAGGGGGCACTTGGGACAGACTTACGCTCCTCTCTGTAGTAGGTCTTGTCAGAAGGTGGCTTTTGCTTGGAGCTCTTTACCATGGCTTCCTTTAGTTTCTTCTCGTAAAGTGTTCGTGTTGTGCCTGGGTGAGAGACAGGTTATTCTTTACCCAAGGCACAATACGGCTGTCACGATTCAGACACCTCCACCAACATCTCATTCTTCAGAGTCGAACAATAAGGAAATTCTGCTACATTTCTTGCCATTGAAATCCGAAACACTGCAGCACATACTGTGACACAGATGTGATAAAGACAAAGGCTGTTGTTAATAATCATCCGCTGACCTTCCAGGGCTAGTCGACCACATAGTATTTTTAATGAACTAGTTTTAATCATAAAACATGGAATGTTGACTTTTAAAGAGTTTAGTTTGACTTTCTACCTTGTATTTTGTAATTACAAAACTAGCAGCGTAAATCTAGTAACACTATATCATCTATATTACGGACATAAAGGATTCTACCACAAACAGCAAGGTCAAGTTTGCAATATATTTAGCAAAAATCTGAAATATATACAAAATAAATGTATATTAATTAAAATATTTATCTTTTGCAGTTCCTTGGTTGTCCTCTTAACTAGGAATAGTTTTAAAAATCAATACTTTAATCAGGAACCAGCAGGTAAAAACTGGAAATAAGAATTAACAAGTCAGAATGTTTAAATCTGATACCAAATAAAAACACAAAAAATTTCAACACAAAGTTTCAAAGTTCCTTTTTGGGGCTTTCATATCCAGGGCAGGATTCCGCCATTGATTATGGGATTTTGCTACAAATCTCCCAAAAAACTAAAAAATAAAAGCATTATTTTGGTGCCAGTATAGTGGACTTTTTTGAAGGTTTGTATGAGAAAATTGAGGGTGAATATCAACAATATTTTAAATGAAGAATGCTGAAAATTGACCGCATTTTAATGGATAATTTCAGTGCGGTTTTTGAAAGAAATAACAAGGCATAGCTTGGAAAAAGAGAAACAAATATAATTTATTTTCATAAAATATAATCATGGAATCTGAAGAAGTTTGGTTCGGTTTTTACACTTTGCTCCAGTCAATGCACTTACCTGCCAGTACCAATTTTAGTAGGTATTTGAGTAAATATTTTAATTGCATTCACTTTCGTTTTAGTTCAGTATTTTATTACATTACAGAAAACATTGCTAATATGTAGTAAGTGTATACAGAAAAGAAGGTTTAGTAATAAACCCAAATGATTGGTACATTATACCGCAGACACCAACAACCTGAAAAGGCTCTATCCAATGTGACATTTTGCAGATATGCATTTTATCTCTACATATATAATAATGGTTTTGGTAATATAACCTTAAAATCTACTTTAGTTATAGTATGTTTCACCACACAAACATACCAACGATAGGACCATGTTTGATGCCATAATCATCCAGCAGCTGACCGATTTCCTGGTCAGACTTGGTGCTCAGAGTGGACATGGGTGCATATGGAGGTATCAGACAGTGGATGCACACACTGGTTGTAGAGGGACAGTGAAGATTCTGGGGGACAAAAAAAAAAGAAAAGAATGACAAAGTTTAACAAAGAAACTTCTAACACTGGGAGCGGCCCGATTATGGGATCTGCCAATTGGCCATGGGATCCATGCAGGAAGGAGGCAAGGAGTCAACAGAAAGAGACTGATACACAACTGGGAGATGTACAGTACATACGTGAACAGGGGCGGGGGAGAGACATGGGGAAAGGGAAAGTAAAACGATTGGGAAACGGGAGATGAAAATTAGAGAGAAAAAAGGACATGGAGGGAGAGAAAGAGAGAGAGAGACGGGGTCACAGGAGGGAGGGGACAAGAAGTGGAGACAGGACACGGGCTGAAACAAGAGGGGACTAGGGAGGAAGAGGCAGAGACACGAGAGAGCATGAGGGCGCGCACGCGAGGGAACAGAGAGAAAAGGGGGGGGGGGGGTGAGGAACAGATAGAGACAGGGGCGGCAGGTAGCTCGGTGGTGGAGGTGGGGGTAGGGAGCCTCGGCGGCAGTAGAGAGGGGGAGCAGACTAGAACGGAAGGGATCCGGACGGCCGAAGCTGTTTCGGAGAGTAAAGATCTTTAGCAGGAGAAAAGGCCCTCGACTGTTAAGTACGAGTTCATCTGTAAATAAAGAAAGGCATCAAAAGAGCACAGAAAGAAGACGCACGACTGTGTGTACGCGAGTCTATCTGCGTTCGTGTGTATTATTTGAATATGTTTCTTAAATGAATACTCACACTCCGTTCGTAGTCCGGGTACACTTTCCGTAGCAGGGCCTCTACTCCCTCCGCCTACCTCGTCATGTATCACATGACCACCTTCGGGATCGAAGCGCCTGACTTCAGATCAGTTCTTAACATTGGTCCATACTGTAAATCGGGATGCAAACCGGTCCAGGGCAGTCATTGGCGGACATAGAGCAGCACTGCATTTGCAGACTAACTGCCTGTAGGTGGCGCGCTGATATCGCTGTTCGGGATCCAATCAACGCGTAGTGGTTGCTTGTCTTGGGGCACCGTTGAGATTCACTGACTACTCTTGAACAAGTTCAGCAATTGCAATTCATTTAACTTTTTCAGAAGGAATCGTAACAGTAATTCTTATTTTTGTTTTTAAGTGTGCATTTCATTTTAATTGCATCGCTCATACGATTAAAGTCCTACTAAAAGAGTTATGTCAAGCTAATACGTGGAATTAATGTGCTGTTTTCGCAGAAATATATATAAATGGAGTTCCATGTGCCTCACTATATAGGGACAGGGCACGAGTTACCGCTTTGTCTCCTCAGACTATGTGAGGCGGGGGTGACTCATTCGAACAGGGCGTTGGTCGCTGATGTATTTCAGTTTGAGTGAAGCGTGGCTTTGGAAACCGTACGCGACACATATGCGGTGAATAGAGCAACTTATGTTCAACGCTTTTCTCACTTTCGACGGTCTGGACCCCCGATTATACAATGTCAGTTTGAGATCTTCAGAATCGACGTACTGAAGTTAATAGGGTCCCCTCTAAATATTTGTGTTCAGTAATTAGTGCTACTCTGCATGTTTTGTGCCCTTCTATAATCGATACTTTAGTGTACCCGTGCAGAAATTCTCCTCTCTTACTTTTACCTGGGACTTCGCTTCTGTTTTTAAAAAAAGACCGGCATCAGGGGTAAAATACTCAGGGCTATAACCCCCCAAGTAATCTGACCTAATGATGAGCATGACAGGAACAGAGGCTTAGCCCACTGTGCCACACACTGCCCCCTTTTGTGTCTGCACCAGCTCTCGTGCTTAAGGGGTTATTGAATGCCCATATTTGGAAATACTGATGCATCACAAAGAATTTGTATTGTTCAGAATATACTGTTTCCTGATTTTATGGATCTCCAAGGTGGACAATGAAGCAGCAGAGTTCATTGCACTACCTGTTTTAGTACTTGTGTTGTTTTCTTGGATTCACCAGCACCCAAATAGTTTCCTTTGAATTTGGAGTGAATATGACATACTTAAGTCACAAAGCTCATTTTGGGCACAAATTGAATATTATTGCAAATACCAAAGTGGAAAAGAACTAGCAGCAGGATTGATTAACTTGAAATCACAATGAACCAGAAGACCCAGCCAAGACATTCTGGAGGAATGTCATTTATATGGCCAAAAGACTTTATGGCACTTGTCTGGAAATTAAACCTGCAAAACTTCATGGAGACACAGCACCAGAAATTACTGAAGATTGATTGATCAGATGGTTTGTGATCTCCTCAACAGCAGGTTTTAAAATATACATTCATTGAATTGAGAAGTTGGTCATCTTGTTCCTCAATTAGGCCTTGTGCACTAAAACCTTGTGAACAAATGACTGCAAAAGGATGAGAATGTGATGGCAAAAAACAATGGGAGTTCCTCTCAAAACACAGAATCAAGGACAATGAGCAGTACAACATTTAAACTTTATTGAATATCAAAATACTGTAACAGTAATGTTTAAGCCTCAAACCTTCTTCCCCAGCAGAAACACTGATTATACAATGACAGGAGAGGGGATTGCATAGTCAAAAGCTTTAGAACTTGGATTTTTGGTCATTTGGGGGGGGACCTCCAACTTCAGTTTATTACTTAATCATGCCAAGGTCCAACAGCCATAAGCTCGTATTAGCCTTTATAGGTACAATTGATATGAAATCATGAAACGTTTTTAGAAATGCCACTGAAAGTAATGAGGAAGAGACCAGTCACTAGGACACCCATTTTAGAACCAAACCAGTGTTAGTTCAGCTTTGATATGCTGCAGAGACATGTTATGCTTTGAACAAAATCATTGCAAGTGGTCTACTAAAGTCACCACACTGGCCAGACAACTCCCATCTACACAGCTGCACAGGGGAAGGTTCTAAAAAAAACTGTCAAAACCTAGAAACCCAGTGCTATTAGCCTGAAGTCTTAACACATCTAACTACATTCCCCAGAATGCAAATCAGTTTGTAAAAGCGGGCTTGTCCAATAGCAGGAAAAGGATTTATGGAAAAAGGAATTGTCAGGGCTGTGAGAAAAGCATGGCAAACAATTCAGTGTTTGGCATGTCACTGGACACAGGAAGAGATCATGGGAGAGAGATGTATGGGTTTACACGGAGAGATGATAGGGGCTTCCAGGAATGTGCTCATCTCCCCATTTAACCACTAGGATATATTCGCCCTTTTCCTTAAGTTGGTAGGTGACATTGTAGAGGCGGTTGCCCAAATGCTTGACCAGGATCTCCTCACAAGGTACCTTTGGACCATCCACTCCCACCAGCAGCATGTTCCTTCCTAAAGGACAATCACAACAGTTCAAAGTCAAAATAAAGCAATTCATGCACAAATAGAACCATTTCTTCCTGACTCTTCCAAAGCCTACTTTTTTGCTGATTGGCACTTATTGTATTAGCACATTCTCAAGGTACTCAATATTTTTAGTTGTACATCAACAGGCAGTGCAAGTGCAACTTCTGAAAGTTCAACTTGTATTAGGGAATCCTGGTTAACCACAGTGGGTCAGCTGAATCAGATTTCCCAGGTCATTGTATGGAACCACTTGTGCTCAAAAATTAGCTTGTCTGCACTAAAGTATGCAGAAACAACTGTAGACCAAAATTGGACTGATTCAAGCCTGGCACCCTTGAGGAGTAAGGCGGCACTATTAGGTCTGTGTTACTCTACCTGCTTTGCTGCAGTCCACAGAGAAGTTGTTTTTCTGGCCGACATAGGCTTTGGTCAGACCTGGGCCTTTTGCTACTACACGGGAAGCGTCAGATGAAGCCCAGGCTGGTGCCCCCTGCTGACTGGAAGAGAAGCTACGAGACACTGGATCTACCAGCACTGAGGAAGTCTCATGCAAGCTATGGCTGTTGATCAACCGTGAACCTGAAAGTTAAACAAATTAAATAGGTCACTGCAAGAGTCAAAACCAAAGAGAATTAACAGTTGAACTAGAAAATCATTGGTCTTGTTTCCTAGAAATGGTGAAATGTGTACTACTGACCATTGAAAACAACCAACATCCTTAGGCTTGTAGGGTCATAGCATGAGTTACTCAAATGTTCTTACCAGTAATCTTAGCTTTGAAAGGGCTGCCCACGATGTGGTAGGGCCCTCCATACTTGATGGAGATCAGGTAGTTCCCAGGGGCTAAAGGTGTGTAGGTAACTTTGTAGCCATCAGGACACTCCTGGCAGTCCATCTTCACCTTTGAGGGGCCGTCGATGGTGACGGCCAGAGCTCCAGGGCCTGCAGAGCTTGTGTTCACAATGAATTCACATGGAGATCCTGAAAAAGGATGGCTAAAATTAGACCTGCATGGGGGGGGGGGGGGAATGGCACAATTTGGTCAGCAGTGAAACATTGTGAACAAACACTTGCCAGTTACGCCTCCTTCCAGTCCAGCACCATAGGCAGATACCATGCCTGGGTCACCAGCCTGGCCAGTCTCTCCCACACGAATCTTGAAGGGGCTGCCAGGGATGTGGGAGCCATTGAACTTCACATCAATCAGGTACAGTCCATTTTCCCGTGGAATGAAACGTACTGCATACTTGTCTAGCACAGAAAAGGAAAGGAATCCATTAGCATATCTAGGAATTTTATCCTGAATGCATGCCAAGGTCCTACAATATGGTCCTTTCCTGGTTACCTTCATCTATTTCAGTGACACAGCATTCCTCCAGTGCTCCAGATGGGCTATGCACCTTGGCATCAATAACACCCTTGGCACCATTCAGACTCACTGCAAAGGAGGCTGGCTGGTTCACCTTTAGTCCAGACTCCTGCAGAAGAAAATAGTCGACACATGGAGTGGTGCTCCCAGCCCCCATCTTTGGGGGTCTGGGTGAGTTACTGGACAGCCAGTCACCTTGATCTGGACGTCTTGCATCCAATGTTCACTCTGTGCAGATTTGGCTCATGAGAGTTTTACTTACAAAGATGTGTAAGGAAAGATGGTTGGTTCAGAGAATTGGTCTTGGACCCACCCCCTCCACAATCTGATTGGTTCTCAGAAGCAATCATTTTTCATTCTGCCATCAGAACATTTGTGCAAGGAAAACTCCCGAATGCAGATTTGTTAGCTTTGGAACCATCATGGAAATGCAACCCAAGTAGTTCATAGCTTTTCTGCCATCCTACCTCATATTGCACACGTTTATGCTGATGTTGACCCAAATTCCAGTCCACTGTTCAAATTCATAGATCTGTATACCCCTGGTAAAATGTTGAAGCACTTTATGCTTCCTCACTGTTATACCCATGAACAAAGAATGTTGCTGCAAATTGTACAACAAATTAAGCTCCGGGTCAAAGTAATGCCAGGATAATGACATTTCATAAACGAGAGTCCAAAATTACCTTAAGGTAGCTAAAAGGGTTAAAGAGAGGCTTTTGATAGACAGGACGGGAAGAGACCTTAAGTTTTAGAAGTGTAATAAAGCACAAGTCAGCGCCATAACACTTGCACTAAAGGAACAGTGGGCACCAAGAGAAAGCCTCTGATTATCTTTAACCCTTTAGCCCACCCTGCTCCACCTGATCGTCTGACTGCTGGGAGCCTTTAGGACGAGGCCCGAGAAACACACACAGTCCTTCAGTGTCCCAGAGCTTCCTTAACCACCCATCAAAACAGCAGCAGCAGGTTACCATGCATCCCAATATCCCATGACTACTTCAGCTTTAGATTTCAGACCTGCCGAACACCTTGGTTCAGCTACTCTGCAAATTAGTTTCAGCACCCATAGGCCAATGGTAAATCTAAAGCAAGGAACTAGAATAAAAATTCAGTCTCCAA
This sequence comes from Stomatorhinus walkeri, assembly GCA_026784285.1. Classification (NCBI taxonomy): domain Eukaryota; kingdom Metazoa; phylum Chordata; class Actinopteri; order Osteoglossiformes; family Mormyridae; genus Stomatorhinus; species Stomatorhinus walkeri. Next base: position 23,973,571 of record JAODUD010000127.1, read on the forward strand.
GCACAACACTCAGGTTCTCTTTAGTAGTTAGCCATATTTCGCTTCTATTTATATGGCTAATGCTTACCACTTTACCCATTAGTATACCTATAATGTACTTCCCATTTCCTAATTGGCTTTATATTGCTGGGCTCCCTGCAGCTGCCGAGTTGTGGGTAGTATTTGGTTCCTCTGGAGTGGACATGTGTCTGTCTTTCTCGATGCCTCACCTGAAGACTGGCAACAGTTAAGCGCCGAGCATCATCTGATGGGGAAGCCACAGGAACCACGAAAGGGCTGTCTGGGATGTGTTCGTCATTGAACCTGATAGACACCTCGTAATCACCTGTCAGGATAAAGAATAGGTTTCAGCAAAACCAAAAAAAAAAAAAAAGCTTGTGCAAGTCCATCCAAGTGAAAATTCAGTGCCATCATCCTTACCCGGTTCTTGGACAATATAAGAGACCCCACTGGATCCATCTTTGCGGTCCTCAAAAGCGATCTCAGCTTTACTGGGACCCTCAACTGCAATAGACAACCCCCCAGCTCCAGCCTCACGGGTCCAGATGCTGAACTCCGCTATGGACGTAGGAGGGGAAGCAACCATGTCAGGACACCGATAAGCTCACGACCAGGACATTTACATTTCAGCCGGTTGCCCTCAATACCTGGAATACCAGCTTCTGCTCTCTCCAGCCCAGGTCCACCTGCTCGGACCTTGTGGGCTCCACCCTCCCCCAGAGGGCCTACTGTGAACTGGAAGGGGCTCCCAGGAACATGCTGACCCTTGTACTTCACACTGACAGTGTGCACACCCATCTCACTGGGCACAAAGCGGATGCAGTACGTGTTGTTTTCGCCTTCCATGATGTCAGCTTTGTGGACCTTGCCAGAGGGGCTGGTTACCTGGGCAGTCATGTCTGCAATGCCACTCTCTAAGGGTGAAAAAGTAAAAACAGGGGTTTTGTGTTTTGCTAGGACCATTATGCAAGAAACCAGAGCGCTTTAAAAGTGGCCTCCTACGGATATGGGTACATCTTGGCTGTAGAGCATTGATGAGTTTAGCTTGGCAACTGCAACTGATGGTCATATTAGGGTGACCACCTAGTTTGTCAGGTGGGACACCATGAGCTACAACAGGGTTTGTAAACTACCATTTCAATCAAAAGTTCCACGATTTCACTTAAGCACAGAGTTCCTGCTGTGTGCCGATTGGTCAGTCTCCTATAATCATGCATGTTACTAATGTTAATGTGAAATAGTTGGATGAGTCTTTGAATCAAGGAAACATCAGAAGAATTAAAACTACAACTGATTAGCCAAGGAGCCTTTCAGTTTTAAAAGTATTCGTAAAATCTGAAGTAGCTCATAGGGTCCCTCCTGACATGGATTAGGTGGTCACCCTAGGTCATATCAAACCGTTCCTCAAAACTGAGATCAAGCACATGCACACAGAGCGCAAGAGAGACGGGATTTTGCAGCCGATTTGTTTACCTGGCAGCTTGAGATTGAGGTCACACTGGCTGCCCACATTAGCCACTGATGCAGCTTTCCTACGCCGCGTGATGCTCTCCTTCATCCTGCCCTCACCAGTCACCTTGACTGTAAATGCACTGCCTGCAGTGCAGAAAACCCATTACATCTTGCAGAGATGTTGGAGGAACATGTTATTGTGGGTTTAATGCCAGTGAAACTAATTATACCTGGCACATGCTGATCGGCAAATTTGATGTTGATAATGTAGTTTCCTGGTTCGGTGGGGCAGTAGGTGACCTTGCATGTACCATCCTCCTGATCCTCTGTGTTTATGTCTACTTTGCTGGGGCCTTCAATTGAAAGACTGAGGCCTCCATAACCTGGGGAGGGCACACGTGACCGAGATGGGCATTAGCTCTTAGTCGTTTAGTTTCATCCTACTCATTAGTTACAGCAGTCCAGCTCACCCGCTTCTCTGGTGTCTATAATGAACTCTGCAGGCTCAAAAGTGCGGGCCTCAGTCAGGCCTTGGCCAGACACTCTGACACGGCTAGCATCGCCAATCTCGGACTGGTTAATCATCACTGGGATGGGGCTGTTGGGGATGTGGCGGCCATTCTTCTTGATGTTGACAAGGTGCTCGCCAATCTCCTTGGGGACAAAGGAGATTCCTAGAGGGACAAAGTTCATCAGTACCGTTATAAAAAACATGATTACCAGAGTCAGTGGGTCCCCGATGACTGGGCTGAGAAACATTGTGCTGCATCCATTGCAGGACAGCAACTACTAGAGCAAAGCATTTTTTCCCATACATGTCACAAGTGTTTAAGAGCTAAATCACCTCAGAACTCCACAAAACGGCAGAGGGTCATCTATGAATCTGTAGGCATTTGACATCCTCAGATCACGACTCACCAACATGCCCGTTGCGCAACATCTTGAGCAAGCAGGGCTCCTCACGGCCAGAAGGTGTAGTCAGGGAGGCAGTCAGTTGGCTCAGGTCCAGCTCCCCAATGTCCAGAGGGATGTCTGCTGCTGAGCCCACTTTGAGGTGAGACATCCGCATGGAGTCATCGCCTTGTGGGAAGTTAGGGATACAGAACAAACTGTTATGGACCATTTAGCAGGCAGATCTTGCTCGAGAAACACTCCGTAGCTGACATCACTACAAGTCATTCATAATTTCCCAGTGGAAATGCATTAAAGATATTCACACAACTGACCTTTTATTAAACCGTTTACTTTGAAAGATTAAAAAAAAAGGTTAAAGTTGAAGGAAGCAGTGCCACACCCCGGCAAAATACGATTTGGAGGAGGAGCTGGGCTCTGTATATATTTAAACACTGCTTGCTACTTTTCCTGGCTTGGATTTTTAAACACTTTGAATATTAAGAAAAATTAGCCACTTTTAAATGCTGAATACTGACCTGTGATCTTTGCAACAAAGGGACTGCCTGGAATGTGAGTGTCATTATATTTGACCAGGATGTTGTAGTCGCCAGGAAGGACAGGGAGGTAGGACACTGTACAGGTGCCATCTTGATTGTCAGTGCAACTGATATCAGCTTTTGAGGGCCCTTCAATTGCCAGGGACAGTCCACCTTGTTGGGAAATGAGGAGAGTTAACAGAATGCAGTATTTGTTTCAAGTATAGTTTTCATGAAGGTCACAATATGGGATCTATTCAGTGCTGCATATCATATGTCAATTTTTTGTGAGTAATATTGTGATGCAAAACAAAAAGATCACCTGAAAAACTATAGCCAAACAAATCAACCAGTAATGCAGGACAAGTTGGTGGTGTGGATGCAAATTGTGACACAAAGCAGTACAGAAATGCGACGTGGACACTGCACATTGAGATGATGCTGAAACACCGTGCAGCCTTAATTGAATTAGAAACTGGTGCAATAAATGGTGGGAAGTTGTGATAATGTGCCAAAAAGCTGCCACAGAGTGAATGAAAGCCATGTTTCACCTTCTCCTGCATCCTTGGTGTTGACAGTAAAGACCGCTGGCTTGTTCACCATGCCATGAATCAGTCCCGGGCCGTAGGCAGTCACATGACCGCTATTGACATAATCGACATAGAACTGCAGAGGGCTTCCTGAATGGAGTAAGAGGTTCCATTTACACAGTAAGAAACCCTAGCCCATCCAACGATTGAGTGACATGCATAGGGAATACCAATTTCATTAGTAGATATCCTGTCTAACTGGAAACAGAACTCCAGACCATCGCACGACGTTCATACACCAATATCAATCTAGCATAACTAAAAGAATAAAAAAAAGCCACTTGCAAAACTTGACCTCTGAGCTTCCCCATTAACTTTTAGGACCACACATTGCCTTGCTTTGATCTCACCTGGAATATGGATTCCATCGTACTTTATGTCCATCTCATGTAGACCAGCCTCAGTTGGGGCATACTTAACAGTCACTGTGCCGTCTTTGTTGTCCGTGATGACTGGCTTTGCCACCTTGCCCGAGGGCATGCGCACGTCGCCTGTGGGGAACATGATATACATCTCATTTCTACATTTTAGACCACTGCAAGCTTGCCATCAGTAGATATCCACTTGTTTTTCCCCAGTTGGCACTTAAATCCTTGTCAAACAAAACTGTTCCTCATTGGCGCCTTTTACCTGTGATTTCTCCCTTTTGGATGGTGAATGGAATCACCAAATCAAAAGGCCGCAGTGCAGCCACATCAAGCCCATTCATGCCAATGGGTCTGTCTGTTGCCTGAAATAAAAGGATCAAGAGGTCATCAAGAAGGGGAGGGACAATCTTAAGAGTAGCCAACTAATAGATGTACATCTTAATTCAGACAAGTAAAAAAAGCTGGACAAAGGATTGCAGATACGACTGCTGAAAAGTGAGATAAAAAAAAACCACTGCCAAAAAGAAAAGCAAAAAGGATGGTGCTTTGACTTCCAGCTGGTCACCATTTGCAGCTGAAAGCAAAAGCAGACAAATGAGTGGATGACTGCAGGAGACAGACAGACCCAACACGACACCTGACAAAACAAGGATGGACTGTGACGGGACAATGTGGCAGAAAGGGAAGGAGCACTGGTCTAAAAATTCAGCCATTTTGTTAATGACAGAACACAAAAACTCATGTTTAAATCTGTTAAGTGAACACTGATTAGGAGGAAGAAAAAGATCAAAATCACAAGTGAGCTCCAGAGAGAAGGGTGGTCTGACACCTGCAGATGGAATGACCGAGGACATAAGCAGGACAACGTGCCAGTGAAACAAATATTCAAGTACCCAGGTTTGACCCATATTGGGTGTGTAGGCATACTGAGGGACCTGGGTCTGCTGTAGGAGCTGTTCAGTGGGCACTCCATCCAGGGCCTGGGGAAGAAGACAAGAAAGGGAGGAAAGGGATTGGAGTGCCGAAGCGGCATCTTTATGTTCCAATCCAAAAAAACCTACTGGGCAACGATCCTTCAGCAAGCTGTTGGAAAAATGAGGTATGGATAAAACATGGCATTTCATATGGACGTTTGCTACGTGACGTCTTACGGCTAACTGCTACAGAATAGTAGAATGAGATGTGCCATACTTACAGTGACCTGGAAGGGGCTGTTGGGAATCTGTTCCCCTCCAAAACGCACACAGATGACATACTTCCCAGGCTGAGGGGCTGTGTAGAAGATGTCAAACGTTCCATCTGCATTCTCCACAACGTCCACATCCACCTCTCCACCATCTGGTGTGCACACTGTACAGGTCACCTTGCCCTTCCCAGCTGCTTTAGCATCCACTGTGATGACTGTTTGTTCACCGATCTGGATTGTGGGACCCACCCCTGCACCTGGGGTTCGCAGAAAGGCAGGATCTTAGACAAACTGATCTTTGCATGTATACCACTGTCATAGTATCCAAGAGCTTCACTGTCACCCTGTAACCAAACATGCATCCAAAACAGGAGAAGCAAAAATGCCCATTAAGAATAGGAGTGGGAGGGGACATTGAGAAGAGCAAACTATTCAAACCTGTGAAATGGACAAAGCTTTATTAACAGCAAAGATTGCAGACATTTGACAAGTTAGTAGAGCAAGTATACAGTAGGTTCAGGATACTCCCATCCCATTGGTTACTCTAGTTTGCACTTAAGGTTAATTAAGTACAGCAAACCCATTCACCAAGTTTAAACTACCATAATAGCATTCCAACTATGCTGGCAGGACTAGTTAGTCATTAGTCAGTATGACAGCCCCTAACGACAGCCATCAGTTAGCAAAGACCAAGAAGGGGATGCACTCCCATGCTTGAGTCCTGGATGGCCAAGAGTGTTTTAGGCAAATCCTAATTTTCAGTTATTCCAGTTCTTGTGTTAGCTGTTTAAGTCATTTTAGGAGGAGGAGGTCTAGCTCTTGGAAATGTTGCAACTAACAAAGTGCGAACAAAAGGGGTCCAGTGGCATCTCACCCAAATTCATTGAGGCGGGAACTAAAAGGTACGTCGCAGCAGGCAGGTTGACTAACAAGCCAGAAATCGGCATTTCATGCAAAAAGGGGGAAGCTACAGAACGCTTACCTAACCCATGACCTCCAATGGAGACTGAGAAGGCGAGAAGCAGAGAGCAATATAAACAAACGTCAATGACAAAATGTGCTCCGAGGATGCTGGAATGGAAGTGACGTGAACGTGAGCAGTGCTGCGGTGCAGACAGGCGTCTGCGTGGAAGCATGAAGTACCTTCAGAGCAAAGACTAACATTCAGGAATAACCTGGGATCAAGCTGTGCCCATCAACTCAATGAACATTCAGGTACCACACCCAAGTGTTCAGTTTGTCTGTGACATGCACTGGTTCACTGCACAGCAAAAGGTGACTAACGTACATTTAAAAAAAGGTTAGCTGGACCGAAACCCTAAGGCAGGGGTGCCTAACTGCAGTCCTGGGGGGCCAGAGCCCTGCACATTTTTGAGTTTCCCCTCATTTAACACACCTGATTCAACTCCTTGTGATAATTACAGCTTGAACTGAATCATTTATGGTGGAACAAGGAACGAAGCTTGGGCTTGCACAGGGCTCTGGCCCTCCAGGACTGGAGTTGGGCACCCCTGCCCTAATGAATTCATCTCAGAACAGTCTGATATGACACACAAACGCAGTAGGCAGCACAATGAAGGAATTTAACAGGATTTTGTACAAAATCAATTTGTCTCCCTTCCCAGAACCATTGAATGAGCCAGTTTACGCACACTGCTTTGAAATTACCTGTGGCACTTCTCACTACCAGGTATCATTAGGTGTAACCCACCCACACTGGTCTGTGATATTTACCTGTGACTGTGCACTTGCTGGCGTCACCAGTAGGAAGAGCACGGATGCGGTATGGGGAATAGGGAATCTCATCCCCTCCATATTTTATCAGTATAGTGTAGCGGCCAGTCATATCCGGCACATAAGACACCAAGTATGTCCCATCCTGGTTGTCTCTGATGTTGGCCTTCTTTGGTTTTCCCTCTGGGTCCTGGACAAAGACAGGGCATATTCAATATTTTGACTAGGGTTAATCACACACAAATCAAGGCAGGAGACATCTTCCAACCAAGCCTTTCATACCGTGATCTGCACAGCCAGCAGTCCCTCTCCTGCATCCTTTGCATCAATAGTGAACTCCACAGGCAGGCTAGCTGGCACACCAGTTGTGTTGAGACCAGGGCCACTGGCACGCACCTTACTGGCATCGTGTGTTGGCAGAACCTTCACCTTGAAAGGACTGAGGGAGAGGGCGATGTCAACTTCAGCGTTAAACTAGTCAGACCACTAAATAAATCTTAATTCAGTTACTGAACAGCTGGATTAAACAAGACTGACAAGTGGATACAGCAGTCCCTGTGCTGCCAGAGGGGAAACCCCACACTCACCTGCGTGGAATCTCTTCATCAGCATACAGAACATTGATCGAATAAGGACCCTCTCTGGTTGGGACATAGCTGACTGTGTGAGTCTGGTCACCATTATCAACCACTTCCACTGGCTCAACAACTCCTGGGGATACAACACTACCATCAGCAGGACACCAGCAAACCACCTTCCCTGCTGCATACTAAAAGACTGAAAGCATCCCATCATCATTTGACAAGACTCATTAAGACGTTACCTTTGGGTCCCTGGACCCGGACTTGCAGAGGGGCGACTCCAGCTTTGCTGGCATCAACAGTGAAAGCCTGGGGGATGTTGGCCCGGACATTGGTTCCCAAACCTTGGCCCAGACACTTCACCTTTGTGGCATCCACAGTGTCATGCACAGGTACAGTAAAGGGACTTCCTGCAAGATGCAGAACAAAACTGACTATCCAACCAGGCCTTCAAATCATCGTGCATTAGCAACTGAAGCACAACTGAATAAGCTAAAAATCTTCCACCCATTGGACAGGAGTCTCACCAGTAACTGGCTTTCCCCCATAAGTAACATTGAGGTTGTAGGTTCCAGGCTCATATGGGATGTACTCCACAGAACAGCTACCATCCTTGTTGTCCGAGCAGGACATGTTTGCCTCAGAGGGACCTTCCATTGCCAGCCCCAGGCCACCAGTACCTGCACCACTAAAAGCATAGCACAAGAGTATAACACCAGCCCTACTGTATGCATAATGAACACTTACAACCGTCAATTCTCCTTACCGGGTCTCCACAGTGAACTTGTTGGGCTTGTTGGTGATTCCAGCTTGCAGGCCTGGACCATGCACTCTGACACGGGCTGGGTCACAGCCTTCATTCACTGGAACACGGAATGGGCTGTTGGGTACAGCAGCGCCATCGTACGCAACCTCCACGCTATGAACACCTACAGAGAAAAGGTGCTTTTAGGAAAGCTATTCAAAACGCATTCCAACAAAATGTAACCCAGAGACAACTATCTTGAAACCTTACCCTCCTCATACGGTGTGTATTCAACTTGATAAGTTCCATCACCGAGGTCCTGAATGAGGGCGTCTGTGCGGTTGCCGGAGGGATTGTTGATGCAGGTTTTAATATGGTTCCCACCAGATTTGGTTAGGGCACGAGCATCCACGGTGAAATCGGTCGTGGCTTCACGATACACTCCTTAGAGAAATATGAAGCCATTTACAGAAAGCAGTAGTACTTGCATGTAGACAGATGCTACTTATCCTGCATGGGAAAAGAAACTACTACTACACACTACCAGTACCTTTGCCTTCCACTCCAGGTCCAAAGACTTTGACTCCACTGGGGTCTACGGCAGGTTCCACCTTGAGCCTGGCAGGGAAGTTTGGCACATCTTGCCCACCGTAGCGGATGGTGAGTGTGTATACACCAGGGTACAGGGGAATGTAGGTGATTGTGTAGGTGCCATCACCGTTGTCCTGGATGTGCACCTCTGCTTCAGTACCATTGTCAGAGATGATCTCAATGGTAAGATCAGCAGGACCAGCATTAGTACAGTCCACCACAAACTTTCCTGGTTCCCCAACCTTGGCATGCTCAAGACCAGGACCGGAACACAGCACCTAGAAAGGAGTTTACAGTAGCAAGTACATTAAAAGCAGCTGACTGGATTCATCTGAGGCACGCTGTAGAAACATGTGCCAGAACACACACACACACACACACACTTCCCTTGCCCTGAAACATTCCAGTTGCATATCAAATTCTGACGCTATTCTTACCTTGGATGGGTCAGCCGGTGCCACTGCTTCCAAAGGAAATGGGCTACCAGGGATGGGGATGCCATCATAGGTTAGATCCAGCTCATAGTGGCCCCTCTCTCGGGGGATGAAGCGCACCTGACTGGTCTCGGGACTTAGACCTGGTTCCACCTTGCTGGGCACAGCCTTGCCAGCAGGCCCAATCACAGAGGCTGCCACTTTCCCCTGTCCTCCTGCCCCTTTGGCCTTCACAGTGATGTCTTGGTCTTTACCCACCATGATCTCTGCCGAAGACAGCGAGGGATTAGTTCGATGAACAGAAGGGTACCTGAAACATTTAACAGCCCTTCAGAAATACAGAATAGTCACTTACTGTCACCCACACCAGACACTTTGATCTTGCTGACATCCAGAGAGGGTGCCACTGCCACTGAGAATGGGCATTTGGGGATGGCATCACCGCCATAGGTCACATTAATGCCCATGTTCCCCTATAGGACAAATGTTATGCAGATTTTACATGCAACTGAGACATGCAGATACCCTCGTTATTGTGCTACATGCGAGATGAGCATGTCTGGCCTAATGTTACAGACCTGCTGCACAGGTGTGTACTTGACAGCGTATGTGTTGTCATGGTTGTTGACAATATCAAAGTCACGAACAGCTTCTGCCTTCGTAGGTCCAACGAACTGCACATCAAGCTTAGCCTTGCCGGCTGCCTTGGTATTTACAGTGAAGTAGGTGGGTTTGTTGAGCTCCACACCTAACCAAAAAGGGGCAAGAAGTTTAGATCTAAACACAGTTGGACGAGATTCAGGATGTTTTGTAATTATGTATAACCAAGAGACCATAACGTACTTGGTTTATTTTAAAAAGGGCAGGACAATCAAAACCATCTCAAACCAGACCACACAGCTCACTACTCAATTTCCTCACCACTCCTGCTGAGACCAGGTCCCTCAGCCTTGACCTTGCTGGCATCGTGAGATGGATCCACCTTGATTCTGATGGGTGTCATTGGAATGGCCTAAGAAAAAAAAAACCCACCAACAAATGAATGCATGAATGAATACATGGGGGGGGGTGTAGTAAAAATAAACCTTTTCAGATCCCCACAAACTTAAGCTCTGATGTAGTCCATGCCCACCTGATCAGCAAACAGCACCATGATCGTGTAGCTCCCAGCACCGGGGGGTGTGTATTTTACAGTAAAAGTATCATTGTCGTTCCTGATGATGTCAAACTCGATGTCTGCCTCTGCTGCACCCACCACACCTGGGGCACACTTGATCCCAATGCTGATGTCTCCTGTACACAGAACAGTGTTGAACTGCTAGTAGTCTTGAAATTCTTTGCTATTGCCTTGAAAATTTACCCCCCCCACCCCCTAGCAACAAACCTGAAGCAATAACTTGGACAGATTGTTGATTAAACTGCCAAGCTAAGCAAAATCAGTTGACATTCGGCAGGGTTCGCTTGTGGAATATTTATGTCCAGAACATACCTTGACCAGCTTCTGTACAGTCCACAGTGAAATAGGTTGGATCAAAAGCCTTCAAGCCCGTCTTTGCCACCCCAGGACCAGATACCTTCACTTTATTAGGGTGGCATCCTGCACCAACGTTCATCTGTAGGAAGGCACAAGTATGCAACGAAACCTCTCATTGACATATTATACATTTGAATAACTGTATGCAGATTTGAGGTACAAGTGAAACAAACCCTGAAAGGACTTTCTGGGATGTTGACACCTCCCCAGGAAACCATGACCGTGTGTTTGACAGGCCTGCGGGGGGTGTATGAGCAGCTATAGGTCCCATTGCCATTATCCTTCACTTGGACAGGGACTTGCTGGCCTTCTCCATCCTGAAATGGAGTAAAACAAAACCCATCTTTAAAATTCACAAACCTGATGAATCATTTTGTCTGATCAGTAGTTGTATGGCGGAATTGACTTTGTACCTGTGCCTGAATCTTCAGTGGTGCTTTACCACCCAGCTTGGCATCCACAGTGAACTCTGCAGGCTGCCCCACAGCCAGACCGCTGCTCTGGAGCCCAGGACCATGCGCTTTCACCTAACATGAAACCAAAGTCCGAATGTCAACAGCATTTTTCCCTTATGATTGTCCAATGCCACACGGGCCTGTACTCCGACCAAAACACAGCAAGAAACACACCACTTGCTGATGTATGACATTGGCAAAAAGTAGCACCTTGTCTGGGTAAAAGTCTTTCCCTGGTGCAGGCAGAATCTCAGCCATGAAAGGACTATGTTGGATGTCCTCATTGCTGCAGAGCACATGCACAGCATATTCCCCAGCCTCCATTGGCCAGTACCGCACATCACATGATCCATCACCCTTATCGTCACACTCGATCTTTGCTTGAGAGGGACCTTCCACAGAGAAGCCTGGGGAGAGGTATATTGGTTTGAGTGCTCTGCGTGTGCCTTAAATATGCAAGTAGTAAACAAATATAGATTCTCACCCAGCGTGCCTACATCGTCACCAATGGCCTCTACCACAAAGTCCGCAGATTTCCCTACTACGCCGCTCTCGAGCCCTGGGCCCCATGCTCGCACCTTTTGAGGTCCTGCTTCAGTCCCCACCTTCACCTCAAATGGGCTATCAAAAAAGTATCGACACAGCTACTTCAAGTCATCTTAACATGCATAGGAAATCAATATTTGATAAGCCTGGGGTGTCTAGGATGCCAACTGATCGGATCCAATAGCCTACTGAAAGATACATTAACACTAGGCTTCCACATTCAATTTCAACACAAAACCATGTCTTACCTGCGAGAAATCTGTTGTCCACCCCATGTGATGGTGATGATATAGTGTCCAGGGGTTGTTGGGTAGTACTCATAGCCATATACTGCATCTCCCAGGTCCTTACGCTTACAAGGTTCCTCAAGGCCCTCTGAAAACCAGCGCAACCATCAAGAAACATGAACCAAAAATTGTGTCTGGCTCCCATGCATTAGTAGAGAACAAGATCTGTTCTTGAAAGTTTCACACTAAAATGGTTCTCAGGGCAGAACAAAGATGTGTCAGCGAACCATATTGTACTGAGGTGGGACCAACTAATCAGATGTCTTTGGTTCATTCTGCCCTCAGAACATTTGTGCAAGTAAATTCCACTAGAACTAACACACAGCTGATTACCAAACATTGATGACTAGTGAGACTAACTGCAAAATGAACATGTGCTTTAATAAGACTATTAAAATTGTCTCATTGGAGCCCAGATTTCCTAAGGAGGCGGAGACTCCACTCACTGGGCCCTTTAATGGTGACTTTGAGGTCTCCTGTCCCAGCCCCCTTTGTGTACACTTTGAACTCTGCAGTCTCCTTAATCCTCAGGCCTTTGGGCTGCAGTCCACGTCCTGTTGCTCTGCAGACACTGGGATTGCAGGCTGAGAAGGGAAACCGAAACCATGAGACACATTTGGAATTGCTTCATACACTAACACTGCTCAAACTTCTGCAGTCACTTCAAGTTTAGTTCTTGCAAGAATATCATGATTTCGGAACGCTTCATGCACATGCATGCCAAACCATAGATCCCACGTCATCTTGGTTTGTCAGTGCAGGAACCAGACAACAGAAAGAGCAGATAATGGTTTATGGCCACATGCTAGCTGAGGATGTGTCAGTCATGGTCTTTCCAAGCACAGGAAACCAAGAGGACCCTCACAGCCTTTCCCATGTACTAATCAGAGGTCCACAGATCCTCCATTACCAAAGCAAAACTATTTATATTATGTATATAAAAATTAAACCTGTATTTGGGCAGAACCAGAGGCCCCAAAGAGACCAGCAAAATTCGAAATAGTGTTGCAAGAACTTCAGGTAGCATTACCAAGTCACATTCCTCATGCATTTTAGGTGAAAGGGTTAGTTTAATGGATGACTGACTTTCCATTTAAAATGTGGAGGAAATGCCTCCCAACATAGTCTCATGCATGAAATACTGTACACAACCATGCATGCATGTTAACACAATTGCATGCCTGAGTATCCAAACTAAACATGCTGATCTCCGCATAGCATCTACAAGAGGCTACATGCGAGGTACCGAAGAGAGATCCAATGGCACAGGAAAGCCAAGAAATGGATCCAAAAAGGTTGGGAAGGATCAGTGACGTACAGCACATCCAGCTATCAGGATAAGAGGAAGACGGCATTTAAGTTTAGTCAAGTAGGAATTGAAGCATCAGGGAAGAACTTTGCGGGGCATGTAAAGACAATGTCACTGATAATCATTCTGAAGGTTGTGAAACTTCTAATGCACTAAATTCCAAACAGAAATATTGTGCAACAGACAGGTTCTTACAAATTAATAACTCATCCTGTACCTCCTAAAGATTCCTCAAACTATAAAAAGTTTCCCCTTAAAAGCAGAGCAACTAATTTGGAGTACCAAGAGCACAGTAAATATGATTCAACTGCTGCTAATTTTCATCCAGATAATCTTACCTTCTCCAACAGTAACAGTGAAGGGGCTCTTTGAGATTTGCCCCCCAGCAAAGGTAATATAAATCGTATGCTGCCCCTCTTGGGTGGGTTTGTAAGTGCAGCGGTAGCTACTGTTGCCCTTGTCCTCAGTTTGACATGGGACAGTGTCCTTTTTCCCACTGGGGTCCATAATGACCACCTCCACCTCTCCCATACCTGCTCCTGAAGGAGATTCAAGGAAGCAGGTTTAATATCACCATCAACCCTTTCAAAATCCGAGGGTAACCAGCATAATTTCAATAGCTACGATTACACAGACAGTACCTGCTGTATAGACGTCAAAGTAGGTGGTCTTGTTAGCAATGTTGCCTACAGGCTCTAGGCCAGGGCCCTGGGCAGTCACCCGGTTGGCGTCACCTTGCGCCATGCCCACATCCACCTCAAAGGGGCTCTTGGAAATGTGCTGTCCTGCAAACAGCACGATCACCTGGAGACGTGGATAGAAAAAGTAAACAAGTGAGCTCTCAATTGACACTACCAATAGAGCCCTATTATACTGAGAACTGACATCCCTTACCTTGTGCTGTCCAGTAACTTTTGGGGTGTAGAGCACAGAATAGGTGCGGTTCTTGTCATTGTTGGGGGTAACTTTAGCCTACACAAACAAGCCTCATTAATAACAATAATAAATCAAACATGTTTTGAAAGCTTAAAAACCATAAAATATGGTTGCACCGCTCCCTCACCTCCTCCCTATGCCCTGCAGGGTCCTCCACATACACCAGCACCTCTCCCATACCGGCACTGATCGTCTCCACCGTAAACTCTGCCTTCTTCATAACCACATTACCCGTAAGCTCAATGCCTGGAGAGAAAACCAGAATCCTGAGCCACTTCACCGTTTGCGGTCACACACCCACTCAGAGGTACTGAAACACGACAAGGTGTCCGATTAATACGTCGCTGCTTCAGTAATTACCAGGTCCATATGCACGGGCCTTTTTGGGGTTAAGTTTTGGTCTCAGTGGAGCGCCAGGCTTTAGCTTAGCCTTCGGAAACTGGGACAGGTAGGTCATCACAGAATGTTCATCCACATTAGGGTCTACGATCTCCTCGGGGGTGATCACCTAGAACGCAAGAACATTGGTGACAAACCAAGAATGATGGGTGGACCCAGGTTCTCATACAAGTCATATGCACGGCCGCAAGTCAAAATTTCTTGAGCAAACCATTTTTCATTAATTGTGAAACCCTGAAAGATTATATGCTCGAGGTGTTGTGAAGATCACTTTTTTTCCCCCACAGCCTCTGCAGAGGCCGGTAAATAAGCCTTCAGCCCATAAACTGTATACAGGAAACCAGAACCCGCAATTTTCAACCGTCAGTGGCACAACCAGTCAACACGCTCTGCCAACTTCCTACAATTTTGCCTGCTCTCCATCAAAACACATGCCAAGATGGTGTCAAGTTGCCTACATACAAGCATCCGTTAATCCGTTGAGGGCAGGAGGCGTCCCTTCCACTTAATACATCGAGAAATCATGCGGGCCATTCCACTGAGGCGAACACTGTACTGTCAGGAACACCCTACAAGATCCGCTGCTTATGAATGCATACCTGTGGGATCCCCAGCCAGTCATCAGCCTGCTGCATGGCCTCACGAGCATTGTCCACAGGCTTGTCATGGTCCCAAGAGTCCCAGTCTGGACACAGGCCTGGGAACGGGATGACAACGCAGTATTACCAAAATATCCCCCAAATTTTGCCTTAGAACAAATGATAGTCACCGGGTTCCTGCATTTCAGCAAAGTTGGGTAGATCCTCTCATAAGCCTGGTGCACAACCTTACCTGGGGCACAGCTGTCCACAAGAGCCCCCAAAGCCCTTCCCGTCTGCCAGTCCCGGCTGAAGTTGGTGATTGGAAGCTCAGGCAGCTTGTTCTGGATCCAGCCCAGCAGCCTCTGCTTGGGGGTCTTCTGCTTGGCCTCTGCGTCCTCCTCCTCATCCCACATAGGCATAGAGATGGAGTAGTGCAGGATGAGCGTCCAGATCAGGCCAAGGATCAGCTTCAGGTTCCCATCCACGATGGCTTTTGAGTCTGCGTGGTGGGAACATAAATGGCAACAGCTGAAGGAGACCCCAAGCTGGAGTAACAGCTGCATTGCTGGGCCATGGCATATGCGATACTTTTTTTGTTTTTCTGCTGCTTGATGTATCCTTTAAGTACCTCGAGGGCCTTCATAAATTGTCTTGAACAGAAATAAGATCAAGCTTTAAATGCTAAGAGTTAAAAGCCTGCTGTGATCATTAGACAGTTTGGACAAATCACAGCAGAAAATAAGCAATAAAGAGAGGCATTACACATTTATGTTAATGCAAAAGTACCACATACTTTATAAAGAGTACAGAGCTTACATTCGGCTCTGGTATTCTGACAACCAGTAAGTCACGGATGGCTGGTCTTGTACAGAAAGTCCCGTTGCGTGTGTGCAGGTTTGCCGCAACTTCCTAAATTAGAGGGATGATTGGCTGAACAGTCCTCACACCTGGGTTTGATCAGCTGACCTTAAGGGTAACACCATACACCCTGATCCCTTTGTGGAAGACTGCCCATCCATGCAGTAAGTGAATGGGAATAGGATTGCAGTGTCAGACCCAAAAGCAGTAGAGGAAAGTTCAGGTCCAAAAAGTACAAATCCAGACCAAGGTTGTGTTTCAACTAACCAGCTGAATATAGAGTCAGAGTACTCAGCTGGTTAGCTGAAACAAAACCTTGGTCTGGATTTGTACTTTTTGGACCCGAACTTTCCACCTCTGCCCAAAACCCTGCATTTAATTTCAAACTGTTGTAGCAGTTTTAAAAGATTAGGTCCGTGTATCATGAAACGATATAGCAATTCACAAACTATATCCTGATAGTTGTCTGTAGTGCTGTATTGTAATTCCATACAAGTTTTGATATCATTTGGAAATTGAGTTACCAGTTATTCAAACAGATCACTTTACATCTTCTCTGCATTATTAGGCCAAGGCAGAACATTACTTCCAGCAAAAGTTCAAAGATTTGTCATACGGCAATCTGGATTCAACTACTTTAATATTCATTTAAAAAAGATTAACATGTTTAGGAAGTGATATTCAGATTGAATTCTCCTGTAATTTGGTTAAAAATACATTAAATAAAAAATAGAAACTCAGACCTATACAAATCAACTACTTTTGGTTTCATACATTATGTGGAATAAGTAAAATATAATTATACATGAATACCGAATTAGGCTTGCAAACCCTATGATTTTTTTTTTGGGGGGGGGGAGGAATTTGTGCTCAAATATTAAGCATGACTCAAACTCCAGAGAGTTCAGATGTTTGTTACCGCCCTAGTACGGGCAGCAGCGACCCACAGAAGGCAGTGGAGATGCAGCCCTCCAGAGTTGAAACAGATTACGCAAAACAAACAGGAACTGACAAGAACAAGCCTCCATCTGCTACTCCACCCTCCATCCACAGGCCTCAGTGGGCAGCAGACTGCATGACTAAACACCTTCCTGCCATCCTGTGCGCCAGAGATGCATCCCATAGCTGATCTTTATCTACTTTTAAAGTAGAATCATTGTTGAAGGCAGCAGAGCTCAGACACTTCCAAGCCATCTTCAGGCTGGGTTAACATGCACTGCATTCCGACAGAGCATTAAACAGAAAAAGCAGAAGTGCGGCAAGCCCAAGGGGATAAGTAGAGGTACCCTACCCCTGACATAGGATAGAAACCCAGTACTGCCACACTAAAGGTCAGCTATCCAGGTGTACATTTTGGCACAAGCAGTAGGACGTCACTGTTCAGGCTGGTGCACTTACTGCGGACACACCGCTGCACATGAAGCTAGAGGGGCATAAATTTGTCAGGTCAGCTTTGGAGACCATGCACCAAAGACCTGGGGTCAAAGTACACAGGGGCCAAGTGGGGCGGTGCAAGCAGAGTGAATGTCGAGGATGGTCTGACACTAGCGTGTGATGAGCAAGAATCTGCCCGCAAGTGAACTTGCTCAAACGGCAGTACAGGATCGCAACAGGACCATGTTATAAAATGCTATATAGATTTCCCCCCCCCCCCCATT
>JAODUD010000127.1:23995056-24028838 GCA_026784285.1 Stomatorhinus walkeri
GGGGCGGGCAATGGACAGCCATACACCACAGATGTAGGACCTGTGGAGACAAACCTCTAAAGTCAGACTGAATTCTTTGAGATTCATTCAGGGCCAGTCAGATATTGAAATGACATGCTCAAGCGTGCGGTTTAGTCAGGTCCACACTTCTGCATGACACGATTTCAGGAAATACCATGTTTTTGGGCTATGGCTGGGATACAGAGTCATGATTTAACAGAAGGACCTCAACTCTTTGCTCACCAACTTCCTTAAACCAAAATCTAAACTTTTTCAAAAGCTAAGTATAGCTTCTAATCCTGGACCTGAGCATTAGTTACTGGAAGAGATGGCAAGTGTTGATTACATGTGACAGGTAGTATTCAAAAGTACATCAGCCAGGTACAATTATAGCCGAGACTTGTGGCGGCTAAATATTCAACTACAACACAAAATTCTGAAGTTTGGAATTGTAGATTACTACCCATTTTGCTAAGATGACTGCAGCAAACCATTTACCTGTGTAAGGGAGCACTAACCCCAACCACCTGCTGGAAAAGCAGGACCTAAGGTGTCATGTGTGAAGTCCAGCAACAGTAGCTAGGAAGTCTGAAAAGGTGTGTGGGGAGGAGATGATCAGTGGAAGCCACACGACATTCAGATGAGGAGATCAAGCCTTTATTGTTTAGCTTGGAGTTCTGTGTCCTTTAGGTTGCCAATTTGCATTCAAAGTTTGAAAAGCAGTAACTTGAAGAGTAAAATTTGTTTTAAAGTTACTACTGCAAAAAACTGAAGTTCATTACAAATTATGGTGAAACTAAATCAGCAGACCTTCTCTCAAACTGATGCCACATGAAAACAGTCGCAGAAATATATCCAAGCCAAAAGCTACACAGAAAAGGCTTTAGTTGGAGAGCATCCACTCAAAGAACAGCATCTGCCACAAAGCAGGGTGATAATTGACAAAGCCTGCAACATTTCCCTTTGAAGTTCAAATCGAACCATACAGAAACGGTCCTAAATGAAGATGAGACCTTACAAATGTGGTTGTGGTGGTGGGGGGGGACGCAAAACCAAATGTGTCCAACAGGGGAGGCACAGAGGGAAACAGTCAGGACAACCAGTGCCTAAAGAAGACCAATCAAACCAGCTCCAAATGAGGGTTAGACAAGTTCAATCACAGACCCATCAATACTGGCAGCAATCTTCAGCCTCAGGTTGAGAAGGCTGTGATGAGCAAAATTTATGCCAGAACATTTGAGACGATTGGGAACAGTACTAAACTCCCAAGGCCTCCTCAAACAGCTGTGGGACTCATCACAGAGAGTAACCAGAAAATCTTAGAGCTTTAGGTACCAGATAGGATACTGGACTCCAATTGCAAAAAATGAGACTGCAGCTCAGTTGGTACTCAGAGATAGAAACTAATGTTTTCAAGTCATCCGCCCACCTTTGCTTGCAAAAGGTACAATGAGGACACATTCAAAGAGAAAACCCACAAACAGGGTTCCAAGAACTGCAGGCACATGCCAAGCAGCAAGCTTATGTGCCCTTGACTTCCTGCTGCTGTCGTGAGAGCATCTGACCACAGCACGTTGACTAATGCGGCTCATGCCACAATATACCCACAAGATGAGAATCGATTCTGGCACCTGCCAGACAGAAAGCACAATTTAGCCAAGACTTACCGCAGACATGAATCAGGCTATCCAGACAGATCAGGACAAGATTACAAAACTGGTTACAAAATGATTTTCCACATACAGGTAAACATGCAGTGATGAATAACCTAAATCACTGTGCACTGGATTCCACAGAATAAAGCCACTATCAACCTACACAAACGACATGATTTGATAGGATGGTAGGTAAAAATCGGTGTTCAGCTTCCTCAGAGAACCTCTGAAACGGTTCACGACACTGCAGTTGGATCGAGTGGAAATTGCATAAAATTGATGCATGCGTCAATGTTTAAGGAAAACAGAAGCGTCTTCCTCTATTTGAGCTACAGTCCAAATAGTTAACAGGATTATAGCAGTAGAGGCAAATACAGAACATCCAACCCATCCATCTTGTAACTATTCAGGGTCGTGGGGGGTGCAGAATTCAGAGGCTATGGGTGCAAGGCAAGGAACAACACAGGATGGGGCGCCAACTCAAAGGGCAGGCATGCATGCGCACATAATTCCCATAAGTAGAAAGTCTTATGCCAACCAGCGACTGAAATCTAGCCAATTGGCAACCCCCAACCCAAGCAAAATTTAATAGAGGGGGAAATCACCCTGTTCAGAGAATTACCACAACAACATTTCTTTCAAATATACCAGCAAAACACCATTTACCAATTTACTAAGTGTGCAACTGTTAACAGTAATTCCAGTAGTTATGATTGGCCAGCTTACACCCTTCTAGAGTGAATGAACAGAAAAAAAGCAGAAGTAGGAACCAATTAGTGAGAAGCTGACGGCGCTTGGTCAGAATGGGAGCGGCCACCTTCCTGGGTTGTTACAAAGCAGAACCACCTGGTGTAGACACACTAAAGGGCGACTCGCGGCAAACTTTAGATGGGAAGGTTCAAGGTCACAATCTCAGGATGTTGTGGGGAGGGTCCAATCAGCGGCCTTTAGAAAGGCCTCTTATCTAAAAACTTCATGCAATGGCTAATGTTCATTTTTCATCCATACAAAAATGCTAAGGCTTGGTTTTCCCATTACCATTTACTGTGTACCATTAGCTTCAGTGCTGCTTCACACAGGCACCATCAGTGTGAGGGACCAGCTTTAAATCAGGCAGTTCAATGCATTTTGCAAACTGCCAGAGATCGCCATCAAATATCATTTTGTTTTCTCCAACCTTGTACCTGGACACCTCAGCATTTGGTGCACAAACTACTCATGCTATCCAATTAGAAGCCCTGAACCAGGCTCTAAGTCAGTCTGGATTACAATCAAGGACAAATACACCCAGCCTGGGCTGGACGTACAGCTTCTATCTTGCTTGGTGAAGAAAAAGGAACTGACACACCCTGTCACCCCAAACATTTCACATACCATCTGATTAGCTACCCTTCCTGATAGCTAGCCTATACCAGCGGCATTTCATCTCCCCCATATACCCACATTACCGGCCCTATATTTAGTAAGACTCGAGATGAAACTGCATTTATGCAACACTGATCTTGTTTGCAATATTCAAACTGTTGAGTGTCCATCATTGTTAGACAGCCTAAACAGACAAACTGCAGAATTGGAACACAGCCGTTCCTCTTTTGAAATGTACCCCACCCATTACTATACGTCCCGGCTTGTATAATAACCTGAAGGCGCAGATCTGAGATCTTGAACTCTAACAAGAAACATGTAGGTATTTGTCTTTGGTGAATGAAAAATTCCTTAGGGCTGCGCATTCCCCTTCCAAACAGCTGGTTTACAAAAAAAATAAAATAAAAAAGGACATTCACACCATAACCACTGCAATTTAAAGGAAACGCCAGTTAAGGTACCTGGTGTATTTTGGTCAACATTTGTACTACATTTTAACAGACACTTTGGTAGATCAAGCAACGACAGCCCACAGATGCAAGTCCAACGCACTGACCTACAGGCATGGACCACCGGTTACCGAGCTACTGGAGAAACATGTGACGGGTCAAGGTGAAAGAGGGAGTTGACTATTTCACGGGAGCGATTACGGCCCATTTGTCGGCTCCTGTCCCACAAGCTATTTGTTCCGGATCCGTTAAGCTTGAACGCGAATTCAGGGCACTGGGTGACTTTAAACCCGGCAGTGGTACAGTGTTACACTGCATCCCACGTGAATGAGTTCAGCCGATGCGCATTTTGGGAGAAATTAGGGCCACTTTCAATCTCTTGCATCCGTTACAACTTAATCCACATTCACATGGACAAAGGAACTATTCTGCCGTATCGAGGAAAAAACTGATTTTCACAGCGTATGACTCATAATACAAAACGAATAGAAACAGACTGGCAAGCTTTCAGGGGGAAGGCGGTGTGGGCAAAGAAATTCGTGCCATACAAAATGCACGTTAAGTGTCGTGTTTGTCGTCATTTGTATAGTTTAAAAGGACCGCGTTCACACTGAAGTCTGACCGCAACAGTGCGGCAAAGTAACGGTAAGTTTCGCAACCTACCGGACATTTTGGTGAGCAGTAACAATAAAAGCAAAGCATGTAGTTTTAAATGGCCAAAGAACTTTTTAGGGGCGGAATATCGACAACTCCATTACCAACTACATAGACTGGGGAAGGAAAGAAAAAAAAAAAGACAACACCAACCTATGGACACCAGTTTGATGTTTTCTTTATCCAGAAACTCCAGCGCCACCGACACGTTTTCTAGTTGCATCTGTCGGAAGGTGGGGCGCTGGTTGTATTTTCGGAACATCTTCTTCTGGCTGAGAACCTCAAGCAGGGCGATGAGCCGAAGCCCGTCGCTCAGGTCGGTCTGCAGGTTGGCGATGCGCTTGTTCACGCACTTCAGGTGCTCGTTGCACCAGCGGGTGAACGTGTTCTGCTGGATCTTCTTCCATGGCGCGTCCTCGGCCAGATCCTTCTCCGTGGCGGGCATGTCTGAGTCCTTGTCTTGAACGAGAGCAGCGTTGATGACGGGTGCGCTCGACTGGTGGAGGCGTGGGAGTGGACTGCTCATTTTTATGGACTTACTCTCTCACCCGTTCGCTGACTAAATTTTTTGGGTGGGGTCAGAAGAATTTTACAATTCCTCGCAGCTGCTTCTTTCGTAGCGATGGTCTAAATGGGGGAAAGAAAGAAAGGAATGGAAAGAAAATGTTGGTTTGCCGTGTTTCCTAAAGGCAGCCTTGCGCTTGAAACAAAAGTTATGGAACCGAAGGAAAGTTCATTAGTTCGAAGATATTTTACTCTTTTCATCGGGAGTTCTGTACAGCATGTGAACAACTAAACATACAGCTATACAACTAAGAATTAGTTTATTAAATTTGGACGTAAAGTTATCCTAAACGCTGATAGGCCTGTTCCCATTTCGTACAGGGGTGCTTGCCAGTTTTGGAATGTTGCTTAAACATGCAACAAATGTTACGTCTTAATTATACGAGCTTAAATGTCTGCACTTGTTATGTAATACCACATCAGTCGTGTCTTCTAGCTTTTAATGGACAGGAATGCTGAGAGTCGCAAATGTTCCAGCTGTTTTTCATAATAAAGGCAAAAACACATCTCCCTACTCCGAACGACTGAAACGTTTCTGCGGAAAAGTACATTTATTAGGATCTATCACACTTCAACTTACCAAATGTGAGAGATAAGCAGCTATTGACAGCTGCCAATGGAAAGGTAAAAGCCCGATGTAACTTTGACTGGGTATAAAACTTAATTTGTACCAAAATCCAACAGACCTATACCTCTTACTCTGGTCTTGCAATTATTAATCTTTTGTATATTGTCATGTCTTATATATGTAATTTTGAATATTTATACTATGTCACACGAAACCTGTATGGTTTTTACAGACAATCTTTTTTTAATGGAAGAACTATTGAAATTCTTAATGAAACTGAAAATTGAAGAAACTAATGACGTGCCAAGTAACTGTTGGAGTCAAAGTCTCAAAGTGGAGTTGGGGGTTAAAACTTTCTCATTTTCAGGAAATATTTCCAAATGACCACGTTTAGAACCCGAAAGTTTTGTTGCTTAAAAAAACAGAGACCTATTCTAATTCTTCAAATTGCAATCACAGATTCAATTACAGGTAATCTTTTGCTATCCACGAAAATACATCTCCGAAATGTTTTAAACCGCATCATCAATTGAAAAAACATATAATAAATCAAGAGAAAAAATATTTTACTCTCGCATCGTACTAACTTGACATGCCACACCTAAATGTTGACAATCAAATTTTGACAATCGGGATTTGACGCCCCCTAGCACACGTTTGGTGTATTACAGCCTCATCTGAAAAGACTGGCCTCATACAGCAGACACCTGACATGCTGATAATTAATAGTATAATAGTAAATTACATATTTTTAGATTCTTGCAAACCTTCTTTATTTGGTTTAGTTGATTGTCTAATCAGGCAGTCTGTTGTTATTTATCTGTACACAGTATAATGTGTACAGAACTCTACATCATAATAAAATCAGTACCAACAAAACCATGTTAATACAGTGCAAGCAATGCATCAGTGAAACAGTGTATATATAATAGCAATTATATAAACAATAATTATATAAAAATTTAGTTGCTCTTAGAAAAAAAAGATTAGGGTAATTCCATAAAATCTTTTAGAGTGACAATACCTTCTTAGCATGAACGTTTTTCTGCCACACTGTCAGGGCACGAAGTGAGAAAGATGCACGCGAAGCGTGCGTGGTATTACACTAACCAGACCTTCGTGAGCAGTCGCGAAGCAAAGAGAAAGAAACGGAACTCGAGACGCGTATTACTTTCGTTCTTCCCGCAACGGGACCGCAGGAGAGATCTAAGTGAGACGCACTGATTGTAACCATTGCAAACAAGCATGTAACTATAGTAACAATGTTTTGCATTTGTTTTTATGGCATCGGAATAATGTGGAGGCTGATATAACGCAATAACTAGTCATCCATCCCCTGGCGTTATGGTAATCTCCCTTGTTATGCAGTATAGATCTTAAGGGTCGGTACTAATAGGTCGCAGCCTTAGGTCTGGCACCCTTAAACCGGCTCCGTACTGCCAGGCCCGTGCGTATGATGGCGCACGCGGCCCCCACATCACTGTACAGGCATGAAACAGACCTTTTCCATATTTTGCCATATTTGGTGACGAGGCCATAATTAGATTACCGGAATTGTGCATTTTAAATATTGCAATAGCAAATTACTTGTGCATATGTTCACCACCTTAATAAGAACTGTTAAACAAATAAATGTTACAAAGTTTCATATAAAACATATAAATATCAAGAATATATAACACAGAAGAAAAGATTTCACTTGTTTGCGCAATTTCTGATCTATCTGCAAGCAATAAACAGGTATTTCATCCCACAATGTAAGACGAAAATAGCATTTAGGAGTAATACAAAGCTGTTCTCCAAGCATGCACAGACGTTTAAACGTAGTTTCTGATTCACAGCGTACCAAACAAATACAGTAACATACATATAACTGATCTGCCCTATAGCGGACAAAAAAGGATACCGACCTTAAAATATCCAAACGTTACCCTTTCCCTCATACATTACAGTACCCAGTACACAGGTCGACATAACTTTGTAGACTTCCATGTAGAACAGCTGACGAAACTTTGGAGATTTAGATAACCCGCTATATTTCAAACAAAACCCACACAGAGTATCACTGCTTGTATAATAACTTAATATCAGCTATTTACATATATGTAAACTAAAGAAAGATAAAGTTGAAATGTGAAACACGCTATTTGCTATGTACCATGTACCTGTGTTTCTCGCCTTTTCTGCCTAAAATACACTTGGATCGCCTTCCGTCTCCCGCTGGGGCGTGCGTAAAGCCACACCAGTGAAAACGTACTTTGTCTCCGTACCTCTGGATCACCGCTACGGCTGAGAAAGAACAAGACTGACACCCCTTGGTCTTCTATATCTCCCTCTCTCTTTTCGCCGTTCTATTGCAAAAGCCTTAATTGGTAAGATGTAAAAGGGGGGGTGTTTTTTTTTCTTATGGAGTGAGTATGTTTCAGTAGAGGGCTGACGTTATACCGGCGACCGCGCCTCCGGATTGTAACGGTATGATGTCACCCCCTTCGGCTCGCATGTTCAGCACTGAACTCACATCTTGCATCCGGCAATGACGGCTGACCCTGGATCGGTCTGCAGTTATTTTGCCTCGTAGTCGTTAACAAAAAAAGCGTCTTCTCATTCTCGGACTTTTCAGCTTTAGGTGAGCACAAAATCTTTCTTTTCCTTATATAATCACAGAAAGGGGAGAGTCCGAGAAGACAAGCTGCAAATGTCGATGCTCTTACACCTGGATTTAATGATTTGCAATACTCGTCACTATGTATTTGCCCCTGGCTGAGCAAATCCTGCAGCAAGACAGGAAATAAAATCAACATTTAATCCTAAAATGAACAGGCCAGTGTCCACCAGCTTGCTGATTCTCCGTGGTGCAAAAATACCCAAACGCCACAGGTGAGTTCTGAATTTGAATCTGTCCACCAGCAAAACACTGCTGCTATTGTGAGATAATGAACCATAATGACATCTTTCTTAACTGTTCCAAGCCTTCGGTGATTCATGTGGACTGTTCAAACAAGCGAACTGGAAGCGGAATGTACTTTTCTTCTACCTGAAGAAAGCCCTGAACTAGCACACAAATAAGGAGTTGACCTTTATACTAAGAAGTTGTTAGCACTATAAGAACCATCGTAGTCAGAGTTATAACAAGCATGTTTAAGTATGCACATATCACCCGTGCTGTCAGACACGCCCTTTCCAATGCCAGCCAATCAAATGTCACTCTAATGCCGTGGGAATTACTCCACTGGCACAATATGTAAGAATTCTTGGTCACAACTTTATATCCTGCTTGTTTGGCTCACGGTCGTTATTTGTTTATTTTGCAGATGCTAAGACGATAAGCATCGCATTTATTTTGAGAGAATGCAGGGTCAGTCCCCAGAGCAATTGGGGGTTAAGTCTCTTGCACAAGGACCTAGCAGCAGAATCACTCTGATGACCCAGGGATGTAAACTGCTGACCTTCCAGCGACACGAACGGCATCCAGTCCTGCTGAGCCGCACACTGTCCCAAGATTAATGAGTATACTTTTAGAAGATTGCTGCAAGCAGGCTATAGATTCGAAGGAGTGTAGCTCTGTGTGCTGAGCTTATCTGGATTTTTCCATCTAAGTGTGTGCCAGCGGTTCAACTGGGGTTCTTTGTCAATCTGACCTTTGCAGTTCTGCTTAGCATGTATTGTCTCATCAAGGCTGCAGCCTAGTATATGTGTGTGAATGTGTGTGTGTGTGTGTGTGTGAGAGAGAGAGAGAGAGAGCTTGTTTGTGTGCATGTCATCAGTAATGTGACATACCCCACCCTTCCTTTTCACTCATTTCTCTTTTTTTTACTCAGTCATGCTGTTTTGTAGAACACATGGTAATGTTCAATGAGTACTGAACCTTAATCCTCCTGTTAATGGTCCATGATTAATGCATAATTTTTCATTGCATTCTGACACCCATTCAGTCTGTTCAGTATGAATACATACAGATGGTTGAATCTGCTCATTAAATTCCCTATATTTTACATAGTGGTGACATCATTGGTATCTGCACACTGTCAGGACCTGCTCCTCTGCCATTTGTCTGTAAAAGGGACCAACACAGACCCTTTCTGCCAGCTTCTGACTTTGTAGTCCAGAAGCAGCACAGGGCTGGAAGCACCTGAGGCAGGACAGGAGGCACACCTGTTTGGATGGGATTTCACCATAAATATACGACTGTCGGACATCATAACGTCCGTGTGGGTTTGTGGTGCAGACAGGTGTTACAACATGACCTGCTGTCCTTGAGGAATCAGAGGCCAGGTCACTGCATTTTCATGCCTCGTCTCATGAAGATGCATAGATAAGAAAGCGATGAGTTGAGGGGCCCTAGGCTGACATCAGCATGGACAGTCAGGTGTTGCCGATTTAACTAACTGTTCCATTTTTTCTGAGTTATGGGTGAGGCCCTGATGGTTGCCTCCAGACTACAGCCTGTGTGTTAATCTACCCCCTGAGTGGAACACAGCAGAATGAGATGGTTTGCTGTAAAATCTTTCTGTCTGGGGCACTGTGCTGCTATGAAGTGACATCATTCCACTCTGGCTGAACTCAATGTGCATTTAAATTCCCTTTTGATTTGTGGAATTTGAGGACCCTGGCAGGACTTTTCATCCCAAAATCACCGGACAGCTAAAAATGTTGAAAATTTTAAAGTCTGCACCAGCCCCCTGTAACCAAAAGACGTGCCAAAATAAACCATTGAATGTATTTCTGCGTATAATGTTTGTGTAATCCAACAGCATACCAAGGCAGTAACCAAAGACGAACATGTCTGTGTGGCGTAACGGTGGGTGTGTGCTTCAAGTTTGAACTGAACTTAATATATGCACGGTGATGCAATCAAAAAGAAAGGCTGCGCTCTCTCAGCTGTACCTTAAAATCTTTCTGAATTTTCTGCTTAGCCAACAAGGTGAGTGTGTAATGCAGGAAGTGGGTCTGGTGACACAGGACTGGAAATGGGCTTGGGCGACTTTCTTTCCTGTTTTTGTACACCCTGAGATCCCTGGAGCCAGGATGATGTGGTTTCAGGTGTTGCAGTTTTAACAGCTTTTACGTTTTGCATGTATGAGCCTGTAGTGCCTTAGTGGACACAGATACCCCCAATACCCAGGGTCAGGGGCTTTTAATCTTGCTTCTGCTCCCTGCATGGAGCTCCTGGATGGTTTCTCCGTGGTGCTCAGTTCTTCTCCTCTGGGCCACAACTGTGCATTAAGGTCTGATTAGCTTCTCTTAATTGCCCATTGAGTGTGCACTACGATCAGCTGGCATCCCATCCAAGGTGTACGTCAGCCTTGTGTCCTTTGCTGCCTGGGATACACTGTCAGAAATATATACCAATTTGTACCTTTGAGGGTACAATTACTTGTCACTGTGGTTGTACCTTCAATGTTCTGCCAAATTTACCCTAGCTGTAGGTAAACGCACCTTTTAAGGTACAGAAATGGAATCTGAGGAACATTTTTGTACCCTTAGGGGTATATTAATGTTGTTTGTACCTTGGGGGATAAAACCGTACCAGGGCTGTACTCTTCTCTGACAGTCTCAGCTCCAGGCCTCAGTGACCATGACCCAGAGGAAAGATTCGACGACGAACTGACAGACTCTACCGCTCTGTTTTGTCTGTCATGTGCCAGTCCCAGTGCTTTCCAGCACCTCCACAGTAACACACAGTGATATCCAAAAGCAACACAGTGCCAGTACAGGCCGAGCAGCGCAGGCTGCATCTTAATGTTTATACGGTGCTGATAGCATCTCACCCGTTTGGCAGCTGCAGGTTATAATATACTGGATGAAGCACAATCTGCAGTTCCTAAAATAAACAGTACTCAGCTCTTCCTTTTAACTGAGATCCAAATTCACTGCAGTGTAGAAATAAATTTATGCTTTGGGTTCATTGTCCCAGGAAAATGCCACTAACTTCAGCCATTTAAGAGTAATGTGATATGTCGGAATTAAGCGGTTACTCAGCAGCACGACTGATCTGGTGATGCTGTTTTAAACTGGTTAGGCAGCTTGCCCATGTTGTTAAAGCGTTTGGGTTTTCATACTGGATGATTGTGAATGTGTGTTTCTATATTCACTAAACAGGAACTATGTGGTGCCCTGTTTGGCAGACAGGAAGAACAATGGCTGAATCATTCTTTAAAAACCACAGCTGGGAGGCTTCTTTATACTGCGGAAAAAGTAAATAAAAAACAAATATTCTAGTCATCTTTATCATTTTGTTGAAGAGAATAACAAAAACAGAACAGTCAATAGAATTAACAAAGTGTAAGGCTCCGCCCACAATAAAACTACAGCCAACCACTAAAAGCCAGACCCTGCACTATGACCAAATACCCCACGTGTAACGACACCCAGGTTCACCCCTTCAGGCTCATTACCAGTCCTCACTTGCTGGCTAACAGCTCAGTCAGTTGGACACCTTCAATCTTTCATACTTGTGTTCCCACTCTCACTCGCATCCAGTGTTGAGCATTTCAGGTCCCGAAGCTACAAATCCAGACCAGGATTTTGTTTCTACCAGCCAGCTGATCATAAAGCGTCACAGAGTTCTCAGCTGGGTGGTAGAAACAAAATCCTGGTCTGGATTTGTAGCTTCAGGATGTGAACTGCCCAACCCAGTTTGCATTCTTGTTCATCCACTCTAGGTCTCCATCAAAGAGTAACCCTTTTGATCCAACAGCCCTTTTATAAAGAGACAAGGCTCATACAGGTCTTCCAGACCCCGAAAACATGCTGGTGATGAAAGCCTAAAACTGAAGTTTCAAAGATTGGATACAAACATCTATCGTAATTTTATATGTTCTCATTTGAAAAGTATTCAAGAAACTTGGGTAGATGTGCCCCACTCGGCTGAGGGGGAATGCATTTCATGTCATCATCATGCCCTCCTATGGCAGGAAACATACCTAGAATCTGTCTGGTCCTGTCACTGCTTGAGAGAAGCTGGAAATAAGTCTAGTTTAAAGTGTGATGGCACTGCGAGACTCTCCTCTCATTCTGTTCTCTCTTCCTTCTCTCTCACTTTTCATTTTCCTTGGGCTTTGAGCAGTCCAATTTTGGAATATTTCCCCAGACAAGTCAGACTGAATCCAGCCTATCAACATGAAACAGCTTGCACCTCTGATGTGAGCATATGTGCATGTGTCTGGACATGGAACACAGTTTGGCCAGTTGTGTAACACAGTAACTGCTATACGTAGCTTGTCAATTATTCTCCACAGAATTGAATGTTGATTATTATAGCAATAATCCTAGAGCTGTATCACGTATGTACTCTGGTGCCAATCATGTGTGGTCTGATAATCTCATTATGCTAATCGGCAGGGTTAACATCTAGCATGGTTGTGTGGATGTTACCATTGACTCATCTGGAAAGTCATTTTCTCCGGCCCACTGAGTTGTGAGGTACCATAATGCCTTTTTGCTTTGTGACTCAGGGGTAATTCCAATGTGCCATGCTCCCCTGTCATATTAATATAAAAATGCAAAACTCATGACAGCATCTCAGCATATGCTCTTCTGCATGTAGTTTTATTGACTTAAGCTAAAAGTTGTGAGTTGGAGACACCTGTCTGCCTAGACAAAGTTTCCGTTAACAGAAAACGTGGAGCAGTTTTATTCTGGCTGTTTAGTATTTTTGAGACATGTACAGTGCTCGCAGAGAGTCTGGGAATGCTTGCATGATTCAGTAAAAATATCGCTGATTCATTGGTTTTATAACCAAGTCATTACTTCATTTGTATATAATGAGTCTACCAGTCAAAAGGTTTTGCACGCACTGAGATTTTCTACATCTGCATGTTCTTTTGCTAAAAATACACTAAAAATTCTTTGCTAACAAATTATTTTACAATATATTCACCATTTGAGTACCTTAATTAGCAAAATATATCTTTGATTCATCAAAGTAACCTCTAGCAGTTAAAACTCTCTAGCAGAGAAAATTCAAGGCATTCTTTCTACAAAGGACATTAAATACTGCTCTGTTTCATGGGACGAAGCAGGTAACTAGTACATATAAGGCTAAAGGACAATTTGACTACACCATCACCCACAACCAGTTAACAGGATGTCAGACACTCTTATGTACTCTTTCCATGTTATGAAGGAAACTTGTTTTATTTGACGTATATTTTCATTTATAGTTCATTTCATCACCCAACTTTCCAATGCTTAACAAGAATTTAGAAATCTGCAGTTTATGAAATAAATGGCAATGTGGTAAAAACCTGTGTTGTGCAGATACTTTTGACTGGTAATGTGTATCACATTAGAAACAACCAGTGGTTTTAAGCAAGATATTCATGTCAAACAGCAATAAATTGAAACCCAAATTATAATTCTAAAAGACCTTTTCTGAAAACGTTAATTGACAAGCAGTGTCATTGGATGCTTTTTTAATTACTAACACCTTTCCAATAACATAAAACAAACATTTTTGTTTAGTATTCCTTTGGGAGCCAGTCACTGCAATTACAATTAATACTAAAATCGCAAGAAAAGAAGTGAATGAATAAAAAAATAAGACACTTAATAAAAAGAAAATATATGTGCGGAAGATATATGCAGAAATGTTAAACATTATCTGTCAATGGACTTTTGTTATATATCCAATAGGTCTGCAACATTTTTACAGAATTTAGCAAGTGTCCCAAAACATTCTGTCAGCAAAAAATGTTTATAGGGTTACATAAATGTTACATTTACATATTTAGCAGTGCAGAACATGTCATTAACCCTTAATTTCCCCACTGTGTGTGACGGTGGACTGTCTCTGATTTAAACAACATGGTGTGATGTTTGGGCCACTGTTAAGGGGAATGGAACAGTTTTCAGTTACAGGGACGTAGATTTGGTTACGGGTGGTAGGGACGTGTTTCTACCCATATTGGAGGAGTACTGTGTGTGTTTAAGGGGGTGGAAGGGTTCAGGGCTGATTTGGTCCTTACCAACGTCGTACCCCACCTACACTCTTGTTCAGTTCCAGAACATCATTATTTAAACCACAAGCAGAAATAAAACCATCAATTCAGAGAGGCTTAATCACACAGCAGGCCTCACACTACCAGCAGAGTGAAGAAAAAAGCCGTCCCCCCCGAGAGGAGTGCACACGCTTTCTGCTGTCCTGACAGATGCGGCATTTCAGACAGCCCTGCTCCATGTCATCCCAGAGGAGAGGAGTAGCTAAGAGGAGTGGAGCAGCTTTTCTTTCACAGATAAAAACAAGGCCATCAAAACACAAGGGCAAGACCTGCAGTTTTCTCAGTCTTTTCTCGAAAAACACTGCTGAAAATATCACAAAAGATGTACTTGGAAGGAAAATACACATTTTTGCAGAGTCTTTCAGGAGTCTTCATCTCTACTACAGATATCTCAGGACTTCTTTGAAAGGAAAAACCTTTTCCTAATACTGACCTCCACTCATCATGTAATCTCATTTTTTCCATCATATCATGTACATATCTTTCATTTTGATTTTCCTTTTTGTTATTTTTCTATTTGTTATTTAAATACAGTAGGAGAAATGACAAATGACAAAGGTTCAAAAGGCAGTTATCCAGTATTTCTTCAGAGAGAAAATACAACTTTTGCAGTAAAATGTTCCTGCGGGATGCCATATAAATTTACAAGCAAAAATATTTTTTAAGTCTCAGTATAACGATGAAGACGTAGTGGAAGATTGCCTTAGAGATTTACCAAAAATACAATTCCTCTCTGTCACTCACAATCTCCAGTACCAAGTAAAATGATGCCACACATTTAGAGAAGGATTTTTAATGCCCGCAGTGACCCCTGCACTCCAACTCAGACCATTCAGCAGTCTGACTGCAAACGTCATGCGTACTGCATTTTAGTTTTTAAGTGCCGTTTCAGGTCATGTCCGACATTTTATTTTTATATAGTGGAGGAAAGGCGGACATTGATATACCCCTATCTGTCATGACATTGGCTAAGCTTTTTGGAAAACATCTTGTAAGGAAACAATGATTTACAGTCTGGCCATTTCCTGGGAGATCAGCCTGATCTTTATTTTGGACCTATGACTGAAAATGGAATTTCAGCTTCATCCCAGACTACATAAAATTGGACTAAATGCCAAAGTGTTCAAGTTCTGGCCAAAAACCAGATTCATTCTTTAAGTGTCTCCCACACGAATAGGCATTAATGGATGCTTGCTGATTTCTATATCCAAAACACTCTGCTCCCCTTCTCCTCAAACATGACTTTTTTTAATCCCTCCTCAGCTCCCAGCGCTTATAGGTTTTAATGAACTTTGTGGGGGGGCATTACATCACACAGTGAGCAAGAAGGGCACAGGGACAGGGAGAGCATAGCACTGGTAGTTTTGCCCTTATATGGAATGAGGAATGTGGAGAGATGGAGAAACAGCTATGACTAACTGACCTTTCTCTCTCTAAGTGACCCTTCCACCTCTGTGGCTCCCTCCCTTTGATCTGGATCCCCTTCTCTGTGATTAACCTTCAGGCCCACTGAGCTGGACACCAAAATGTATACACACGCACAAAACTAAAGAATGTAACCTAAAATAAATCAGAGGAATAACACACAACTATCCTGTAGATGTTGCGCATCCATACCAGTTTGTTTAGCACATCTGGGAATTTCAGGGGAGGAGGTGGGGGGGTTATGGTGTGTCAGAAATGTGAATCTCTTTTGGTTTTGTCCCCTTTGTTGTGTGGTGATGTTTATCATGGCTGGGTGGCTGGGCAGATGGAGAGAGGTTTGCGGTAACATGTTAAGTAAACTGAAACCTGTCTGTGTGACATGATCCTGGATGTAGCTGTTACTGTTAGCGTGAAAAGACACCCAGCATGTATATATTGCAGCATTTTAACACAAGGTTACCATGTATGATGAAGTCTACAGTGTGTGTTTTAGTGTTATAATCTACTGTATGTTAATTAATTTATGTTTAATCTGAGTGTGGGTTGCTGGGCTGTTTTCACATATTGAACGCAGTCTCTAACAAGACAACTGTACCTCGTGCAATTAATGTAGTTCTATAGTGTGGGTACTCACCTAGACACTCCAATTTCAAGTTCCTTTCTTTACTCAGAGCATGTAAGAAGCCAAATGTAAGCATGGAACTGGCAGAGGGAGCAGACACCATACAGTTAAAACTAGACACATTGATTACCAGCGATGGACAAATGAAGCTTCGTGAACCATTTGCTATTTTCCTCTCCCCACTAGATATCTCTATTCTCTATTCTCTATTCTCTATTCTAAAAAGGGCTAACTGCTTTCTCAGCCGAATCATAAATTTAGTGCCACAGATCTGTACATGCCCCGATGCAAACCAAGAGTGCCATCTAGTGCGGTAAAAAAATACAGCAAATGGTTCATGAAGCCATCACTATTAGTTACAGTACCACTGCAAAGAGAGAAAATCTACATTTACATACATCAAAGAAAGAGGCTATACCACTCAACCATATAGTTAACACTCCCGAATTTATTAAAATCTCTTTAATCACCAAGAACAGGTACATAGGAATTTTGTATTTTTCATCCAGTGGCCTGGGAGCAGCTTTCAGGGCTAAAGGCCTTGCTCAAAGGCCTAAATGTGATGCAAGATTCCCTGTTTGGCTTAACGTTCTTCTCCACTCAATAGGTGAAAGACCTTTGATCATTTCCTAACTTGCTTCCAGAGCTGAACAGTATGGCTTAAAGCATTATGTATTATTTCAAGTGAGGGAACATGGTATAGCTCAACATAAAGGTAAACAGTTAATGAAAATGCTAATTGAGCCATATACTTAAAATATTGTCATTTTCAAAGCAAAGATATATTGTATCTTTAGGTACCATTGAAGTGTCTCCTAAGATGTATAAAGTGAGTGTAAACAGTGAGTCATGTTTTATCTCGGAGAGATAAGTCAGTACAATCAGAGATCAGATAACAATTGTTTCTTTTCCCCCTGTGCTCTTGCATAGTAAAAGACCAGCATAGACACGTGGCAGAAGTTGGGTAATAAAAGATATGAGGCACTTAAGGCAAATGGAACTCTGGCAACACTTTTTACTGGATTTCTTTTATCAGCATTGTGGGTTACAGCTGAGTTAAAGAAAGACCACCAAATCTCATAATGTGAAGATCACTCACAAAGTCCAAAAGAGAAGGTCTTTGTGATCATGAGATGGGGTGCAAAATGAAGTAAACAAGGCTACAGATTTCAAAAGAACATTGATTGTCTTAAACTCATAACGCATTTTAAACAATGGATGCACCTGCATGATGAAGAATGCCATTGCTTTCTATATCAAAGCAATGCAACGTATCACTTTATTTGAACAAAATGAGGAATGTAAAACTGTCGTTGTGAAATTAACTGAGCACTACATCATATTTCCGTTAAAGCCCCGTTAGCTCAAGATTCCTTCTTAGGAACATTTGAACCAGAACACGTCCAGTTTATTTTCAGGCGTTAGAATGTGTTTGGCTGCTTTGGTATCTCCACCTCGGGAACAGTGTGGCAGAGGTAGGTTAACACCTGAGATCTTCCTACAGTCTTGCATACTGGGAGAGAAAAATAGAGACCAATATCATCAGATACCGTACATGGGGAGGAATTAATCTCAACCAGATTTAATTACACAGAACTTGGTGGGATTTATCTGGAGGGTGGGGGGTAACCTTGTTAAATGTCACCCCCCATCATCCTTAAATATTAAATATCCACATATCCGACCTACCCAGTCTACTGAGTCTATGCTCTCACTGTATCGAGCACCACCACCACAAAGCCTCTTCAAAAAAAGGTGTAAGTTAAATAAGCGCTTCTCTAATCTTTCTCTTAGCAGAAGACACAGGCACGGCAGCAGGGCCAGCCGGGGGGGGGGGGGGGGCGGATTGCAAGTGGCCCACCTTCACAGCTTCGTATGATCTCACGGCTCAGGTAGCTAGAACTGACACAAAACCTGTGAGGACAGGTTGTTCGGTGTGAGATTAGAGAGAATACAGAGATGAGCTCAGGGCCAGAGGAGATGGCTGGATGGCTGCAGGAGAGAGAGAAGAGCATATTATACAACTGGATTGCTGCCAAAATCAGTCAATCATAAAATTAAATCAGAAGTTTTTTGTACACAAATATGTCATGAACTTCATCACATAAGCATAAAACTCAGGAATGTGTTTCCAGCTGAGTTCCACTCTTTGGTGGTAATTAAACTTTCGCTTCCTTTTAAGGGCCACACTGTGTCATGTTTTCAGCAGAAACTTTCCCAAAATTTGAAGGAAAAGTTATGTTTTGTTATCACTCTGCTGGCAGGACAAACCTCTACTTTTAGTTGTCTAACGGTAATAAACTGGAGGTATGCTAATTGTTTAGCATATCACTACATGCCTTTATGGTCACCGTGTTGCTATGACAACCAGTTGTTTGGAAAGAGCAAACACAGAGACAGAAAAAGAATTTCACAGTCTTTGGCGATGGGTGGATAAGTGATACGTTATGCATGCAGCTTATGCATACAGTGCACACCTGGGACACTTGTATGACACTTATCCACAAACGTGGTTATTAAGGATTACCCTGGTAGCCCCAGCCCATGCAAAGCATATTTTATTTTATTTATTTTGTTTATTTTCTTTGTAACACTACAGAGTTAGGTGTCATCTGTCTCTCTACAAAGTGACTTATAAAGAGCCCTTTATAAATGGCTTTGTCTTTTATTTTGTGTATTTGTATTGTTCATTATCAGTAATAATATATCAAGTATATTGTTGTATTATTATTATATTTTGTTAGATCAGGGGTGCCCAACTCCAGTCCTGGGGGGCCGGAGCCCTGTGTAGCTTAGTTCTTTCCCTGTTCCACCACAAATGATTCAGCTCAAGAGCTGTGTGGTAATTAGCACAAGGAGTTGAATCAGGTGTGTTAAACGAGGGGAAACCCAAAAATGTGCAGGGATCCGACCCCCCCAGGACTGGGGTTGGGCACCCCTGAGTTAGATTATATTTAGAATATCTACATCCTACAGATATACAACTAAGAATAATCACATAGATGATAAGCTATAATTAATGTTTAACAGTATGGACAATCTCTATTTTTATAATCTAATGCAACTAAAAATTCAATTTATCTAAAATTTCTATGTATATGTCGATCCATTTTCCATGACCATTCAGCGAATGATTGCGATGGTCCTAAAGCCTGTCCCAAAATGCAGAAGGCGCCGGGCTGGGTACACCCTAGACGAGTGGCCAGTCCATCACAGGGCCCAAACACACACACATTAAGGACCAGCATCCTTTTATTCGAAGAGAACAAGGCAAACCTGGGTAGAACACGTTAATTCCACAGACACTGAGCAGGGCCACATATGTAAGCAGCATGTCTGCAGTGTCTGCATACCCTAATCATTCACAACTTTCTATACCCATAATCCTTCTTCTCTTTCATCATCTCCAGCATCTCATTACCTTCTTACTCAGTCAAATGTACTCGGACAGCTATCATTTCTGTTGCTTTGCCCTCTTCTTCACTGTCTAAATATTGTTTTGCCAGGTTGTCTTTCAGACATTAAGTCATCGGGTACCTAAAGCCGTTGTGGCCATTTTGTTTTATTTTCTTCCACTGCCTTCCCATCATGCTCCTGTGGCCCTGGGTGTTCTTGTGGCTTAGGCGAGATTCCGCTGAGCGTCCCTCCCACTCACTCCCCCTCTCTTTTGAGCCCCCCCCCCCTCCCCCTTGGGGGGTACACTGGTTGCAGCTTTTTCGAAAAAGGCTTTCAACTCACTCTCAGATATTACAAGTGTCTCTAATCCAACTTATCCTCATCAAGAGCATTACATTCCAAATAAATCTTCAGCACACATTAGAATGAATGGCCTTAGGCTAATAGATGTTTAAAAGAGTAGGTGAGCACTTTTATCAACATTACAAATACCAGACAGAAAAGATCAATTATCATTTGAATATGAAGCATGCTTTTACAAGAAATAATAAAATCATTTCGACAAAATGTCCAGTGATGGGCAGGGGATATATATACGATTTCTTTTGCATGACTAAAAATGAAAGAGGTTTATGAGCAACATGTTGCATTTGGGTGTAGACTGGCGTTTTATTTGTGCATGACACGGGGTAAAAATAAACTGCTTGAAACTGGGTGTGGCAGATTACAAAATGTAAAGAAGGTGTGGTCACACAGAGAAAATTTGGCTGATATGGCTAATATTACCGACAATGCACAGCTTGTCACATTTAACTGGACAGAAATATCAAAAGCTGGCTTCCTGTTGAAGTCATTGACAGAGCTAGCAAAAAGGAACAGCCCCACCAAAACACACACACATACACACACACACACACACACACACAGGTTTGTAATTATATCTTTGTGGGGACTGTCCATTCATTTCCTTTGGGAAAACTCCAATAACAACATACGACGTTAACCCCTACCCAGCCCTAACCTTAACCTTAAAGTGACCAAACAAACTGTGACTGGCATTTTTAGTTTTTTGACTGAATTCTCAGATCTTCGCGGGGACCTGAAAAATTGTTGTGACAATGTCAAAATAACAGTTTTTTTAATCACATTGGGGTGGAACATTTGGTCCCCACAATGTAATATAAACCAAATGTACACACACACAGACGAGCTCCTTCTCATAGAAGACCCAATACAATACAAGCTGTATTTTTAACATTCCGACACAGGGTTTTCTTATGTTTCTAAAACATGTTAATAATGAATTTTTAAAAATGTCATCAATATAGTCAGAGGGTATGTATTTTATTGACAGTGCCTTTATGTTCTCCGGTAATTGTGAAAAAAAAAATTCCCCACTAGGGATCAATATAGCATATTTATTTATCTATGTGTAATACAAAAATGTTCTAAATCATTAATAGTCTAAAACAGGGGTGGCCAATCTTATCTAGAAAGGGTCGGTGTGTATGCAGGTTTTCACTGCAATTAGAGGATTGATTGACTGAAGAATCCTCACACCGGGTTTGGACAGCTGACCTACAGGTTATCTGAAAAACCTGCATACATACCAGCCCTTTGCGGATAAGATTGGCCACCCCTGGTCTAAAATGATCAAACTGGAGTTTGCTGACACCTACTGGAGACAGAAAAAAGTTCAAATGTCAAATACATATTTGTAAGTGTTCGACAGAAGTCACAATTATCTATTAACTGGACAACCGAAATGAAAGAAATCCAGCAAACAAGCGCAGCCTGGTTTAATTATTCTTTTTATAATAGGTTAATTATTCATCCATTTATTGGAACAAATGTGTGAAATAACATTACACCGACGTACTAATTGGTTTGGTCACCGTACACACCCACACATAAACTCCACAATAAGAGTCGGACTGGATTCAGCAATACCAACCAGCGTAAACCTATTCCTCCTACTCGAACTGTCTCAAACTACGCGATCGACTCCACCTCTCACGTGGGACTCCCGGAAACCGGAAACTGTAATTTAAATAATTAACTAAAGTATATCATTTTAGATATAAATATATTAAATAATTTGTTAAAACGTATAATCTAACGTTGAACTCTCAGTGGGGTTTTGTCTGGAGGGCAGAAACACTAACATTGTGAATAGATATGACATTAAATGTGAAATGAAAAGGGATGGGATGACACGTGAAAAAAGGTGGGAGGGGGGAGACGGCGGCAGGAAGTGACGCCACGGAAAGAGGAGTGTCCTTTTCCACCATTAGGTGAGTATGAGTGTGGATGGTTTTGCAGCTGCTCTTCTGAAAAACTCGCTAAAAGACAGCAAAAACGCCATTATTTCTCCCTAGAATTGACATTAACGAATCTGCATCTCCCTCTTGTATTGTAGGTAGCAAAGATGGGTCGCCGGCCCGCCCGATGGTGAGTGAAAAGTGGGGTTTGTTACTCCGGAGCCGGCAGGCAGAATCAAGATGGCCGCGCATGACCGCGATAATGATTGCGAACAAATAAAATAACTGCACATGAAACTCCAGCAGTACACCTGTCAACTATACAGAAATAGTGAAATAAGGAAAATATTAAATACTTTAACATCGAAGTAGTGTAACGCTAGACGGTAGGCGGATTCAAAGATGGCAGCGTGTGTCCCGCATACCATGTGCCAGCGTGCTTGGGCACTGAAAACGTCATATATCGGGAACCTGAAATATTAAAACATATTCAGAACTAGTACCGAGTACCTGAAATGCTAACATACGGGTAGAATATAAACATGTTAAGGAAATGCCACGTAGTCTGCGAACCATGTGCGTACTTAGTGACACGTGCGTCACGAAATGGTTAAAATAGTGACGGAATTAAAAATGTTCAAAATGGTATTCGATGGCATTGTACTTTATAGCAGAAATAGTTAAATACGAGACTAAGCTCTTAACATTTACCACGTGTCAGTAATACCGACACGTGCAAAAATATATGGTATGTATTGTACTGTGGTTATTTGGTAACGTTCTATGGATACACAGAAAATTCAAATTTAATTTTTGTGTTTCCTCTTTTAGCTACAGATATTGTAAGAACAAGCCTTACCCCAAGTCACGTTTCTGTAGGGGTGTGCCTGGTAAGTTTGTCTACTGTTTCTTTTGTGATTGTGGTTCAAAATCATTATCTGTGTTCATTTTTCTGCAGTTTATTAAGCCGACCAGGCTGGTTTGCTGTCCAGCTCTGGTGTGCAATGGCTGCAGACAGTGACACTCTCTGGTTGTGTATGTTTCCAGCTGTGAGGTGTTGGATGCGCCAAGGGACCTTTGAGACATTCACAAAATAGTTTAACATTGTTTTCCATTATTTAATTAGAGCAATATGAAGGCACAGAATGACCTACAGTCAGATTGATGTCAATTGAATCCACAAGCTGGTCCTTGTAGAGTTTGACTTTAAGTCTTCCCATTCTCTCATGAACCAGACCCCAAGATCAGAATCTTTGACTTGGGTAGAAAGAAGGCAAGGGTGGATGAGTTTCCGCTGTGTGGTCACATGGTGTCTGACGAGTATGAACAGCTATCCTCTGAAGGTATGAAAAATGGTCTGTTTTTTTTGGTAGTTGGAAGACCCTTTTAGCTTTAACTACAAGTGGGTGTCTTGGACTATTGCAAACACCTTGATAGTAATATCATTTAATTTGGGTGGGGAGTGATTGAAGTGATTTTAGGCAGAATTTGCACAGTCCTTACACCATATAATGAAATGGTTTTGTAGCTGGCTGACTTCTGGCAGGGCCAGAGAAAGCTCTACAGGGTTTCTTAAGTCCTCTGGTGGTTCTTCCAGCTCTTGAAGCTGCTCGCATCTGCGCTAACAAGTACATGGTGAAGACGTGTGGCAAGGATGGCTTCCACATCCGTGTCCGCCTGCATCCATTCCACGTCATCCGCATCAACAAGATGTTGTCCTGCGCTGGAGCTGATAGGTGAGACTGGAGCGCAGGCTGCCTCTCTCCTGCCCCCCTGCAGCTTATTAAGCCGACCAGGCTGGTTTGCTGTCCAGCTCTGGTGTGCAATGGCTGCAGACAGTGACACTCTCTGGTTGTGTATGTTACCGGCTGTGAGGTGCTGGGCACGCGAAGGGACCTTTGAGACAGCTGTAATTACTTTGACTTGAGTTTGACGTTGGTTCCTCACCAGATAATCATACGGCGACTTGCTTGGTTTCAGATAAGTAGATGTCAAGTACAGGTTTGGCAACTATATCAGGGTTTATTGCAAATAAGAATGTTAGCTGACTAGGTCTAGTACTGATATTTTATTTGAACATCTTTTTTAAACTTTGTCCTTGTTTTTTATTCATCTATTTTTTTCTATATTTTGTCCTTCCTGTTTTGTTTCTTGCCCTAAGGATAGTTTTCCAGCTTCGTTGCACTTTGTGCAGTGATAAAGACATCTGTTCGTTCGTTCATTCCCTGCAGGCTCCAGACTGGAATGCGTGGTGCTTTTGGGAAGCCCCAGGGCACGGTGGCCCGGGTCCACATCGGCCAGGTCATCATGTCTGTGCGCACCAAGGCACAGAACAAGGAACACGTCATCGAAGCTCTGCGCCGAGCCAAGTTCAAGTTCCCTGGCCGGCAGAAGGTACAGTCAAAAAGCTGCTGCCTGCTAATCTGAGGCCGGCGTGGTCCTGTAGCCTAGTGTCCAGCCCCCACCCCCAATGATCTGTGTACATTTGAATAGATTCAGGACACTGCACAACCGTGATACCTGTGGGGCTGGGAAGATTATTTATAATGATCCTTTCATGTCTTTATCATTGACTGTCACTAACTTTAATTTTGTCATGTACTCTGCATATTTGTCAACCTTCATATTTAGCTCAATTGAAGAATTCCCTCCTGGAATCTAAATATATCATGTTCCACGTTCTGGGCACATTGATGGGAACGGAGGAGAATTCACTTTGTTTCCTTGTCTTCAGATCCACATCTCCAAGAAGTATGGCTTTACAAAGTTCAACGCTTGTGACTTTGACGAGATGATGCAGGAGAAGCGTCTGATCCCAGATGGCTGTGGCGTGAAGTACATCCCAAACCGGGGTCCCCTGGACCGCTGGAGGGCTCTTCATGCTGAGTAGATGATGCTCTGCTACTGGGTAGTCTGACAAGATTGTGCAGTCAGGCAATAAAGTACTAAAGATGAACTCCAGTGTGTCGATTCTACTTCTTTCGCGTGTCAGAGTCCAAGCAAAGAGTTACAATTTGAATAGTGTATATGTAGAATTCTAAATGATACAACTTCCCTGTAAAGGGAGTTTCATTTAGTCCTAAGGTTGTCCAAGTATAGTACTGGCTGTGGGTGATGTCACACTGCATGACTATATGATGTGAGAATGGATGTTAAAGCTGAACCTGCGATGATTCAAAGCTGCTTATGTACAGCAGGGAAGAACAAATCTACACCAGTAAGTCTGGAATAAGGCAGATTTATTCTTTAATAATCCTTTGGCCAAGGTTCCCCAGTTCTTGTCCTGAAGGGACAGTTTGTGACAGTTGGCTGGCTTCCCTGCTCACCTACTAATTAGCTGGTTAACATGACCAGGGACACCTGCAGTTTGCTGAATTCTGGCCCTCTAGGACCAGAACTGGGGAACCCTGCCTTTAGCACTTCAAAAGAAATGGCAGGTTTGGTACAAAAATAATTTCTCAATGAAAACACAAATCAACCACAAATAATACTGAAAGTGCTGAAACAGAGGAATATTAGTATTGCCCTTTACACACGATCCCTGAATATCTTGGTAGTGCCACAGGCCCCAACATGTCCCTTTGCTTTAAAGCAGGTGGTGTTGAGGGGAAGCGTTGCGTCTTTT
Source organism: Stomatorhinus walkeri (assembly GCA_026784285.1). NCBI lineage: Eukaryota > Metazoa > Chordata > Actinopteri > Osteoglossiformes > Mormyridae > Stomatorhinus > Stomatorhinus walkeri. The sequence goes on from JAODUD010000127.1 coordinate 24,020,640, forward strand.
GTACATTCATTGCTTTCCTCTGTGCAAATTGATTCTATGACTTCCAATGTCTCCCTTTGGTAGCTCACACGTTACAATATAATACTACAATGGCAAAAGTGTGTCTTTAAAATGAAGTCTTGATTGTATGAAAATAAAAATACTGGGTCTTTTTTAAAAGTGGCAAGAAGTTCATCATTAGATTTTTATCCTGAATTTCTTCAATGATCATTTTCAATAGTATAAATATAAATAAAATTGGCCATCTAATTGTGGATAGTAGTGATGGCCAAATGAAGCTTCATGAACCATTTTCTGTATTTTTGATCCCACTAGATGGTGCTCTTAGTTTGTATTGGGGCCTATATTGAGCCCTTTTTTGGAATAGAGAGCACCATCTAGTGGGGTCAGAAAGTACAGCAAATGGTTCATAAAGCTTAATTTGGCCATCACTACTGGATCAGAGTGGTCTGCTCTTCCAGTACATTCCTGTTCTTGTGACAAAGTCTTCAGCCCAGGTCTGCAAGAACAGATGTGGCCGCAGTCACCAGAAGGATCCAGCATGCTCCTGTCTGCGCTGAGCTTGCTCGAAGCTTCAGCGTCACCTCCACTGGGTAGTGGTCACTGACCTCCAGGGCCTGAAATAAGCCCAGACCTCAGTGAATATCCACAGAGGAGCAGAGAAAGCAGAAAGTACTTAATGCAGGACTGCAGAGGAAAATGTGCACACTAGGAAATTATCACTAGTGAAAATAAACTGCTCTGTGCATCATTATTCAGTGTTTACTAGCAGCAATGTCATGGTACTGTATAGTTAAGCTTCCAACTTCATGAAGACGCCTGCACTCTGTTCTGCACTGCGAATGTGATTTGCCTACACAGCTATGGCTGGCAGTAATTATCTATGTATGATTCTGTAGATGATTCAGATGGTACTTTATAACAGGTCCTCTTCCTATTGCAAACAGAGCTGACATCTCAGGTTTACAAAAGGCCAATCTTCCCATAAAGCACTGGATTTGGTCCAGATCATAAACCAGTTCATGACTGGACACGCATCATGGCCAGTCCATATTTTCACTTGAGCTACTCGTCTTTGAGATATAAGGAAAAACCTACTCATTAAACCACTATGTCAGTTGTACGTTTCCCTATTTGAGGATAATAGGAGAGAAAGGTAAGGAGCGTGTGCTGATTACAGCGTATCGTCACACTCACCACACGAAAACCACCTAAGGGACAAGAACCCAAGTGCAGAAAGCGATACCTCCGCACCACACGAGTCCAACTGAATAGTCCAATTGCTGGAGTGCCAGTCCTGCCACCTACCCTCAAATTTTCCCTGCAAGTTGGAGGACCTGATTGCAGGGCTGGATGTAGATTAATGTATATACACACCCAGGACGAAACAATTGCAAGTTAAGGGCCTTCCTGAAGGGCCCAACAGGGTAGAATCACTACAGGCATTCACAGGATTCGAACCAGCAACCTTCCAACCTTCCATTACTGGCAGACATCCCTAGCCTCAGAGCGACCACTCTCCCCATAATAGGAGGGTACGCTGTAATATCCACATTGATTTTGTCATCTGAAAACCTTTTTGATTGTACAGTGTAACTGTCTCCCTCAGTCTGAATCCAACCTGCTCACGAAACCTATAAGGAATTGGATTTGCTGTCTATGTACCAGTTAGTAAGATACTGAAATTAAGTCACAATTTTTCTTTTTTACTCAATCGTTCACTGAGACCAGGTCTGATTTCATTCTCCAAACCACAGACTAAATTGCCTTAATTCGAAAGCAAGGAAACTCACATCTGGGGACCCGCATCATCTGTGTTGCCAGGACGACCAGCCCAAAGCATAAAGGAATGGAATGATCATGGCATAACGGAATTTAGAAGAACAAGGGGGGGTGCAGAAGAATGGAGACACCTGACCTGGTCTAGTGACAGGTAGAAGGTTGTGGCGAAGTTGAAAGCTTTTGCTGACTTGTCCACTATGGCATTCAGGAAGTTCTCTCCATGCACGACAATACTAGGCAGTAGAGAGAGGAGGCGGGGATCAACAGAGCCATCGGTGGAAGATGGCAGCCATGGAAGAGCTAGCAGTGCTCCTCACCGGTCATAGGCACAGGTGGTAGTGTCCCTCACTGTGGTGTCCACCTTGTCATCGATCAGCCAGTGGAAACCAGGCACTGTTATGAGTCTGATTTTCTTTTTGTTTTTCTTCGGCAAGTATCCACACCCCGCGTTGAAATCGCCCAGGAACATGATGTTCTACCGGCGTCCCGTTGGATTGGAGGAGAGGCAGAGCCGCGGTGAGGTGCAGGTGCAGTGGACATTCAAGAAGAAAGATTCAATAGACGGCCTTTGAGGTGTAGTGGAGCGTTCAGTGATGTACAGGGCAGAGCGGGGAAGCCCGTGAGCGACTGCTTTCAGCATTTACTCCAGCTTACCTCAACCCCCCACTTCTTCTTAACATCTAGAAAGACGTCATACAGCTCATCGATCTCTTTGGTGGCGTTGGTCGGGGTGGTGTGTTGTGGGATTAGGACAAACTCCCCGATCACTGCCCACACACAGAGACAGTCACTGTCAGTATCACTTTCTATTGTGAATGCAAGGATGTCCATTTGGGTATGGAAGGCAGGGACATGTCGCTACTAATACTGTAAGGTGGGGGAGTTTGGGGATGATTCAGTCCCTACCGGTGCCGAAACCTAGGCCCATGGCCAATGATCTAAAATGGGGGAATTTAGCTACTTTTTGGTTACTCCGGCCTCCTTTCTGCTTATGCTCACTTCCCGCTTTACTTTTTCCAGAAGTCACACTTCCTCATAACATACAGCTCCGGAAAAAATTAAGAGACCACAGCACAATTTTTTTTCTTTCACTCATTTGTCAATCTATGGGTATGTTTCTGTGTAAAATATACACTTTTGCAAACTGCAGCCTGGTTCTTCCCTGTTTCTCATTAATGAAGGGCTTCCTCCTTGCTTTATGGATCTACAATCCTGCTTCTAGTAGCGTGATATGAACTGCCCTAACACTGCACTTCACACCTGCACTTAATGTTTTCCATTCCTTTTTGAAGGTCACTTGATGTCATCCTCCAATTCACGAGAAACTGTCTGAGAAGTTGATGGTCATCTCCGGCATTACGAAGTCGTTCCACCCTCTGCCTGGCTGGTTTTCGGTCATTCTTGGTGTCTCCTGATTCACCTTGTTCGTGTTTACTGCTGTGTTGTAAACTTTGTGCCTGGAAGCAGCCTGCTGCTCAACACAGCCTTCTGCCAGCAGAACCAGGATTAAACCAGGAATTAAATATGGAGAAGTCTCTTAATGTTTTTCCAGAACTGTATGCAAGACTAACGCCTCCCTAGCCCAGGTGAAGGTGCTCCTGGGGGCCCACCTGTGCGCGGTGCCCGTAACCTGATAACGAAGGGCTCCCTGGCAAAGGCGTCCTCATCTCCTTCCTGTGTGTCAGGGTACTGGTACTGGTCCTTCACTGTCACCGACCCCGTCCTGTAGCAAAAGAGGTTACAGATTCCACCGCGTCACAGCAGGGAGGGCTCACCGCCCATGAAAAGGTGGGTTTCATTAAAATTACTTTGCTCCTCCATAACCACGTAAAAAAAACCCATAAAACCCTGTGAGACACCCCCAAAAAGAAAAAAAGAAAAAAGCAAGAAAGTATGAGGGAAAAAAAAAGCTGAAATAAGAACGATATCAGTGAGACGGCAAAGGTAGAGGGCGGCTGACCTGTAAACAAAGACATACTGCTCCTGGTATGTTGGTGTCCTGCCAAGTCGAACACTGGCCACATACTCATACTGGTAATTTCTGTCAAACCTTGAACAAAGAATAGCGGGATTAATGCAAAGTGTGACAGACAGGACTGTCCAGTTCCCAGCCTGACTAAGAAGCATTTGTTGTGGTTGCATGACACTGAATATCCCATATATTATTTGCTTAATTCTTATTAACTTATATGTACCATTTCATCACATAATTGCTGGTTAATAAATTTTCAAAATGTCACATTTATTCTCCTGGGGAGTTGAGTTTTACCTTCAAAAACAACACATTTAACAATTATTTTCTACTTGCGCCCAACACAATGAGTTTTCTAATGTCAGTCCCAGCACTGCATGTTCAGACGTATTAAGGTTATCACACCCAGACACCTACTTACTTGTTGAGTGCTAGCAGCAAGGAGTTGATGACTTTGGATTTGGTGTCTCTCACCTCCTGGAGCAGACAAACATCACAGCGAGATACGATCTGGAAAAATGCCCAAGAGCAGGAATCAAGAAACTCTGCACAGGAAATATTAAAAGGTATGTGGCAAAGCCACCTTTCTGGGCAACAGCAGAAGCGTTAAAGCGAAATGAAACGGAGAATCTCACACATGCACACAATCATACACACTCACACACACACTTAACAGAGACCCACTTCCACAATACGTGCATTTTTTTATACTGAACTCACTATTTTATTACAGATGCTCCTCACTTAACGACTAGGTCGTTAAGCAAATTGTTGGTTGCTGCCCCTTCTCGATATTTCAAGCAAAAGAATAGATGGAATCAGCTTTAACATACATTACTTAGGTTTGCATGCTATAAATACTGGTAATTGTTTTTATTTATTCTGAGTAAAGGAAAGGTCTAAAAGAAACTGTTATAATTTGCATAAGCCTTGCATTTGACAAAACTTGAAAATACAATAAGCAAAAATTATAAAAAATGATTTACAAAAAAAAATCGCAAGGGAACGTGACTGACACTGGGACTGGGACTGTGACTGGGACTGGGTATTGCTAGGCTGGCTGAATACTTACCTTGACGACAATGTTCATAACATTCTCTTTGCTTGACTTGGAATCACCAAAACTTTGAATGTTGAAGGCACAGATTTTGAAGCCTGAGCTCTGTCTTGGTGAACAAAGAATAATTAAGACGACAGAGAGGAGCGACGAGAGGAGAGCCGTAGTGGTGCTGGGGGCAGAAGTGGTGAGAGAAGCAGTCAGGAGATGAAGCTAAGACAACAACCAACCACATAAGAGACACATTACACTTTTGCAAACTGCAGCCTGGCTTTGCAAAACATTTGGGACATTGTGTAAAATGTAAAAAAAAAAAACAGAATTAAATGATTTAGAAATCATATTAACCAAAATAATAGAACAAAAACATCACGTCAAATGTTATGTTATTGTTTTATGACTAATATAAACGCAATTTGAATGTGATGCCAGCAACACATTTCAAAAAATCTACGACATGGCATCTTTACCAGTGTGTTACATCACCTCTTCTTTTAACAGCATTCTGTAAATGTTTGGGAACTGAGGAGACCAGTTGCAGGAGATCGCAAAGCCAAACATTGTCCCATTCTTGCCTGACACTGGATTTCAGCTGCTCAGCCGCTCAGGGTCCCCTTTGTCATATTTTTTTTTATATGTGCCAAATTTTTCAATGGGTCACCTGTCTGGACTGCAGGCCAGTTTAGCACCTGGCAGAGATGGCAGTATTTCAATGAAATGTATTTAAGATATGAATTTAATTACTTTTTAGTATTTTGTAGCACTTATTTTATCGTATTTTTCGGGATGGAAAACAATAAGATGTAATGTGTAACAAAATACTTTGAGAGAATGTATTGTATGTTTAAAATATTTAAAATACTTAATTAAATTAATTTATTTTAAGAAGTATCATCACCTGACTATATTAAATATAGGCTATCACCTATCTGGGCTATCACCTATAGGCTAACACCAAAGCTGCTTTGGTGTTCAGTGCAAATTGCCTTAAAGTATGTAGTAAAATATGATATCAAATATTGCTCAATGAATATATAGCTTATTATAGCACAGAAAAATAGAGCAATTAGCAAACAGCAGTGCTGTACTCTATACCAGTGAATTAACTTGCTAGTGGCATTATGGTTAATTTTACCAGGCATGCTCAGGCAGGGGCGTCTTGTGGTTCGTCATGTATGGGAGCCTTCATAAGTGGAAAATATGGCTATTATATGCATCACAGTCTCTGGTTCCTATTTTTTAGCTGTATATCTAAAAAACAGTTTCATCTTTGAGTTTGCACATGTTTGGCACCCTACTATACGACAAAGAGAATTGGTGCATTATGATTTAAGAAAGTGTTGGTGAGCCTTCCTGCTTGTGCCAGCCAGCGCCACTCGTGCTGTGGGAAACACGGGGTATTAATCAAGGGTGCGACGGTTCTGCAACCGAAACTGGGATGCAAACACTAGTCATCTGGACACCTGCCAACCCCAAGACACCTGCCACAGGTGCAGCCTGGCGGGCTCTCACTACATTACTAATATAACAAAACTCATTTTTCATTTCACGATTAACACTATAACACATGTAAATCACTAAATTATTGTTCTTTTTACAGTTAGGGCAAGCTGTATAACTTTGTACATTTTGTAACAACACACGTGTTCATTATTTTTTTTTGTCTTTTCAAATTACAAATGATTTGTATTTTAATTAAATACATTTTCTCACACCAGATTTTGTATTGTATTTTGCTACATTTGATGAGCAAGTATTTGTAATTTGTAACAAGGCTTCTTAATGTACATGTGCCTGTCTCGGGCACCTGGACTCTTCTACTATGGAGCCACGCTGTTGTAATATGCGCCGAATGCAGTTTGGCATTGACCTGCTGAAATACACAAAGCCTTCTCTGAAAAAGACCATGTCTGGATGGCAAAATATGTTGCTCCAAAACTTGTACATATAGTTCAGCTTTAATGGTGCCTTCCCAGATGTGCAGGCTACCCAAGCCAGGGGCACCAGTGCACCCCCACACCATCACGGATGCTGGCTTTTGGACTCTCCGCTGATGACAAGCTGGCTGGTCCCTCTGCTCTTTAGCCTGGAGGATTCAGCATCCATAATTTCCAAAAAGAATTAGAAATTTTCATTTGTCAGACCACGGGACAGTTTTCCATTTTGCCTTCGTCCATCTTAGACGAGCTCGGGTGACAGGGTGTTTCGGGATCATGTATAAAATTTGGCTTCATCTTTGCATGGTAGAGTATCATCCTGCGTTAGTGGGTACAGCAACGAACTGTGTTCACAGATACTGGTTTTTGGAAGTGTTCCAGTGTTTTTGCATTACACAAATATTCCAGTCCGTTATTGCCCCGTCAAAAAATTTTTGGAACATGTTCCTGGCATCAAATTCAAATTCAGTATGTATTTGTCATAAAACAATGACATTTGTCAGTTTCAGCATTTGGTATGTTGTCTTTGTTCTATTTTAAATTAAATATGGGTTCAAATTATTTGCAAATCTGTTTTATTTACATATCAGACAGCATCTCAAAATCTGTATTTTTTGGAAGCAGGGTTGTAGAAACCCAGAATAAACTACTCTGGAAAAATGAAGACCAGGTGTACTAATTTATAATTACAAAATAAGCTACACAAAAGATAAGAATTTAGAATACATAAATAAAAAAGGGATACACTTCAATTAAGTGGAAAAAGCTAGAGTGACAGCAACCACTGCACAACACAAGCTCTTACTGAAACCGTTATTTGTAACTTGGGTCCCAGATCAACAAGTACTGGCATGGCTAATTGTGAAAATAAAGAATGGAGGTTCCCAATTGGAAAGAGCCAGAAAAAAAGATGTTTTGAATTTACTAGATCAGAGATAAACTAACACGAATAGTTAAAACACTCTGAATATTAATATGACACGTAGCCTTTCAAGAAATTGGCTAATTACCCAAACCTTCCTAAACCCAAATGAAACATGTTTATGGATTCAGATGATCAAAATGATAAATACAATGTGTTTATGGTTCACAGGATCCAGTGAGGAAACAAAACAGATACCTAAATTCCCAGTTTTTCCTCTTTCTTTCCTTGTATTCCTCACAACATGCACTTTAAAGTACTTCCACAGTACACAGGAAGAGTTTCGTCTCTCCTACCTTACACTTCGGCTGGCCATGTCTTTCCTGAAGCGGCGCGGCGTTCAGCTTAACGCTCCGTTTGAGAACTCAGCTTGGAGAACGTCAGATTACTTCCGACACTTGCAGGGAGTGCGAGCGCCTTTTTTGTCCTTCCTGTCTTTGAAATTTGAACAAAAGTCACTGACACTAGCACTAGCTGCTTGCTTAGTAGAAAGCGGGAGGAAAAAGTACGGGAGTAAACGTATGGGGAT
>JAODUD010000127.1:24060768-24071653 GCA_026784285.1 Stomatorhinus walkeri
CCCCTGCCCCCCCCCCCCCCCCCCAAAAGACAGACACAAGTGGAAAGCTATCATCTTCATTTGCCTGTGCTATGCTTGCATCGTCACAGTTACCTGGACCAGCCCTGTCTGGAGACCATCAATCGCATCAAGCTGTACAGCGAGTCCCTGGCTCGTTATGGCAAGAGCCCCTACCTGTATCCTCTGTATGGGTTGGGTGAGCTGCCCCAGGGTTTCGCCAGGTGTGGCACCTTCCTCTCCCCTCCTTAGCACCTGCCCACTGCCACTTTTTTCCCATTTTTCAAATACATTAGTGCGACTTGAACTGAAATTGATTATTTGAACCAATGCAGTTTAAATACCCCAGCTTGACCAGTGGTGTGCAGTGTTCGATAGCCCTCACAGCATTTGAAAGCATGCGCCCCCCCTGTGCGCCCGCAGGCTGAGCGCGATCTATGGAGGAACATACATGCTGAACAAGCCAGTGGAGGAGATCGTGATGGAGAATGGAAATGTGGTCGGGGTTAAGTCTGAAGGGGAGGTACGGACACGCCTCGCATCCACTCTGCTGTATGATTTTTAAATGGAGGAATGTGATGATAAGCTATGATACAAGGACAAAAAAAATACCTTATTTTAAATGGAAATCATTTTTAAAATGTAATTTGTTTACTTAATCAATGCATACTTAAGTTTTGTTGACAGGGAAACTTTAAGTATGTTGCTGAATCGTGAAAGGTGTGTTTTTGAATGCACATATGTGTTTATGTGTATCTCTCGTTCATTGTGACTGCTATTCTGCCTCTGACCTGAAGGTGGCGCGCTGTAAGCAGCTGATCTGCGACCCCAGTTACATCTCAGACCGGGTGCGTAAATGCGGTCAGGTGATCCGGGTGATCTGCATCTTGAGCCACCCCATAAAGAATACCAATGATGCCAACTCCTGCCAGATCATCATCCCACAGAACCAGGTTAACCGCAAGTCAGGTGAGACGCATCCCCTGAGAGGTGATCTTGAGACCCTCCACTCCAAGGCTTATCTTCCCTGACATCGCTGCTACTTCTTCCTGTAGACATCTATGTGTGCATGATCTCATATGCACACAACGTGGCAGCCCAGGGCAAGTACATTGCCATCGCCAGCACCACGGTGGAGACCAGCGAGCCGGAGGTCGAGATCGAACCCGCGCTAGAGCTGCTGGAGCCCATTGATCAAAAGTAAGGCTCATGGGAGTTTTACCTGCACAAAAATGTTTTGGGGGCAAAACAAAAAATGATTGGTTGTGAGCCAACCAATCATATTGTAAAGGAGGTGGGTCCAAGCAACTAGATTAGGTGGGACCAACCAATCAGATGTCTTGGTCCCGCCCCCTCTAGTTACCTGCACCCTCCACCTCTACAATCTTGGTTATCAATCCGAATTATTTTTCATTCTGTCCTCACAACATTTTTGTGTAACACTCTCACAAGCGAAAGTAAGTGCCGCTTAGCTTTTTTCCTATTCAGTCCTTCCAGTCGTACTGAGGTTACGTTTGTAGTTGGAGGGCATCTCCAGTTGCAATTGGAGTAAATGCATCGATGGTGCTCACCTTTATAAAAATGACCTTGGCGGAGGATTTTGTCTTGGTCATTGTCATAGTCAATAAAAAACAATTCACTGTTTGAAAATATGCTCCGGACCACTGATGAATTGTAGTTAGGCAAATCTTAGACGAGGTGGTGAGATTTAGCTGTCCTCAGCACTGCCTGTCCCTGACCTGTCTTGTTGTGTCTGCATCGGCAGGTTTGTTGCCATCAGCGACCTTTATGAGCCTACGGATGACGGCACCGAGAGCCAGGTTAGCGGCATATCGCATGGGCGCACCAAGCGCACGAACAGAGACTGGGTCTGCAGAAATGCCTTGGGTCTAACTCAGTGTTTGTGGTTCTGCCTCAGATTTTCGCCTCACGGTCATATGACGCTACCACCCACTTCGAGACCACCTGCAACGACATCAAGGACATCTACAAGCGCATGACGGGCAGCGACTTTGACTTCGAGAACATGAAGCGCAAACAGAACGACGTGTTTGGTGAAGATGAGCAGTGAGGCGGAGAGGGGGTGGGTTTTCCGGAGTGGGTGAGCAAACGGGGGGGCTAGAGTTCATTGGGGGGGGGCTGTGAGGTTGGGGAGGAGGAGAAAGCTGTAGAGGGCGTGTCAGTCCAGATGCCCTCCCCCTTCCAAACGCGCCTCTACCTCTCATCCACCCCCCCTCTCTGAATGTTCCCAGGACCTCAGATTCACCTCTCCTACAGCCCACTTCTGGCAAGCTTGACACTTCTGGAGGGTTTTTGTTCTGTTTTTGATTCCGTGCTGATTAAACTTCTGTCTGTGAGCTGCACACACAAGTCGTGGGTCCCTCCCTGGAGTACCTGGGGACAGTATGCTTTTTTTTTTAAAAGAAAAAAGAAAAAAAATCAAGATTTCTATTCCTAGGACACGTTTTCTTTTGGCTAAGTTTTGACTGCACTGTCTTTGTCAGTGGCTCAGCGCTTTGGTCGTTGTCATTTCTGCTTTTTATCGTGGGTTAGAACGTCCCATGTATGCACACACACACACACACACACACACACACAAATCACTGCAGTTCATACACATACCTATCAGTTACCTGCTGATCTTTGGCTGTGGAATAAATTTGAATGTTTATAAGTGACATTGAAGGATTTTTCACGGCCTCTGGGTTGCTGCTGTATACCAAAATGAAATGAGGGACTTTTGGGGACTTATGGGCATAACAGTCCCATGTCTCCTGAGAGGGATCATGTGACCAACAGCACGTTTCTGTCCCTTCTTACAGGGGACATGTCCTATAGGTTTCTGTCTGCTAAGAGTTCTGATCAGCCTGCTTTTTCTATCTTGGTGTCTTGGCCCAAAATACCCTTGAAAAACACATGAGAAGAAAATCCCAGCACAAGCTGATCATCTTAATTCCCACCCTTTTACATGGAAGATCAGTGTCGCAGCCGGCAGCATGGGGGGGGGGGGTGTGGGCTGGAGGTAGCTGGCCTAGTGGTTAAGGACGTGGACTGGTAGTTTTGAAGGTTACTAGTTAAATGCCCAAGAATGCCTTATTATAGTGATGCTCGTTATGGTTAATTGAGACTTAACTGTGCAAATGGGTAAAAGTGTAAGTGTTAGGGTAAGCCTGTCAGAGAATAACTAAAAATGTTGTGGTTTCTTGTGAACTAAAGCTGTGAATTTGATTCTGGAGAGTGGAACGCAGGAGAGCAGGATGCAGTTGAACCCCAAAGGTGTGAGGGTTAGCGACTTTTTTTTTATAAACCTTGTTTGTGAGGTTTGGCTGTTTCTCATGTGGACTTAGGAAGCATTATGTGAAAGGGTGGTGAATATAGATTATGGCGGGGGGGGGGGGCACCAGTCTATAATTCTGGCTGTACAGCGTGCATCAGTGTGAGGATTTATGACAGTGGCATCATTTGTCACAAGCTTGGTTTGTTTGGTGAAATCCGGTGACTGGTGTGGCTGTGGTCTGAAGTGAGATTTTTGAATTTCCTGTCTGACAGTCACATGGACTCCGCAATTCTCCTCTTCCTCTTCCTCTTCCTCCCATCAGCTTGCCCCCGATACATTTTAAAGGAATTAGCAGACCTCTCTTTTATGTTCTGAATTTGGTGGGAGGAAGAAGGGCTGTTTAGGCTTGTGTTGAATTAGTAGATAGTTAATTAACTAGAAAAAAAACTACTGAAAATGAAAACAGGAAAGACTAGGAATTCTTTAATGCTTAGCTGAACTGGAAACTAATTTACTGTTTCAATTACGCACTACTCTTTAGTAAAACCTTACTAGATGCCAAACAGTTATGAGAGATGTGTGGTTATACAAAATACAGTTGCTTAAGGTTATTTAAAGCTACATGTCTTATAAAACAGACGGTTATGACCAGGTCGAATCTGAGCATTTATTTCTTTCCGATGCTAACATCAATGTCTGTGATTAACGCCTGTATTTATACCCATTCCTCTTTGGGCAGACTTGCCCATAGGTTATACTCATGGGAACAATGACGTTGAAGCTGAAGAACTTCAAAGCAGCTGCTTTGGTGAAATAACCCTGTTCTACTGCTCATAGCCTCAGCGTATTAGTTTACGAAACATTCCATTCCAACAGAAAAGGGGCAACTTCATCGAAACCTCTAAAAGCTTGCAGTTGATTCTGAAGTAAAACCTTAAAGCCCCTTTGTCATCCAGATTTTTTTGTCATTCCTGGCCATAGCTGCATGTCCCTGAATTATGAAAATTTGAATTTTCTCATCTTTGAGGTTCAGTGGAACAATCACCAAATCAAAGGCTTGATCTGTGCTGTGCACTTAAAACATATCTCTGTGAATTTGGTGAAACTGGAATTGTCAGGTTTAAACTAAAAGTTATTTTATTCTTTCCCTGATATTCTTTCCACTTCATGGTTATTTAAGTGAAGACATTGTTTTATATTTTATTTATTGTAATATTGCCTGGTTCATTTGATGTATGTGATGAAAACAGTTTAAACGGTAAATTCTCTTCTGACTGTCCTGTTCAGACTTACCAGTAGGTGGTTTGTGGTTCTTATTTGAACACTAAAATGTCAATGATACCAAACTTCTTGTACAAGAACTTAAATAAATGAAAATATGAATACAGATATTAAAATAAATAGCACATGGTAAACTGAGCGAATGCGGATAATAACTTGTGTTTTTTGGCCTGGTGTTGTCTCCACACATCTTCTGTTTGACTCAAGTAGCTGAAATATATCAGTATCAAAATAAAGGTTAACAGAATCATGACATAGATTGTACATGCATTTGTGTCTGTGATGCCCATAATATTTATGCAATGCTTTTAAAACTGTTATTGAAACTATAGATTCTAACTATGACACAAAAGAAGAAAAATGTCTTCAATATCAATGACTGTGATGGTACTTGTATTGCAGAACCCAATAGTGAAATCACTCTGCAAACGTCCGGATTTAAACTGGTTAGATTTTCACTCACAAGCAACAGCAGGCTGACCCACTGAGCTACCTAGCACCTCACTTGCAGTCCCTTACATTTCTCCTGTTCTTATCAGAATTGTAGACTTTGGCATCCATCTTGTACACCTGCTTGTCCTGTGCAGGGTTGTGGGGGTCCGGAGCCATCCTATGGGCACAAGACAGGGAACATCCCAGGATGGGGCACCAACCCATCACAGTGACATGGACATCATTATAAAGAATACTTGGAGCATACAATGATACTAAAGTTATATGTATTTTTGACCTATATTGAAATATGTTTTGGTTGCAACTATGTATTTTTCAAAAATCAAACCAAATATCTGCTGTTCTACTGATAGTGAAAAGAAAGATTTTTTAGTGTCAGCTTGAATTCTTGGATAAATGCAGGTGGAATGAGGAAGCCAGTTTTTTTGCCATTATTCATATTTTTCCTTGTTTAACTCATATTTCAGACTGATTGGCTAAAATATCAGCTTCACAATTCCAAGGATTAAACTGCTTAGCATTCTTTATATTAGCTTAAAAAGCTAAAACGGAAGGAAGTAAGCTCTCCCTATTGTCTGTTAGATCAAACCAGAAGCAGGTGAAAGTGCTATCACTAAAATTAAATCCTAGGTTCAAATCTATGAAGATGAACAGATGTTTACCTACAATTACTGATTTGAAATAATAATATACGTGTAGTTAAATGTGAAAATGCACTGGTTCAGCTGATTTCTGAATTTTCTATATTTTCAATAAAGGGAAAATGTCTATTGGAGTTTTCATGAGACGCACAAAAAATGATCTAATGTGCCCCCTGATGAAACGGTAAACTGGGTAATCCACAGAACATAATTACCTGGGCCAGCATTATACAAAAATTAACGAATATAACAAGCGGATATAGAAAATGGAAGGAAGGAAGGATGATGGATGGATGGACGGACGAACGTGAACTGTGTAGTTACAGTGATTGTTCACACTCCGGAACATTAGGGGGCAGTGTACGTATTTCCGTTCTCCGCTGTCGGCGATGCTCCTCACCCTCCACCACATTAGGGGGCAGTGTGCGGTATTCTCTATCGTATTTGGCTCTCGGTCTGCAGAACCCGCCGTAAGAAGAGCGGAAACTGCGCTTGTGTTCGTTGTGAAGTGTGAGAGGGTCAGTGAGTTATTCTCGTAGTTTACTTTTAGGAAGTCATATATAGATGTACCTACAGTCTTTGTAGTTGGTAACAAATATTGTTAACGATATAAAGTTTAACAGTATTAAATTATTTTATTGTGTATAGAAGGATCGGAGAGTATTAACTAGACAATGAAGTGTCGGTGGTTATGAAAACTAGTTTTGACAATGAGTCTGTGTTTCTAAAACAAGTTTTGAAATAAAGGTGTGTTATATGTTGGTATTATTTGTTAATGGTGCTGTGTTGTTTGGGCAGGGTACACATTTTCTCGGTAGCCGTTGATACAAGTTTCTTTCAGTCCGGGTGACATTGCCACTCTCGTTGTCCCCACAGGAGCAGCATGTCACAGCGAAGGGTTTCCCGGTCCCAGTCCCGGCCTTCAGCGGTCAGTCGCGAATCTAGCCCGAAAACATGCGAAATACCGCCCGGGACCAGTCCAATATATAGCGAGATGTTTTGTTTTCCCCTTGAACGTGAATATAAGCTGTTCTTTTAATCTGCTGTAACGCTGTAGCAATGCGGGGAAAACTTTTAAAGGCACGTGAACTTCACTGAAAAGCAATACGTTGATTTTAAATTTAGTTTAGCTGTAAAATTCAGCATAAGCAGCCTCTACTGCAGTAGATGTTTTACGAGGCTTTGTTGAGCTTGACACGTATCAGTTATTTTTTTTACTGACAGAATGCAAGCAGAACTGAGTAAATGTGTATTACACCTGGCTTGTTTTCTGGTCGACTGTTTCTGAACACTAGAGCCAGCAGGTAATTGAGGATGATGAGGAGGATCTGTCCTTCACGCTACCCAGCTCCTCTCAAGTGCAGAGAGGGATGGATCGCCTCACATCAGCTGAGGTCGACAGAAAGGTTTGTCCAAACGCAGCTTTGAGAGAGTTGCTGTGTGCTGCTGTAGATACTTTGCTAGTGTGTGGGACAGTCTCACATGTGCTGCTGAAAATATGGTATGAAAACACCCCTTGTGAGGGCTCTGCTTCAGAAATTGCTGATGCCTTTCTGTATGCTCCTGTCCAGATAGCTGAGGTGGTCCAGTTTATTCTTATCAAGGATCAGAAAAAGATTCCCATCAAGAGAGCAGGTCTGTGCTTTTGTGTTTTGGGGGTGAAAAGCACTTAATAATCTTATTGCAATGAACTAACTTCTTTATAAACCAGGAATACTCAGTCTCTCTATGTCACTGCACTAAATCGTGAGCAGCAGTGTTTCAGCTCCGTGTTTTCCCTTTTGGTTATCTGACCTGTTCTACGAACTACAGACCAGTTCATTTAGACTTCTCGCGAATTGCCTTTACGTTAGTATTACGTGTTGGCATGTCTCACTTCTGCATGGGTTGCTCTTATAAGACGGACATCCCACCTTTCCTCTAGACATTATAAAGAATGTCATCAGGGAGAACAGGAATATCTATCCAGAGATCATGAAGAGGGTTAACGTGACCTTTGAAAAGGTGAGTGGGAAAAGGCTTTGAAGTTTTGCAGTGTGCTTGCATGTGTGTGAAATGGGAAATGTCAATGTGTCCAAAAAGTCCTATTAAAAATGTAAAGGGCAGTATGTTAGTATGTTGGCATGTCGCCCTGTCATTGTAGAAGTGCTAGGGATCAGTTCTCTGCTTAACTGGCACCTGTTTACATAGCTGTATATTCTGAAGAAGCGCTTGGCATTAAGAACCTGTCTCAAACCAGCAGAAACTCATCTGCTTAATCCTCAGGCTACCTACCACAGTGTGAAAGCAGGCTGATCTGTTGTAATATTATTCCTGAGATTTAACACCAGTGTCCTGTACTACGAAGCGGAGTTACTGGCTTTTAAGTGGACTTCATATTCGTTCACCTACTTTTTTCCCAGACTACCTTAAATCCGACAAGTTACCCTGATAAGCCAGGGTCTCTGCATCATGGTAGTCAAAAGGTGTCTCGATCTTATAGGTGTTTGGACTGAAGCTGGTGGAGATTGATGTCAAGAATCATGCTTTTATCCTAGTCAATAACCTGGAGCAGGTCACAGACCAGCTCGCCAGCACGTGAGTGATGCCCTTTATGGTTGCAGAAATCAGACTTGACCCCCTTTCTCCTCCTGAAAGGCAGCTATATTGTTATGGTGCAGAATGACAGCATGTTAAGGAAGTGGGAAAGGCAGCTGAAGCAGCCTTTTCTGCCATAATACCATTTTGTTGACAGCTGTAGCAGTAAGTTTTAACCTCCTTTTTAAACTGACTTTATCATCAGTATTTTATATTTAGCTCAGTCAGCTATTCACATTTGCTAAAGCTGATTAATAGTTTGATTAGAAATTACTACTTCGATGAATCCAAGACTTTGATCTTTTCCAGTGTGTTTCCCTACCTTAGGCTCTACTCCTACTATATTTTTCTTCTAAATGTGGCCTCTGTCCAAAAACCGGCAGCTCTGACTGCTGCTGTCCGAAACCAATGATCGCTTTTGAAATGTTTTAAATCATGTTTTGCTGTCTTGCGTGGTAGAGTTTGGCCCTGGGCAAGCAGGGCTGTCGAGCTCCATCCTGCTGTAACGATACAATGAACCAGTTTCTTTAAATTGTCTGGCCGTTACGGACACGCACTGACCGTGTGCCAGTCTCATGCAGATGTCCATCTGCTTCAGGAACCCAGCTCACCCTAAGACAGGACTGCTGTTCGTCATCCTGAGCGTCATTTTCATGAAGGGGGGAGCCGTCAAGGAGGGTGAGTTGGAATTTAACCCATAACCTTGGCCTGACTTTGCTCCATTTCTAATTGATGATTCGCTGCTCTGTCTGTCTGGTTTATTCTTGTGGTGATCCCTGTGGAACCTGTGGTCTGTAGCCTTCCAAGGTTTACAAAATGTCAAGAAAGTATTTTCCCAATGAGAAGCTAGGTGAACAGGTGGTAGGCTAGTTTAGTAGGCATTCGCTCGTTTTTTGTGTCTTTAAATGGAAACGGAGGACAGCCTAGAGATTTTTTTTATTTTGTCTGTTTCCTCCCACCTTTGGCTTGACAGTGGAATGTTTGTAATGGGTCGAGTATGGGTAGAACCTCTTCCTCTTGCATTTCCTGTTTCTCATCCTTCTGTGACCTGACTTTCTGCAGCTGTAGTGTGGAACACCCTGAAGAAGCTGAGAGTGGATCCTGGGTAAGATGGAAGAACCACTTACTCATCCCACGGGTAGCACTTTAGGTCGATTTGTTTAGCATCCTGGAATCTGTGTCCTTCTGCAGGGAGCGGCATGAGGAATTTGGAGATGCGAAGAAGCTGCTCACAGATGAATTTGTCAGGCAGAAGTAAGTTCAGCAGACCAGCTGTGACGCTTTTTAGTCACACCCTGCATTTCTGAAGGCACTTCACGCCTTTTTAACCTTTCTCGCATAAAACCCAAGTGGCTCATTGCAATAAGTAGCTGTGCTGAGGCACAGAAGGTCCTGGGTTCGAATCCTGATTGGTGTGCTCAGAGCAGGCTTCTAGCAAACCATAGAGTGCCTGTTTATACCACACCAGAAAATAACATGGGGTCAGGGGCCAGTCAGAGCCCAGCAAGGCTTATCGGTGCTCTGAATGGAAACCTACCAACCACACATTTTAAAGCGGATGTGACCTGCTTTAAACGTGACTTGATATGACTGAATAGCTCATTTGAGGCTGATCGTGTCCCAGGTACCTGGAGTATGTGCGTATCCCCCACACTGACCCCCCGGAGCACGAGTTCCGTTGGGGCTTACGGGCTGAAAATGAGGTCTCCAAGACACGGCTGTTGGAGTTTGTGGCCCAGGTGAGAGCCCCCGTCCAGTAGGCCTTAATCTCATGCTCAGTGTGTGCAACACTGCCACCTGTAGGTAGGAATTTGGCCTCTGATTTCGACTCCTGTAAAATCACAGGAAGGACTCATCTCTAGTTGGACCTTTTAGAAGGTGATTTTTAATGTGAAGGTTTGTTTTTCCGCCATATGCTGTCCCCGTATTTACTGCCTCTGTTTTGCCCCCAGCTTCATGAGAAGGAGCCTCAGAACTGGCCCAAGCAGTACAAGGAAGCCATGACCTCTGACACGAGGAGCAGCCAGGCGTCATGACTGCAGGGGAGGGAGGGCTCCTGCGCCTGCGGGGGGGGTGATAAACATCATTCCTGATAACTTGCCTCTGTTCTGTATGTCTGAATTTGTAAGCTTTTATATGTAATTTAATAAATTGTTACCTTCATGGCTCTTTGCAACAATGAGTGGTACTTGACTGGCACTTCTGAATCAACCCAGAAGTTACTTAGAAACCCATTTTAAAGTTTTTGGTGGTTTTGCAGTTCACCAGTACAAGTCCATTATTGTCCCTTGCAGTGCTGTCTATTAAGGGCAATACTAAAGGTGGCTGTGTACTGTAGATGAAATCGACAAAATCAACATTTCAGCAGTATGACAACATAAGGGCTATAATCACTGCAGAGATCATGGTTTCAGCACGCTGCTGGTGCAGGGTGCCTGAGACAAACACTTTTCTTTATTCAGATCCCGCCCACTGTCTGTCATTGGCTGACATAAGTGTGGCGTCGCAGGGTTGGGCAGCAGGACTAATTATGTAGTTACCAGTGTGCTTTACACTGCACGTTAAATACTGTAAATTAATGCGTATATGTATTTCTGTCAAGCGTACATGTCCTAATGGTATATCTGCTGCGAGTATGTAGCCTCGTGTCGTTTAAATC
>JAODUD010000127.1:24075547-24115761 GCA_026784285.1 Stomatorhinus walkeri
GACGAGCACCAGGACTCACCGTTGGCCTGTCTCTGTGCGTGTTCACAGCTTCAATATTGAGGTAGATGGATTCCACTTTGCAGCCTGCAGAACAGACAACCTTTTAGGGGATGGGGCGCTATGAACATCATGAAGGCGACTCAGAAACGTGTGGCCGAGACGTGCCGCCATGACAAACCCGACAGTGACTGACCGTAGGCGACTGGAGTGAGTTTCAGCACCGTGTGCAGGGGACATTTCAAGTATGGAAGCTCATCTGTGGGCAGAATATGGACAATATCAGCACAAGCATGTGAGACTTCGGATTCATGTGCTAATTATAAAGTCACCTAACTGTATTAAAAAGCAAAGGCAAAGGTTACTGGCATGTCAGAGAGAGCAGATGGTAGTGACTGTCCTATAGTTAGGCAATCATTACACATTGTTCTACATACAATCATCCCATCTAGGGTGCACTTCTGCCTTTACCCTTTGCTGATAGGCTACAGCTTTCTCCATAACCATGTCCTGGATAAGTGGTTGTAATATAGCAGGACTGAGCCACTGACTCCCCTACCTGCACTCTTGTCCAGGAAGTAAGCTAGCAGGCAGCGCATGACAGCCTGGTGACACACCACCAGCACGTTCTCCTGCCTCTCCAGCTCCATGATCACGGGCTCCAGCCGCTGAACCAGGTCTTCATAGGACTGCAGGAGATACAAGGACCGGGAGGTGAAGAATCCCAGCATATCTGCCATCCCATTAATGGCGAGAGATGTAGAGAGGTCTGCTTCTGAGCATCCATAAATCAAGCAAACACTTACCTCCCCCTTAGGGTAACGATATCGATACTTGTCTTGGTCTCTCAGTGCAAATTCCTCTGGGTAATTCGCCTGGATCTCCTCGTACATCAGCTCCTCACACACTCCCTGAGGCAAGATTGTAGATTAGCACATTGCTAATAAACTACTGGGTGAGCACAGGCAGCCATAACACACATGTGAACGTGTCATATGCATTTCATTATGTTTTACAAGGCCTCACAACATCCAACGTTTTTGTCAGAACTTATATGGAAACACATGCATCAAATGTAACCCCAGAAGAAAACGCAAAACAGTCCAGCTCACAGCATCGATCTCGTTGAGGGCCTTCCACTGCTCGTAAGGCACGCCCAGTGCCTCCGCTGTCTGGATCGTCCTCTTCATGTGGCTGGTCCACACCTTGAGGTCCCGGATTGACTGACTCTGGATGAATCTGCCCAGGGTGGTGGCGAACTGTTGATGAGGTGGGAGAGGCCATTGGCACGAGGTCAGAGTGGGAAGAAGCAAACAACCTGCAACCCAGGATGCTTCACCGTGCTTTTTGCCCACCTGAATGCCCCGGGGAGACAGGCCTGAGTCACCCCCGATACGCCCCAGAAGGTTGAGCTCACTCTCCCCATGCCGGCAGAGGTAAATGGAGCGTGGCGTCACGTGTATGTTCATCAGGTAGTAGACGATGCGGCTCTGGATGTGGTCCAGAACCCGGTTCACCAGGTACCGGGAGCCCACATTGAAGATCTTGATGTAGGACAGCTCTCTGGAAGAAGAACGGGGAAGAAGAACGTGGCTCAGAGATGACAGGCTCAACCAGAATGCCATTTTTCTGAGGGGGAAAGGACAGTTTACACCACATTTTTTTTTATCTCTGCCTTGGAGCAACACCGGACATATCAGAAAATGCGGCCAACTACAAGATGTTAACAAGAGCTGATAAGGAAACACATAGAAACACTGCCAGTTACATCACATCTGAATATCAGGTGCTACATGATTTTTATTAGTCCCTGCTCAAGCTAAATTACATATTATGTTTACATGCGTAATACATGTTATAAAGAACATGATACAGGCATTTTTCAAGTATAACTGTAATATGCCTCTGGACTTCAGACCCAAAGGTTTAACTTCTTAATTAGCTTTCAGATGCAGCATCAAGATGCAAGTGCAGGTTGTCACCTGTCCAGTTCATCATCCAGGGGCACATATGTGGTCCTGTAGCACTCAATCCTCTTCAGAAAGTCCTCCACGGCCTCATCCTTATCACAGTCCTTATAGTCTGGGCTACTTAACTTGACTTGCTGTAACACAAAACACAGCATCTGACACACCTCTGATGGTAACTCAAATGGCAACAGATTCTTACTGCCGGCAAAGCTATTTCACTCCACCGATGACTTCAAACGCAGGTGACATTAAATACAGCCAATACATTTTAAAGTTGCGGCTTGAGAATAAAAATATTAACACACACATATAAAGAGCAGAAATGCTGATATGTAGGGTGTGTTCATTTCATATCCAGTGCAGCCCAGAGCTGCCAATAAAAGCAACAGTTCTGTAGATGGTGGAAATTTACCATAATATTCTCTGCTATGATTTCTGGATCGTCACACACCGACTCCACAAAGAAGACCTACGGCACAAACATGAAGCTGCAGTTTTAACTGAGCAAGTTAAAGTTACTTAACTAACCTTAATTAAACAGAAGCATTAAAAAACATTACGCATCATTTACGATACTGTCTGCACAAACATCAAAAAACTGTATATAGACAGGGGGTGGCCAATCTTATCTGCAGTGTGTATACAGATTTTTGGGATAACCTTAAGGTCAACTGATCAACCCCAGGTGTGAGGTCTCTTGCGCCAATCAGTTGCAGCGAAAACCCGCATACACAATGGCTCTTTCTGGATAAGACTGGCCACCCCTGGAATAGACTCACGCTGGTTGTGTAATAGGTACAGCAAGCCATCAGCCCACAAGCCACTCACTTTGTAGCCATTTTCCTTGCAGAAGTTCAGGATGACGTCCCGGCGTTCTCGCGTGGTGTTGGTGGCATCGAACACCTGGCGAGGCACCGCAGCAGTCAGATGCTTCTTATGTGACTTATGGTCACATTTGAATTAGCTTCCCAAATTGCTGCCATGCTCTTAAAATAAGTAATAGCATCATCACTGATGCCAAGAGATGGCCGCTGTTGTGGACATGGAGACAGATTGTAATCACCTTGGACAAGACATGATATGTTCCTACTGACTCACCGCCACCTGGCCCAGATCCTGCGTGAAGTAGATACAAACATCTTTCAAGGCAGCCATGGCACAGGCCCTGGAGGCGGCAGAGCGAAGCAAGGTCACCCCAGGCTTTCCTTCCACCTGAGCACCTCATTGGAATAATTACTCAGCTGAGCTCAGTCAGCCGTGATGATTCAACACCACAAGGCAGAGACGGCAAAGAGAGCAGACCGCCAAACCTAGCATCTCACCCCCGGTGTCTGTGGTGACCCCATCAGACACAACGCTGCTCCTCAGCTCTTACTTTACGGTGGTTATCTGGATTGACACCCCGCAAAATTGTCCACATAAGCAAGGTCTTCGTGTAAAATGTCATCCCTGAACTTACAAGCCTGTAGTCCTCAGAGCACAGATAGGACTTTCTGAACAAGTATAGGAGGCTGAACACAGGAAACCGTTTACGCTCACATTGAAGTGTCCCACCTCTTTCTTACCTCCGAATTTTCATGGCTTCCTCATTGTCGGGACGGAAGAATTCATAGCTCTTATATGTCTGTACGGCCTCCCGGCGATACTGTCCCACGTTGAACACTAAAAGAAGAAGTTATGAGCGTAGTTTTTACTGCTGAAAAAGCACGTGGATGGACTGTACAGCTGACATTCTGCCAGCCCATAGGCTGCCAACAGCGTGGAAGGTTTTAGAACTTTGGGGCTTCAATTTATAACGTGGGCTAATTTCCAAACTGGCAAAAAGACCTGTTATGCACATTAACAGCAGTAGTCCAGTGTCGCTATATTTAAACCACAGCAAAGCCATATGAACACCACCGACGGGATCTCTAGTCACAGTTTGAGGCTCCACACTGTCTTTATCTCAGTGCTTCATCTCACCTAAAGTTTTCCCTGAAACCATTTCCTCATTAATGTGTGGCATGTTACCCACAATTCAATTTCAGACAAGAAGTTATTTACTTGTAGAGATACTGCACAATACCCAAATATATCAAAAATACAACTATAAGTGATTTCACATTATCATATGATTTCAAATAAGTTTCACTGCAGACTAATACTACTGAATAGTGAATTGATTTATCAAAAACTCATTAAATCATGCACTGATCATATATGGAGAATTCATTAAATTAAATCAGAAATGTCTGCTTCATGAACCACAGATTCTGAAGTTTCCTGATCATATGGATGTTGATTAAATGCCCATTAATTAGCTGAATATAGATACAAAACTTAAATGACCAGATTAAATTATATTTATTACTTTGTAATATAAGATTTTTCTCGAAAGTGTAGGTTCACAAATGATTTCCAGAAACATGAAAGTTAATTTGGTAACTGATTGTATCAAAAATGGTAAATGTGGGCGTGTCCACCAAAGTTCCAGAACCACGTCTTATTTTCTTTCTGTGTTTGGAATTCCAAAATGGCTTCCCAGGTCACACTGAAGGAGGTTACCTCAGATGATATGAGCAGGAATCCAGCAGAATGATGTGGTTATTGAATGCATGAGATAAGGCAATCTGCCAAGAAGTTTACTAACACTATTACTCAGTTAATGTAATAAATAATGAACCCCTGCTACTGCAGGCAAACTGACCTTTCGTAGGCACTCCAATCCAGTTGAGGTAGCGAGTGAGCTTCTTGGAGATGTATGTCTTGCCTCTAGCTGGTAGTCCCACCAGCACAATCAGGGTAGGAGAGTTGGTAAACTGAGGTACGGTAGCTGTAAAGCACAACCCATAGATGTTATAAAATAATGAGCTAATTTCTTGATGGAGGGGCTGGTATGCATTCCTCGGGGTGGAATTTGGCCCACAAAACTAGAGTGAAAAATGGTTTGATATACTCATGCTGCATTCCCTGTGAATTCCTAACTCAGAAATTCCAAATTCCTACTTGGAAATTTCAGCTGGAAAGTTGCAAGAGTTATCCGGCCAAGCAAGAAATCGTGCTTTTTGAAACAGGTCCCAAGCTTTCCGACTTGCTGTAGTGGAAGGCAGTTAACTTGGCTTTGATGTCATTCCCAAAGCTGACTTCTGAGGTAAACACAGCATCAGAAAGTGAACATACTGAGAGGCATCCTGACGGACTGTGCCGCTGTCTTATCAGAGAACAAGAAGGATGTTACATGAACAAAGTTACAATAGATCTTGATCATGTGGCCTGTTTTGCCTACAACAGACCAAAAAGGGATGGACTTAAAGAACATGGTTCAACTTAACATTTTCTAAACCCGCCTTCAGGTCAGGTCAGGTCAGGTCAGGTCAGGTCGGAGAGCATGCACTGACGTAGCACGTTGCCACACCCACCACACAGCGAAACTCCCCGGGATCCCAGCCAGCGACCCCCCAGGCAGATACATGGTCCAGTCCCACCCACCGGAAGTGGCCATCCATCTGCCTCAGCCGGGTGTTATGTGGGCGTCCCCTTGGCCGGGTCCAGCCGCTTGGGTTCTCAGCAGTGAGGATCCTGCGAGCCGGATCATCCTCAGGCATATGGGCCACATGGCCATAGTGCCGTAACTGACGCTCCCTCATGGTGCAGGTCATGTGCCTCATTTGGGACTCTTTTAGCAACCACTCGCTCCACACAAAATTAAACCAGCCATACCCAAGGATTCTCCGAAGATAGCCTTCGTCTCAGCTCACTGGATAGCGTCCATGTCTCACAGCCATACAGCAAGACAGGGAGCACCAGGACTCCAATGACTCGGACCTTCGTCTTCTTGCGAACATATCGGGGGTGCCACGTACACCTTTCCAGCGACCTCATCACCCCCCTGCTCCTCCAACCCGTCTGCTGACTTCATAGGAAGAGTCCCCAGAGACATGAATGTCGCTGCTGAGGTAAATCTCTCGACGAGGCCGACATTCTCCCAGCAGACAGACACTACTGATGACTGTGCCCAAGAAGTCATTAAATGCCTGGATCTTGGTCTTTATCCAGAAGCAATATATTTCTGTTTCTACTTGCAAGGAGATCTCTCACAACACCACAGGGGTCTACAGTCATACTGCAAAAGCCCCGTCAATGAAGAGCTCTATTTTGCTCAAAAGTTATTTCTTCACCAGTTCATCAGATCCATCCCATTCACATTATTTTGATATGAAATGCATTACAATATTTTCCCCTCACAAATTCCTAAAAAGTACACAACAGCAGAGACATCTGACACTTGTTTCTATGGGTTTTGAATGATAAGCACATGTTCACCAACACCAGTACCAAGGTCCAGTTGCAAAACTCCTCTGACAGTTTAAACCTGTAATCAAATGGCACCACAAGGTGACAAATGCATCAAGCGCCACTCCATCAGGCTAGTGGTTAATTGCAAAGTTCCTGGCTTGGCAAACAAGACCTGAAGTGGACGAGACCTAAAGATACTTCAGGCGATCCAGCTTATAACCTCCATATATTACAGAGTCTACGAGTAGAAAGAGGAGAATGACATTCTCAGCCAGTAACTCAAGGCAGTCCTCTAATCAAACAAATCCGATCACGACGAAGTCACGTGTTATTGACATTCTGATAGGTGTCAGGTTCAATGAACAAACACACTAAGCTCTTATGCTTAGGTAAAAGGTATAGTTTTACTGCATAAATTTATACTTAGTGTGAGGAACCTAACCAGTATCCTGTACAAGAACCAAGATGATGAAATGAGTCAAACTAATGGAGCCAGAGAGAAGAGAAGAGGGACAGGCTGCTCCGGGTGAGGCTGCACTTACACCCTGTCCTCTGGCTGGGATCTGTCCATGGCACCCAGATCTTCAGCAGGGCTGTCTGGGTCAGTTCAGCCATCTTGCTGCACATAGCTGCTTGCTTTCCCCTTTCCCCCCTTGAGCACATGTGCAGTGGCGCCAACGGGGACCCGGGTAAGAGAAAAAGAGACGGCAGCAGTTCCTCCCCTACAAGAGCCCCAGACTGGGTCACCTGACTGCCTGCAGTGGAAGAGGCGGCAGCCAGCATGACGACAGGCAGTGGGGTGAGGGCGGAGACACCAGCTCCTACTTGTCTGTTTTCTCCCCAGTGGAGATCTGCTTCACAGATCAAAAAAGGGGGCAATTTAGAAGTGATAGCCATAGACTAACAGCACATGCTGTGCTCTCGACCAGAAACTTTTACAGTGATTTTAAAATAAGGTTACCTACAGGACAAAACAGAATTTTATATTCTACAGCACAGACCACCAAACAAAATTAATTTTCAAACTGATATTACTCAAAATTTGACATAGCGCAATAAAACTCTAACTTTATATCATAATAACAACCACTAATACCAGAAAAAAAACAGTTTCCCAATTCAACTGCCAGGTCCAAAGATTACGTCCTGTCGCAAAGCGTAACCTGAACCAAAAGCCAAAAATAGGCATGTGAAGGTCAGGCGGCTTCCTTGGCTGACAGGAGAGACGAGGTCATCTAGCTGAATGTTTAAATGCTACAGAAAACCCAGAAAATTCCGACCAAAATGAAGCACTTGGCAGGTAGGGCTTTAAATCATTTTGGAACACTGCTGTTAACACCTTTGGCTTTTAGACTGGCTTCCACATCAATAGCAATCAAACAGGTGGGTTTCATCCTCTATCATCCTGCCTCCATGTGTAATAAATGTGATGCAGCACCATGGAAAAAAACACATAAGTCAAAGCCTACCTCCCCTCCATTAAACCTGCCATCCATTCCAATGACCCTGCGGTCCATCCTAATTGTGTGCTACCTAATTAGTGTTTTGAGGAAAGCCAGCTAAATGCACATCAGTGCAGTGCATCACGATCAAATATGCGCTCAGTCTAGATTGCAGAGCAGTAAAAAAAACAAAACTCTAGGGACGAACAGGCTGGCGCTGGGACTCTGCGAGTAAATGTTTGCCTTGAACCATCAAACTGTCTGTCAAAACAAATAAAGCTGACATTTTATGTTTGCTGAATGACCACTTTCTATCATGGGCTGTAAACACATGTCTGTAGCAATTACTTTAAAAATGTGGTTCTGTTGAGTTCCATGACCAAGAATGAGAAACAAGAAGAGTGGAGGACCATCATGCAAATATTATAAAGGGAAATTAAAGGGAATATAAAGTTCACAGAGTTCCGGACACAACAAGCAAGGGGCTGATTTCACTTAAGAAAAACCTCCAAGTGACACATATCCAGACAACAGCACTGCAGCTGTGGGATCTTGCTAGTCTGGTTTCTCCTCTTTCCTTTTATCCTTGAGGGAGTGTAACCCGACACCCAGGCCCATGGCATTCATGGGTAAAACATGCACTGATGCACTCAAGAATTCAGGGAATCCCTTCCCTGTGTGTGTGACATCAGTACCGCAAGTCCACGCTGAGACACCCTGCCATTTTGAATTTATGTAAGAAAGCAAGTATCTGTTAGGGTGACAAGGGTGTCGAGACACAAGACCCTTTCATTTTGAAATTCATGCTTCCCTGGGTCACATACCCATCATGGTCTTTCCCATAGGATTTTAATCTGAATAAACTAAGCATTTATTCCAAGTAGATACGGCAGTGTCAGAACTCAAAAGACCTTTAGCCAGAACCAGAAACAAATATAGTCTGTGTAAGACACAGTGCCTGCTGTCAACACAGCACAGGGACACAAGCTTAAATATCCAGTGACAGGATGAAGGTCTCTCTTAAACATAACCAGCCATTTTATTGCTGCACCAAAGGTCTAACATTTCTGGATATCGTAGTTCCTCTGCCTTCATTTAAAACTTGCCAAATGGCTACATTCCACACGTATTTATTACACGGGGGAACCCAAAATAGCACAAGATTTAATCTCTAAAACTAGTAGCGGAGCCGGCGCCGTTTAGAGCACTATTTAGATAAATAGCACAGATATTCCAGGCGCCACAACAGTGGGACTGCATCTGTTCGCAGCCCGACCGCTCAAAGGAAACATGCATCTGATAGAGCAGATCGCTCCGAAAGTCCTGACAGCGTCCTCATCTGTTCACCTCACCTGTGCTATCGCAGCGAGTTCGCCTTCTGCCTGCTGCCTTTGGGACTGCCGTGTGATTCTCCATGATAACAAGACGCCCTTTTGCGCACCCGGTGCACAGGACAGCGCGATCTCAGCGACTGGAGCACGATTAACGTCCACATGTCCTATAGATAATGTTACATATGCCCCCCACCCCCCCCGTCCCATTATCTGAAGTGTGTTTTAAAAGCAGCCAGGATCAGGATCACGCCTCCTTTAAACACAGTGCTGAAGGTCATTCGTTCGAAAACTAAACTTTATTAGAAAAACAAGTGATATGATTTTAAAGGCGTTTTCGCACCACGGGCACTATCATCTTTAACAACCTTTATTAAATAAAAGGAGCGTCTGCGCCGTTAAAGCTTTGTTCCTAGTTAAGTTTTACACCCATTCACTGTCGACAATAAGTATAACGAACAGAACAAAGAGGACAAACACATAACCAGTAACTAGCAAATCACGCAGTGTTGCTACGATATTGCTAATAAGGGAGTGCAACACAAATTATTACTACAGTTCTATAGATATCATATACAATCCCAGGATCCAAATAAATAATTATGTGCAAATTAAGTTCGAACTGAGCTAAATGTAATCTTATTCTGCCATGAGCGTGTTTTTGTTTATAACAAACCCGCCCTCATTAGGCGAAACATAAGGTGTATTTGTGTTGGGAAAAAATAGAAAAGAAGAAGAAGAAAAAAACAGTGCGAGTGATACGAGAAGAGCGTTGTTGCTTAATATTCATAAGACCGAGTGAAGCAGCACTTCCCGAACCAGTGCGGAGCCCGAGAGCGCATGAACTCACCATGCGGACGCTGGGATCGGTTTCGCTGGAACCTGTCCGGGGATTCAGCCATTGCGTAAGAGACTCTTCACACGGCTATTATTAGTTCAGTATACTGTGTTATTTTGGACAATGTTCTACAAGTGTGTTTTCGGTTCTCTCACTCGAGGTCCGTAGCACCTGTATCTGACCCCGGCGAAGAAGCGCTTTCTGTGCTGGAGCTGGCGGGACTTCAGATCGACTTCACCCGTGCGCCATTCCGGGATTAAACAAACTAGTTCTTCATTCATGCACCACATCGGTATTAAACTAAGTAGTACTCCACCCGTGCGCCATCCCTGAGTTACACTCTGTTTACTCGCGTTCCCGGTTAAGCTTTCTTGGAAATGGGTAACGTGTCCTTGGCGGGGCTGTTTTGGTCTTGGAACCGCCCCTCCTCCTCCTCATCTCTAAACAGTAGGTGGGAATCTCAGCCGCAGCTGTCATGGGGTGACGGGCAAGCCATTATGCAAACAGCTCTAAAGCACCACTAATGCCACCTTTCTTTTTTCCTACTATTATTCTTAATATTTGCCACAAATTTTTTTTTGAGGCAAATAAGCAAAACTTAATGTAGAATTGTCCAGATATGGGGTAAACTAGTTTTTTCATTTATTTTGAAGTCAAGCTTCATGTTTTCAAGTGAAATGCTCACACTTTCATTATTCAGTTAGTGGTATGACTGAAATATGGATGTTTCAACACAGTTTAGACCTTCATTGGGACAATGCGGGACAAAGTATATGGACAGTAAATACAACAGTGGCCAAATCTGATCAGGCACCCATTCATTTGTAATTCACACTATGGGTTCTTCAGTATGAGGAAACCCAAAAGCAAACAAAATTATCGTATTACACAAACAGATTTTTTGGACTACTTTATTCAAAGAGACTGACAAATACAGAATAATGCAGAGACAATTCTAAGTTAGGTAGGCTCAAAGCTGCATGATCTTATAGAAACAGGACGTTTTAAAAATAGGGGAAATGTGGGTAACAAAATTGAAGAGGTATGCGTAATGTGGGAAAAATTAAAATGTTTGCGGCTAAAGTAAAGGAAGTTCTTTAGGGGAAAGCAGACTGGGTGAAATACCACACTGGATACCAAGATCTGTTCTCCAAACAGCTGGAGTTTTCATATCCACTAGAAGCTGCTTCCAGCGCTAATGCTAAAGCCAGAATCACATGGATACATGTGAGATTGTGTCAACAGCCGTTCATGTTATACCCAGTGAGTCTTATGCTGATTTGAACTACTTTGTGCCACCCCTTCAGAACTTTAATTCAGGAACCAATTGGTCAGAACAGGAAAAGGGCCCACACACGTACACTGGGGGGTGGACACGGGTCTGTCCTAAAACAATATACCACACTCAAACGTCTTCTCACGGGATATTACACAATACCATTGAAAATCCATACAGTTTATGTATATAAAAATTAAATTCCAGACAGCCCAACATCTAATGCTCTCCACCCCAGATCTGTACAGATCTTGCTAAAGCAGACGTCAGACAACCACTGGAAAGAGAGGAGTACACACCAGCATTATGTACAGCCCAATTAAAAAACGTACTTCTGAAGAGAAGCACTAATGCAGACGGAAAGGGCTGCTCTGGTTAGGAAGCCACACGGAATGGGTCATGAAAACCAGATATTCTGGGAAAGCAGAGCAGGAGCCCCGTGTAGAACAACCCTGTTCATTCATGCTTTGAAAAAGAAAAAAAAAATCACTAAGCAAACACTTATCTTAATGTCTTCTGGGAGACGGTCCCAGTTACAGCATTAAACATAATTCTGGGTGTCAAATAGAAATGAACATTGGCATTCCTTTCATCTGTCATCTACTCGTTGGGATTAGGGTTGGCGTCTGGGTACTGAGAGAGGTCAAAGGTTAACACTTTACTGATGACACAGTCTCCTTGCTGTGGGAAAACAGAGAGAATGCATTTTAACATGTAAGAATACAGGATAAAGAGCTACCCAAAATGTTCAGCTGTGTGACAGATGTACACCGTACCTCTGGGTAGACCCCGATTAGTGAGTCTGCCTTAGTATAGAACTCCTCCTTCAGCGAGATGACGATGGCCTGGAAGTTCTGCATGGACTGGTCCTTGATGTAGTTGGCCACCTGTATGACACAATGTCAGTCATCCCAATGATGAAGATGCTGCCATCATCCCATTCTCTTTCTTAATGCACCTTTAAGGAAGATTTTGCTCATGTTTCTCATTGACAAAAGCTTATCAAGCCTTATGCCTGAATTCCCCGTAATTTCCATGCTGAACCTGTAGTCTTTTACCCCAAAACCTTTACCCCCAACCTCCCCCTTTTCTATCCATGGCATTAATACACACCTTGCCGATGTTGGTGTTGTCCAGCGCAGCATCAATTTCATCCAGTACAAAGAAAGGAGCAGGCTTGTAGCTGATGGAGAGGGAGACGGAGAGAGAGGAAGTATGGTAAACTGAGTGACTCATCATTCAGATCCAGAAAAGCTATATGGAAACATAACACTAAGACAGCAATTCAGTAAAGCAAATTAAATATAAAAAAAAACTCAGGAGAGAACCAACAGTACACTACCTGGAAGTGCCTGTTACCGTCCACTAAACTAAGATGGATTCTCCAGCAGCGAGTGAATTAGATTTGTTAAGAGTATGAATCTTACGATTCCTTTCACCACAAATTACATTAAGAAATTCGATCCGGTTGATATAAATCCCAAGACCACAAAGCAGGATTTCAGAGAGAGGCACACATGCTCTGAAAGTAATCGTGCCTTAAGGCCACGTTGTGCTTCAGCTGTTTTTAGGATCCGCAGTTCACTGCTATACATGCTCTAATGAGTTTTGCCTATTTCTCATTTAAACGACCAAGGGGGGGCCACTCACTGCCACACCCACCATTCAGGTAGAAGCACTGACCCTCCCTGGATTTGGGGCACCACACACCCCGCTTGCCAAACTAAGCACACTATACGTCAGAGCTGCATTCCATGTACATGTATTTATGGAGATCTGGACTTTGCGATTTATTTTTAAGGGCATTTAGTTTGCACTGAGCGTATCGCTATATTTTATTCACCCCTGAGATGGTATGCAGTTGAAAGCCTGCCATATTTTTCACCCCCCTTACAGTGGCAAGCTGACTCCCCCCTTCCCCAGGTCCCTATCACCAAGACATCCTCACCTATGTATAGCAAAGAGCAGAGCCAGCGCAGCCACGGTCTTCTCCCCTCCCGACAGGTTGTCCATGGGCCGGAATCGCTTTCCTGGAGCCACACAGTTATAGTTGATCCCATCCAAGTAGGGCTCTTCAGGGTTCTCAGGGCCCAGGAAAGCCTGAACCAAAGAAAAGGGAGGACAAGCGTATAACAAAATGACACATGGTGTACCATGATCTGGAGATACATTTGGACCTCTCCTTGCATCAGCTCCTTAACCAGCACGCTCGCGTTGGCCCCATGCCATAGGACCTGCGACCGCACGGGAGTACCTGAGCGCTGCTGTTGCGTGACAGGGCCTTGTAGATCTCATCGATGTTGGTGGCCACGGACTCGAAGCAGGCATTGAAGCGGTCAAACCGTTCCTTCTTAATCTGCTCAAACGCCTGCTTGGCCTTCTTCGCTCTCTTACGGGCTGCCTCAAATTCTAAGCGATGAAATGGAAGAGGAAGGAAATCGGCAAAAATCAAATCCACATTCCAATCCTATAGCCTGAAGATATGTGCTCCTCTGCCTCCAATACATTCTCCTAAACTTCTCAACACGTTGCATACTTTCTGATCCATTTCTAGATATCCCTGCTCTCCCTTGGCTTCCTCGTTCACATCCCTCCTCATTGTGCTCTATAATCTCACCATCGCTGGTCTCCTGGAACTTGTCCCTGACGCTCTCCAGCTTCTCCATGGCCTTCATGTTAGGCGCACTGATTCTCTGCAGGATGCTCTGCTGCTCATTCAGCCGCTGCTGGAGGTTGTTCATCTCTGCTTTGATCTCCTCTTCAGATAGAGAGTCCTAATGCATACAAAGATCAACGCTCAGTCACCAAGTAGCACCAGTCCGGAGGTTCAGTGATCTTGTGCCAGAGCCAGATACCTTCAGGTCGTCGGACAAGTTGCTGTAGTCGATCTCAATCAAAGCCTCCTTGGCCAAGACTGTGCTGGATGTTTTCTGACTGCTGCTTACTGATTCTTCAGCCTGGGAGGCCCCCTGAGATGGAGAAGCGATCAAGAGTTTACTGGGATGATGTGCAGGGAAGCCCCCACACCAGGATATAAAGATTATTCAGACAGAAGGGTCAGCTGAGGACGGTTCTAGCACCTCTTCTTGACTGATGTCGTCCATAGTGCCAGACTTGAGTGGCAGCCGGATATCCTGCATTTTACAGGCCTGCAGCAGGTTGTGTCTGTCACTCCGCTTCTGCTCCAATTTGGTCTCTATGGCTGTCACCTCCTTCTGTAGCTGGGTCAACTCCCTGGAACCCAGAAGGATCACAAAGGTCATTCAAAATTGTGCCATCTGTCTGGTTTTCAGAATCATGACATAGAAAAATGCAGCAGATCAAATTACTGAATGAAGATTTATTTAGGAAGCAACTGATCTATTACAACTGTCAGGTCAAGCTGAATGCAGAAGCTAACCATCATTCATTATGTACTACATGCATCTCCATTGATCCTGAGATGTTCTCCTTACTTGTTGGCGCCCCCTAGCTTCTTACGGATCTCTTCCATTTCTTGGTTTTTGTCATTGACTTCAGATTTCTTGGCAAGGTGCTGGTTCTTTAGGTCTTGTAACTGAGCCATTGTCTCATCAATAATCTTCATGTGCCTCTGTTCCTCCTAAGAAAGAACACTCTCGGTTATATTGAAATATACCCACCTTTCCTTGTTCGTTACACGCTTTCCTTCTCCCATTTGCTATCCCCATCTCAGCTCATCAGCGCTCCTCGCTCCCCAGTCAATAAAGCGAAGCTCCTTACCTTTTTCAGTCTCTCGATCTCACTCTCATCCTTCTTCACCGTCTGCTCCCACATCTGTACTTTCTCCTGATCTTCCTTCAGCTGGTTTCTCTCATAGTCCAGCTGGATCCCGAGGCGGGTCTTCTGGGTCTCAAACTCCAGCCTGAGAGGAAAGGGAAGATGATGAAACAGCTGCAGTCGACAGAGCGACACAGAAACATTCCGACGGCTGCCGTCCATGACGGCCAGATCAGCTGACCTTTTCTTGGCGATCTCATTCTGCCTTTTGACTTTCTCCTCTTCAAACTCTCTGATGTTCCTGACTCCGATCTCCTTGCAGAACTCCACAAACACCTCATCCTCAACCTATAAAAAGGTATCATTTTTAACATACTACTTCGTTTCCACCCACTGCTCACATTGTGCATGTGCATTGCTTGCCTACCAAATTCATACGATCTTTAAGGTCCTTCATATCTCTTTCACGCGACTGGATGATCCTCTTGATATCATTGATGCGTGGTCCAAAGTTAGCCAGCTCACTCTCCAGCTTGGACTTCTCCTGCAGAGCAGAATAATAAGGATTACCACAAAACCTAACACCAAACCATCACAACGGTCAGGTTTATCAGCCAAAGTATTCACAGGAGTACCTGCATATTGAGGGATAGGTGGCGTGTCTTTGTCTGCTCGAGGTCGCTCTGGGAGTACTTGAGTCTCATCTGAAGGCCGTGAGCCTGAGACTGAACCTGCCTCAGCTCCGCCTCTTTTCTCTTTGCCTTCATTTGCTCCTGTGGGCAGTAAAATCTGGGTTGATACCACAGCCTTACCTTCAAAACTCATTCCATGCTGTGTTTCGTCGTTTTCCATTTCACCTTCAGTTCGTCGGTGAGCTTCTCCTTCTTCTCTTTAAGCTTGTCCACAGCTTTCTCGTCCCAACGGCGAGCTTTGGCCTTCAGGTCACTGGCACCCCCAGAGATCACACCAGACTTCTGGAACAGGGTGCCATCCAAGGCCACGGTCTGCGAGGGAGGAGGGATTTAAAAGCGAGATGCCAAAGGCAACAATGGGAAGTTTGCAAATATGGGAGACTGGAATGCAGTGATGCAGTGACACCAGTGCCAAGGTACCTTGTGCCTGTATGGTCCCCCGAAGGCTATCCTGCGTGCGTCCTCCACGTTCTCGCACACCAGCGCATTCCCACAGGCGTACTGCAGGGCCTTCTTGATGTGTGGGGGCTCATAGCGAATGACGTCGATCACCAGCTTTGCCCCACGCAGCTCTCGCAGCTTCTCGTCAGTGGGCTTCACCTACAAGGGGGCGGACAGGAGGGGATGAGTGACGCACAAACAAGCCAATAATTGTCATCGCCGCCTCACTGGAAATGACAAGACATGAGTCATACTTAACATCAGGACCCAAAACAAGTGGTACTGCCCAGCTAGTAAAAAGGTTTTAAATTAGACATATTTAATACATCACCTGTTTTACAAAATCTTTCTTAAATTAGTTTATGCCCAGAAATTTCTTGAAAAGGTAATAAATCTAATATAAAATAAACCTGCTTTCATTACGAACTGCAATACATGTAACTGAACAGAGAGACATCTCTGTGTTGTTAGACAGTCACCCGCATGCCCTGCACCAACGAGAGGTTGAAAGTACCTCCAGGTAGTCCAAGGGCAAGAAGGTCTCTGGTTCACCCCTCTGCTCCTTGATGTACTGAATGCAATCTCGGCCTGTCTTCTCAGAATCCACAATGATGGCATCCATGTTTTTCCCCAGGACCTTGGTCACGGCGATCTGATATTTCTTCTGGGTGGGCTGGCACAGGTCAATCAGCCTCCCGTACTGAAGGGATACAATGGAGACAGTGAATGTGTGAAGAGCAGATGGAGAAGCTGGGAGGGCTGGTCCACACGGGGTCTCCACCTACCACAGATCCAGGGTATAGCCTCTTGATGCTCTCCATTATTTCTGCCTTGCGCTGCTGCCTGCTATTCTCTTGCCGGTCAATACGAGCATCTCCCAGTTGCTCCATTACCTGAAACCAGTAAGACAGGTACTGGTGAGACTGCCAGATCAGTTAAATGATGCCTTACTTGAAACTCTGAGATATAAAAAGAGGAAAGGTGTACGAGAAATATTTTGATAACGTATCAAGCAACATGCAGTTAACTATGGTTAGAACACAACAGGTAACACCCATCATGTTGTCCTGTTCTTGTAAGCATTAAAACATTCCCCCATACTTAAGAATTTGAGCCAGTTTACTTTCTATGTCTCTGGAAACAGTCTCCTGGTGACATCAGGGGGTGACATCTTCAGCCAATTAACAAAGCTACCATGTCCCATTTAGGTGGAATCCCATTTATGGCTTTTCCTTGTAACCCAAACTACCATGGCCCCAAAGACAAGTGCATGTCACCTGGTTCAGCTCCATGTTGATCTCATCAATTCTCCTCTTGGCTTGCTCCACCTCCTCGGTCAGCTCCTCCTCCATCCGTTTCTGTTCGTCCAGTGACTGCCTATAGGAGGGAGGAGTCACTACACTCGGGCACCATGTGGCCAGCTACCTCACAATAAGGCATGTGGAGCCTTTCCCAGGCATTCTCTGTGAAGCCTGCGAGTGCCATCGATTGACTCCCGTGGCATTTAACACTGTAGAAGACATTAAAAAAAAAAAAAGCCATCAGAACCTGCTGGTGGTAATGTAGTCCTCCAGCTTCTCAATGCGCTTCTGGTTCTCCTCAATCTCCCTGATCTTCTGCTTGATTTTCGCCTGTAACACAATGCGAGTCCAATCAGCTCACTTCCTCCAAAAGAAAGGCTAACTTCTCTCTTCTGACAGATGATCAAAACTATTTTATCCACTCGTTCGTACCTCAGTCTCTACTTTCTTCCTCTCCTCCAGGTCCAGTCGGTCCTGATCAGCCTTCTGGTCACGATTGAACTTCTCCAGTTCCTGGGCTAGAGTAGCGGCCCTTTTGCTAGCCTCCTCCTTCAGCCGGTGGTATTGCTTGACCTTGTGAAGGGACAGAACATAGGGGATCGAGTCAAAATCAAGGTGAGGACTGTCCTTGTGTTATGAAAATTACAGGACATTTCATCACCAAACCTGATTTTCCTCCAGGGTGAGATCCTGGCCTTGGCTCTGAGCCTCCTCTTCCATCCGCTCCTCAAACTCTTGACGGGCCATCTCTACAGCACCCTGCTCACGGTCCAGCTCCTCCATGTCTGCTTTGCGCTTCTTGTACATCTTCTGAGCATTCTGCAGCGACTTGCGTGCGGCCTCCAGCTTCTTGATCTTGTGGGCGGTGTTCTCCTTGGCTTTGATGTACAGGGGCCTCTTCTGGTTAAGCTCAGCATCTTTCTCCCTGGAAGAGTGTTGGAACACAACAAACCTCCTGTTTAACTCAGTCACCGCAACTAGCCATAACTAGTAAGTTGACGTTATTATTCGACTCTAAACTGGAACATTCGAGGTGCTGTCGTGCCGGATGAGATGTGGGTGGGCAGGACTGTCTCACACATGTAATCACAACCTGGCTTGAGTTCTCATTGAATACTTTAGTGATTCCTACTTAGTTTAACCTGGCAGCCTGTTTCTCTACCCAGTTTTATGGTCTATCACCAGTGTGAACCTGACACATTAAAGAATCCCCTACCATTATATTAGGGTGGCGCTCCACCCCCCTTGAAGGTCAAGTTAATTTTATTTAATTTTCTATATAGCACCAGATCACAACAGAAGTCATTTAAGGTTATCTTTCCTAGAGTGGGTCTGTCTATACATTGTCCTTTTATTAAACAAACTACATGGTCTTATGTTATTTATCTTATTTACACAACAGCTTGTCATTTCTGTCTCTACATGGTTGTGTGTTTACAATTCTCCTCTGCTCTCTGTATCGCACATGGCGGAGTTCTGCCCCGATGTGTGTGCACAGACACGTGCGCGCACACATACATGCACGCACACACAGGTGAGCACACTCCCACCAGCGGACAGAGAGCGAATGTCGGAAAATGTCGCGTCAACCACCTGAAAAGCAGACAAAGACATCTGCATTTTTTTTAAAGCTACACTGCAGTGACAAAAGCTGCACATTTTGTGGATAACTGTCATAAAAAGAAATGTTCTGAGGTTTAGTTATTAGTTATGTTAGACTGCTGAAGACACCCCCCCAAATCTGCCTCCCCTCCACCAAAGCTGTAAACTGAGGGGAAACACTGCAGAGTCCTGCCAGCCACGTGATGCTGTGTATATAAATGTCCGCTCCACTGGCTGCTACCTTCCCTCACACCACCCAACTCACTTGATCTCCTTCTCCACGGTCTGCTGGTCTCTCATCATTCTCCCCAGCTCTTTCTTCTTCTCCTTCAGCTCCTCCTCAACACGATCCATCCGCTTCCTGTCCTTGTCAATCTCACGGTTCCGGTGAGAAAGCTCTCTGTTCAGTTTCTCGATCTCGGCCTCATTGTGGTAGAGTTTGAAGAGCTGCAGCTGGACATGGGCTCTAACAACTTCGTCTTTCAGCCTCTGATACCGTTCTGCCTAGAGAAGTAGCAATGGGGGAACACAGCTAGGTACACCAAGTCAATCATTTTATTATACATTGTATGTTGAGTAATAAGGAAAAAGGGAATTAAAGTATTCCTCGACCTCTGAAAAGTAATGTCAGTTGTCTCAAATACAAAGAACGCCTTGACATTCTCCTAATCAGAGTCAAATCAGGGTCAGAGAGACTGAATGCTGGAGGAGAGGCACCATGAAAGAAGCAGAAAAATCAGGTGGGCAAGAAAACACCATAATATTCCAAACGAAGGAAAGTCAGATCTGTGAGTACTGCTTGGAGCATGTGAGCAGAGTGGAGCGGTGAGAATTTCCGCTCCTTGCTCACGAGGCTGATGGCTCCGCCCGCTCCTCCACTCTAATTCGCACTAAGCCGCTCGAATCAACACCGCTACTCGCTCCACTAAAATTTCCTCCCGCTCCAGTCAAATCGCTCCACGCTCGCTCCAATTTAAAAGAGGGACAAATAATCTGCACGCCTAACAAATGCCACCTTAAACCGAAGCCTTATACCATAAAGAAATATGAGCAGTGAATACACAGGCTTAGCATCCACGTTTTAAATTCCTCAATTTTTTTCTGTTGATGCTGCTGCTGCGTCTCTCTATAAAATAAAAATAAATAAAAAATAAAA
The DNA here is from genome assembly GCA_026784285.1 of Stomatorhinus walkeri. NCBI lineage: Eukaryota > Metazoa > Chordata > Actinopteri > Osteoglossiformes > Mormyridae > Stomatorhinus > Stomatorhinus walkeri. Next base: position 24,095,607 of record JAODUD010000127.1, read on the forward strand.
TTTCACCGACAGTGTTACGTGAAATTAAAAAATCCTGGGTAGATTTGGGCACGCCTCAGAATCGTAGTGTGAGCGGCATCGGAGCGAAACTGAAGCGAGACAGAGCGACCGCTCCAGCCTTAATTTAAAAATCGCTCCGGGCTCTAACCAAATTCTGCCCGCACCGCTCCTCGCTCACATGCTCTGGTACTGCTGGTATCTGCGAGTTCAGGACCAGCCAAAGATGAATGAGGATGTATGCATTTCCTGATCTGAAGGGGCGAAGGCTCGGGCATGTATACCTCTTCTTTCTCCTGCTTGGCCTCTTTGCGCTCAGCTGCGATGTTCTTTTTGCGGTGGTAGTTGAACTGTGTATCCTCCTCAGCCTTCACCATCTCCTTCTTCCGGCGGTCATACTCCTGAGCCAGCTCCCCGGAGCGGGAGATCTCCTCAAACAAGGCCGTCCTCTCTTTGGGGTTCTTCATAGCGATGGACTCAACCGCTCCCTGACCAGAAGGGAACATGGCATTCTCAGTTTCCAAACAAACGACCTCAAAAGAATCTCAGATTTGCTGAGACAGCCACAGGGAAGCACATCTGAGCAGCATATTGAATAAACATTCACACAAATCAAAAGCACATTTTCTTAGAGTCTTTCAAAATGCCTACAATGGACAGTCAACAATGGGCAATGAAGACCTGCTCTGAGTTTGTGTGAACTGCACACCTGGAAGACGAGGAAGTTCCTGGCCTTGATAAGAATGCCCAATTTCTCCAGCTCCTCGCTGTACTCAGAAAGACCCACAACTTTACTGTTGATGCGGTACTCTGAAGAAGAGCCTAAAGAGAGAGATTAACACTGTGAAAGGTTGACAAGCAGTAAGGGGCAGGCATAAACTTCACAGACAAAGTGTGGAATGCACACTTCAACCATGACACTGAGACAGTGTTTAAAACTGCATATAGCATGAAAAATCACAGTTCACATATAACCTCTCAAATGCATGCAAGCAGCTAACAAGATAGCAGATGTTCTTGACAGGACATTAAAATAGCCATGTATTGTACTTAGTTGCCACTGACAAAATATTTGAATCAGGCATTTATAGTCCCTATTCTCAACTTCCAGTCTTTACAAATCAAAAGGAAAAAAAACATCAGAAAACAAACAAGAAACATTAAGTACTTAAATTCTTAGCATAGACGTAAAGTGCAGGCTGTTGCCACTGCAGGACAAGCGGGAAGCATGAGGCGCAGGGGCATACCTATGATGACCCGTGTGAAGGTGCGCTCCTCCCCGCTGTCTTCGCAGTACACCATGCTTACAAATGCACGGTTGGCAGCAGGCTTCCCGACTGGAGCTCCATGAATAAGGTCCTTAAGGGTCTTCACACGCAAATTACTGGTCTTTTCAGCCAGCACAAAGCTGATGGCGTCCATCAGATTTGACTTTCCTGGAGATCACGGAAAGTATAGCGCCAATCTCAGCTAAAACGGTACATTTTAACTTAAAAAAATCTTAAACCATAGGTTTGACACATTAAAAGAGTACACGTACTTGGCATGATGTATGTCTCATACGTAAACAAATCGATCCAAATACATCATCTGCATGCATTAACCCACACGATCAGAATGCCGTAGTTTAAAACAAACCACACTAAAATACTCCCGCTACGCCCCCAAGACAAACTAGACCGTGGCTTATGCACAGCCTGCAGCTATGCATATACGGCTCACTAATTTATGTTACATTTGATATTTGCGACAAACTGTTCGCCTACCTAGGAGCACCGAGCGCGGTTATAGTACTAACGGATCCCGGTAAGGTAAAGACCCGCCGACCACTGATAGGGTACGATAATTGAATTTGGAGGCCGCTGCAATGGTACCCGATCTCGATTTCTGTCCGTGGCTGCTGAATACTCACCCGATCCATTGGGTCCGATGATGGCCGTGAATTTGTGGAAGGGCCCGATGATTTGGCGACCTTTATACGACTTGAAGTTTTCGATCTCTATCAGCTTCAAGTAACCCATTTTAACGGAGCTAGCCTGCTAGCGCGCTAGCCACCGATTAGCTTGCTAACTTGCGTCCACGCGGCACGTCGTGATTATCCAAAGAGCAAAACACTAGACCCTGAATAAGCGATGTATGTATATTACAACTATATATCTTTATAACTGAATAAATAAGCAACTGTAATACAGTCACTATCCCCAGAGCTAACTAGCTAAGTTAAAAACACGGCCCGCCGCAGCGCGCGCAACCGAAGTCGACGCACACATCTCGCGAGACTGAAGACAGGATTTCGCCTCGGGATTACAGAATGGTGTGCTGATAACAAAGGTCTAGGAAGTGGTCCGTAGACTATATGGCCTTTTTAAAACCATTTCCATATTATGGTTTATCGGTTTTTAAAATGCAAAAGAAGTACTTTGAAACTGAAACATTTTTATATTTTGCAATGTATCCGTTGGCGCTTTATATTAAAAGCATGTTTCGTGCAATCGACTACGGGTCGTGATGCGCTTTAAAACATTAAATTGCATTTTGATTAAATTATATATTTAAAAAACATATTTAAGTAAAACATCGTGCAACCAGAAGTTATGACATTTTTATTTAAACCTGTTTCTCTGGTTCTGCTTAATGATTTTCCTTTCTGCTTTTCTTTTTTCATACATCCGACCATTATCCCAAGACGGGTACACTCTGGGGAGGATGCCAGTTTATTGTAGGGCACGCGCATGTAGTGTAATACATGTCAGTTAGCCTAACTTGCATGTTTTAGACTGCACGAGGAAGTCCACACGACACAGGAAGAACAGAGAAAATCCACACATAACAGAGCAGAGGCAGAATTTGAACCCCTAACCTAAATATAATTTATTATTATTATTATTATTATTATTAATTTTAATGAAGACTAATTTAAATGATAATAATAAACATTTTAATTAAAAAATGCTTATTTTTATTTCTAATTAAAAATTTAGAAAACTATTGTATGGATTTTTGTGTGTTTTGTTTTATGTGTAGTAAATTGTGTTTATGCTTGTTTTTTTTAATAGCACATTTTCTCTGACCAAAACATTTCCATATTTCCTTTAACTATATATTACAATTCGGAAAAAATGCTGACAAATACACAGTTACTATGTAGCAATGCAACACTCATTCTGCATAATCCATGTATTTTATTTGCTGTTGCTGTTACAGCGGCTGATGCAATAAACATGTACAATGTCAGTGCCACCGAATGAAAGCCCCATCCTACCCCAGGACTACTGAGCATCAGAACATACTCCTGCAACCCCTTTCCATCGGTTCTCCCTAGAACACTCCCCAGTCTGTCATGGTTAACCGCATGACAGACGGTAATCTCATGTTACAGCTTTCAGCGTTTTTTAGAAGCTGTAATTTTTCTTTTAGAATTTTATTTTTTATTGTTTTTCTTGTTATATGTAAAAAAGAAGACAGGCAAGAAAGTTACATACAATAGCAATATACTCCTATAAATAGGCAGTAGGGTGAGTGTTCCGGATTCCCTCTTTCATGCTGTCTGTGACATCAGTTCTTAAACAGAGGACACATGGGCAACACACCGGTCTGCGTGGTTGGTTATCCCCTAGATGTGTCTTCTTCCTCATGCACTATATTTGGTCCCTGATGCGTTTAAGTGAGGAATCAGCATTTGAAGCAAAAACAGCTAAACACTGCACACACTGTGGGGACTGGACACCACACGGATTTGAAAAGTAGCCTGATGAAACCTGGCAGGCGTCCGATCAGCACGAATAGGTACAAACACTCACGCTCCTGACTAACAGTATAAAAAGACATTGATCAAAATGCGCTTCATTCATATCTCAGCATGGACTGACATCGGTTTTCTCCACTTTCATCCATCACTGTGGATGTTTAATTTTTTTTGTTTGCAGCATTTCTATCACTAAAAGAATTGCAAGTAATCAGAGAAATGTCTTTGTCATTATACGCTAATATGCTAAAAATGCCTGATAACTATTAATGTTTACTGGAAACAAGACAAAAAATGTTTCATTTGATACTTTATGACAACAAAAAACGGAATCGCTGTACTACATCAATGTAGTGCAATGATATGAAAAGAAAATCAAAAACAAAACAGAACAATTTTCAAGCAGTCTTTCAGATAATTTACACAATCCTGTGGGTCTTATTTACATTCAGGAAGTGACATCTGCTCTTCCACTATCTCTACATTTTCCATGCCTGACTCCCATTTTCACAAGTCCTGTATGTATCCTTCAATTCCTTTGCTGCTACCATTAATATTCAGGCTACACTGAGATGTTGAAATATGTTTGCCATCGATACATTTCTCTCTTACCAACTCGGCAAAGATTATATATGATGTTAACACCAATGTTTGTATAGTTGTACTGAATATAACAATTCCACTTCACTCAGCACATGATGCTGTGTTGCAACACTTGGGTTTTACAGTTTGTTGTTGTACCTTAACATCTATATTAAGTGAAATGTTATGTTGCACATTACTTGCTTAGGAAATGCACTGAGTGTGTGGACACCTGCATGTTGTACATTAGATGGTGCTCAGTAAAAAAAGGAATGACTTCCTGGATGTGAATTGCCATCAGTCAAGGAAAAATGTGTAGCAATACAGAAGGATATTTCAAAACTTCATGCCTGATTAAAACTCGGTGTTTTCATCTATTACAAATGACTGATGAATTGTGTGCATTTAAAATAAAAAACTAAGCTTTCGCTGCAATATAGTGAGGGCAAAAACATGAAAATGAAGACTTCTATGCTGGAATGGTAGCAACATTCCAAATGTTTTTAGCGAAGATACAAATATCATAAAGGAAAATTTATAGTACTGGACAAAGAGGTATGTGGACAAGAGCAGGAACCCAGAAAGATCGTGGTCCCCTTCTATTAAAAATGACCTCCCTGTGGCTGACAATGATCTACCTGTGGTTTGATTTTTAATCTCGTCTTCTACACAGTAGCTGCTTTCGAGAACTGCCTATTCCCTGATTAATGACCTCATCCATTTACTCCAATCAGAACACTTTATCTACCACTCTTGTTAGTGCTCTTTTTTGATTTATCGTGGGCAATTTCATTACTCTGTCGAGAAACGCCTACATTGCCTCTCCCTCTTGTATTTACCAGACCAACCTGACTATGTTCCCAGCCCATTCTGCTAACTTCCCAATACTTTTCACACAATTTATACTTATAATACGCATATAATTTGGCTAATGTAGCATCAGAAATTTCCCCCAAAATATGGGTCCCCCATACAGATAGAAAAAGACAGGCCAAAGACTTTTAAAAGGCAGATACAGATATAAAAGCACAGAAAATGCTACGCAAAGTAACTATGAAATGTATCTCTCGTGGTTAAACAATTGCTAATGTTCTTTTTTGAAAATAAAATAACCTGATCATAAACAAAATATATTAAATAAAATACATTTTATAAAGATATAAAACAAGTACAAAAATAAGGGTCCATAAAAAGTAACATTTGATGACAGTGACACAGACATTGACAAAAGCTAATAAGACACTGTACTGTTATGTTTAAGACACTTAAATGGCAGACAGGATATAATTATTATAATGACAATAACAACAATCACATGTAGTCCATCAGCAAACAGTCCATAAGAATTGTTTTCAATATGCTTTTATCATCCTAGATCTGAAAGTGTTCTGTGAAACTTCATAGGTAAACATTATGTTGAGCCCAAAGCCCTCTGTACTGACCCCGCCTTGTTACATTTTGGTATGATGCCACAGGAACTGAATTGCATAGTTACTGCAGCGCTGAATGTTTCTCCTTGCTACTGAAGGTGCTCTCCATGGTCAATTCCCTCCCGGTTCATCTGGTAGATGCTCATCTGTCAAAACCATTTGATGCGTTTACCAAATGGCCAACAGAGGCAAAAAATAGGGGCACTGGGCTTTTGAGCCATCTCACAGGTACTTTTGTAAACTGCTCTTGGCGATTTATGTAATTTACAGGATGTTAAATTGGATGTTTAGCTTCAATTAGATCCATTATTGTCTCACAGGATGTGGAATTAGATTGGGCGCTGCTTTAGTTTCTTTTGTTTCAGGCTGTTTGCCGCCTAAATGTGTCTGCATGTGTGGATATGCCTGTCCAGAGGGTTGTTGGTTGGAATAGTATCAGGTTGAGTAAGTCGGTGTCGCCATATAACCTGCTGTGTGTCAGGTTGTCTAATTGCCCCTCAGGAGTGCACTGATCGAGGTGGGGACGCCTGGGCGTGGGGGAGGGACGATGCCAGGGTTGACGGGAGAGGTGGCCCCGGAGCTGTCATGGCCCCCGGTGCCGGGTGCATCCCTGACTCCACCGTACTGGCCGATGAAGGAGCCGTCTTCATTGAATTGGATCTCCATGCTCTCGCCGCAGCCAGCCAGGCTGTCGTCGCTGCCCAGTTTGCTCTCGCCACCCAGAGAGGGCTGACTGCCGGAATGCTTCTCGTCATTGTCACTGAAACGGAAGTGGGGGGAGGTGTTACATGTGGCACCATGCAGGCTCGATCGAGGGATAAATGAAGGATCATAGTCGGCCTAGCGTGAGATAAGCATGCGCCGAGAGCCAGCCAAGAGTGACCTGAGAAGGGACCAAATGTTCAGGCAGAGGTTGGGTAGTCCAGGTCCTATATAAGGAACTCGATTTGGGGTGTTTCTCAATACCAAGAATGCGAAGATCATACTTGTGGTCTTCGCAAGACCGGTCTTGCTGACTTGCCTCCCAAGAACGAACTTGGGGAGCAATGAATTATGGGATTGGTCTTGATCAGCAAGCATGCAACCGATGTATCCTTGACATTTGGAGCAGGGCAAGAATGACATCCAGGGATATTTACCATCCTGTGTACTTCTGTTCTTCAGTATTTGAATTGGTCTTTGGCAATGGAAGATGATATAAAACGGGTACACGAGAACACAAGTATGCTCAAGTACGCATATTGAGAAACATCCTTGATCATTTTAAAACAAACGATGGCCATCCATATGCAAAAGGCTGACAAAGGGGTCTTGTGGTGAAGGGGAGTTTGTAGAGTGATGGTTAAAGGACATCATACATTGAAGCATGCTGCCCCAAGTCCTGTGAAGAGCCACGTTGCAAGGCCCAAGGAAGCAGCAACCAAGCAATCACTCACAGAACACAAAGATGCAGACGTACCTTTCCAATGATCTGCAGTGCAGAGTGAAAGCAGTTTGAGAAAAACAGGAGTGAGACAAATTCAGGGGGAAGCTCATGAGCCCTCTTTTGAATGGTCCCTTTTTAAAGACTAAAGCTTAACCAAATGAGAGCTCCTCTGCGTGTAAACCTGCAAATTAGCAACAGAGACCTTGAAGGTCAGGTGGAGGTCAGGAAAGAGTGGGAAGGACAGGCAGAAGTGGGGGAGATGGAGAGAGATCTACATACAGGAGAGACGGACAAGGGTTAATACTAAAGGGGTCAAGGACAGACGTCAAGAGGAAAAACAAAGTGTGTTTATGAGCTGCTCGGACTGCAAGTGAGCAGGAGGTGCCTAGCAACATCAGTACACACCTGTATTCCCCGAGTGCCTCATCCTTCATGGGACGAGCTTCTGAGTCCACATGTCCCTCCTCCTTGTCTTTGACTGAAAATACAAGAGGAACAACTTACAGTTATTATATCCCATAAAACTGTATTTTTCTTTCATCGTGTTTGCAGTTTACTAACTTAACATGCATGACACTTGTATTTCTGTTCATACAAAAAACAGAAAGTGGTCAGCATCAGCTGTTTGACCATTAATGTGGGGTGGGATTAATGTGGATTAATGTGGACGATCACAAATCAGCCTGGTTTAAACTGTTTCTCATTGGTTATTCTGTTGTTGTGCATTGGGTTAGTATATATAGTTAATAACAGTGTATGGTAAAGGGGGAAGTGTCCTATACTGATTTTGTCCTTCGCAGGTGGGTATTTGCTCACATCCTCTGTGGTGATCCAGGCCAGACCCTTTCCCCTTTTACCTTTGCATTTTGTCTCTTGTCCCATGGTCCCTAGCTACTCAGAGGGCAACTTAGCACAGCAGTGTGCTGGGTGAGCATTGCTGCATTACCTGTATACGTTCCCCCTTTGCCCCTTTTGATGAGGCAGAAAACATGCAATACCAGCACTAACTGGAGGGCCACCCAGAGGGCAGATTATGTACGAGCGTGTGCCACATTAGTACGACAGCGTTACCTGCATACTTGCCCCCTTTGCTTCTTTTGATGAAGCAGAGAATAAGCAATACCAGCACCAGAAGCACGATCGCACTGATGAGCCCGATGAACCAGCCTTGAGTGGCAAAGTTATCATTGACATGAATCAGCCCTGTGGGTAGAGTGTGGAAGAAGCTCTTATTGATTTTCAGCAACGTGGCAGAGAGACAGAGGCACTCTAGTTTTCAATTTGCATAGAAAATAACAAGGACAATCCCAGTTTCCTTTTTAATACTATTGATAGATTGAGTAAACCCTCCCTTCACACCTCATCTGAGCTTCTTACAGTTGATAAATGCAATGAGTTTGCAGATTTCTTCAGTGATAAAACTGGGGTTATAAGAGCAAACATAGAGCGTATTTGCCCCCAAAACCTGGACATCAATACACCACACTGTACTGTTCACAGTATCTGCCTGCGTTTTCTGCTATTGATCCCTTTCCCGCAACATTCTATACTCGTTGTTGGCAGATGGCCTAAATATTACCAATCTTTCTTTGTTATTTTTCCTCAGTGTCTTGAAATTGCTATTGTCGGGCCTTTATTACAGAAAAGTAATCTTGATGGCACTGTGCTTAGCAATTACAGGCCAATCTCTAACCTTCCATTTGTTGCTGTGTCTCTTCAGTTGAAAAACAAGGCTGAGGAGGGAGGAGGCGGCTTTTAGTCACTATGGTCCCAAACTACTGAATGACTTAGTACTTTCAAAATTAAGCTGAAAATGCATCGTTTCTAAATTGCATATAATAATCTACAATAACGAGTTATTATTTTATATGTTATTTATCTATTTGTTTATTGGCCCATTTTTTTCCCTCTCTGTATATTTAAATTTTGTATTTTAAATGTCTGTAAAGCCTTTTGTAAGCCCTGTGGTCAAAACAATGCTATAGAAATAAAGATTGATCGATCAATCGATCAATCGATAGATAGATGGATAGATGGATAGATAGATAGGACTGGGCGTATGGGCACAGACAATTTGGGATAATGACTTGCAGAGCCCATGCTGAATTACCTGGTCCCGCAGTCTTCACTGATGTATTCCAAAACGTGCTGTTGTTGGAGATGAATTTAAGTTTATAATTTGTCCCAGACTTCAGGCCTTGGAGTTGGTAGAAGGACTGAGTGGAGTTGATGGCCTCTGACACCCGCAGCTGACCTTCTCCTGTCCAGTGCACCATAATGACAGCAGCAGTTAGCATGATAATTAGAGCAGATGGTTTGACAGCACAGCCAAGAGTGCTGCTCCTCGCAGCACTGGTACCAGAATGAAAAATATGTAGATCAGGCCTACAACATGGCCTGATCAAGGGCGACAACATGGCCTGAGACGGGTCTACAATATGGCCTGATTTGGGGCGACAACATGGCCTGAGACGGGGCGACAACATGGCCCAAGACGGGGCGACAACATGGCCTGATCTGGGGCGACAACATGAGCTGAGATGGGACTACAACATGGCCCGATCTGGGGCGACAACATGGCCCGAGACGGGGCTACAACATGGCCTGATTTGGGGCTACAACATGGCCTGATTTGGGGCTACAACATGGCCTGATTTGGGGCTACAACATGACCAGAGACAGGGCTACACCGGGAATATGGAAAGTACTCCAGTGGGGACCTAGCCCAGTCCTGCTCTCACCATTCTTGTGATACTCCACAAGGAATACGACATTTCTGCTTCTCTCCCCTGGCACCCAGCTTAGATTAACACTAGTTTCTCCAGCAATCGTGGTGATATTGGTGGGAGGACCTGAGGAGACAAAAGGTATTGATTTTTAACCCATGCAGCCATTGTGGAAATCATATCTAATGTTAATGCATCTTGCTTTGATTTCACTTGAAAGTTTCATAAAGATTACCAAAATTGTTCATGAAGCTGAATATTATTACCTGCATTCTAATAGGACTGAATCTTTCTTACAGCATGTTCATAATTCACATCTACAAGGAATATATTTACTATATTGTCTATGCTCTCAGTAAAAGGGTAAACATTTGTACTTTTACTTGGCACTGGGGCTGTACCCTAGTAATTGTACCTGTTAAGTTGCAGAAATGGACTCTGAGGAACAAGCAAAGGTACAAAGTTTTACCCTTTTTTCTGAGAGTGTATATCAGGGCTGGGCAACCCTGATCCTGAAGTGTCGGCATCCAGCAGGTTTTCCATGCTACCTGGTCTCTGATGAACCACATCTCAGGCAGACAGTAACTAGGATAGAAAGGATAGAACGCCTGCTGGATACTGCCACTGCAGGATCAAGGTTGCCTACCCCTGGGTCTGTATGCTCTGATCAGTTTGTTAGCTGATGTTTTTATCCAAAGTTATTCACGAGGTGAAGTTTCACTGAAGGGTGACTTAGTGACTGCACTGTGGCCTGGCATCCCCAGATAAGGGGTTCAAATCCCATCCCTGCTGCATGTGCACATTCTCCCTGTGCTGGTCACGATTCCTTCCTGTAGTCCAACGACATGCAGCTCGGTAAACTGGCGTCTCCGTACTGCCTGTTTAATGTGTGCTTTTGTGTCCATTGATACTACACCCCCCCCCCCCCTTGTCTCCCTTCCCTATAGACACTTCAATGAAGTGCAAATTCTTGGTGCAGGCTTTTAGAGCAATTGACAAAACTGCACTCATCTACATTAAGCTGATCATCAAAACGTACGTCCTGTCTCACATTCTTCGTGTGTTCAAGAAAACGCCTCTCAATCCAAATGTTCCTCGACAGTGGATTGAATTACCCGTCCACATTCGTTCATCATCCCTCTCAACCTTCAAGAAATGCCTGACCCATCTGTTCTAGGAACATATGAACTAGGCCTCTATCCGCTGTCCTGATCCTTCAGCTGGTCAGTTGTGTACCCTGAATGTTTTTAGTCTGCCACCTTTTATTTGATTTAAATTAATTCTCTTATTAAATTCTTACTATATTTGTAATAGATTGTATAGCTGATGCTCCTATGATAACTTGCCCTTGTTACTGGTCATTCACTGGAAGATCAGCGAAGCTGCTCTTATGCCTAATTGGCTCCTTGTCAGCTATATGCTGATAATGTAACCATCTGCCTCACTTGCACGTCATTTTGGATAAATAAATATAGTTAATAAAATGTAAATGAGGCAACAGCCTCACCCTTTTTAGTGAACCAATGAAATAAAACAATACATCTTTGTATATCTTCAGCAGGTGCACTCACAGTTAGTGTGTTGTTCAGTTGTATCACTGACACTACATGAGCTTTTTCTTCCTCTACACCAGTGTTTCCCAGTCCAGTCCTTGATAACCCACTGACAGTACAGGTTTTTGCTCCAAAAATTGGATTGGCTTGCAGGGAGCTCGAGGGGAGCAAAAATGTGGAAAACTATGGGTCCCCAAGGACCGGATTGGGAAATGCTGCTTGACACGAGTGTCACAGTGCTATATGTAAAACATGATGTTCAGGTCGGTAGGGACTGAGCTTCCGAGCCAGAAATCTACCGCTGTCGAGAAGTGTGGCGGCCTTCTTCACGTTGGGCTCGCCGTCTCCTGCAGAGGTGCGCGCCTGCAGGGAGAAGCTGTAGTAACTCTTTGGATCCAGGTCCCGCAGGGTGATGTTCGTCACCGTGGGGTCATTGATGAGCTGCAGCTTCATCTCTTGCTCATTGCTGCCCACTGCAGGAGCACAGGAAGAAAGGGTGAGAAGGACAGTGACCAAGCTAAGCGAAGCTACACTGCGAGCCGAGCCTCACGGAAATTCAAGAGAAACGAGTCGATGATTAATGCCATCTTGTTGTCATCAAATATTCTCTGCACCTGCTCTTGTCCTAGGCCTTCTGATGGCTCACAAATAACACCCACCCACCCAGGCAGGCAGTGCAGTTAAGAAAGATATGTTAAAATGGAAAGCGAGGGGGAGGCAGACCCACATTCCTGGTATTGCAGCAGGTACCCAGTCAGTATTCCATTTGGGTGTCTGGGTGGGGTCCATCGCAAGGTCAGTTCTGTCTCCGAGGGACTGTCAAAGTGCAGCGACCCAGGGGGACCCGGTGCTGCAGACACAATGCGACAAGAATGGCAGCCATGACGTAAACGCCCCCCCCCCCACCCGAAAAAAGCCGCCTATGTGAGCTCACCTCCCTCTGGGGTTTTGAAGTGGTGTGGCTCTGATGGGGGGCCATCGCCCTTTTTGTTGAAGGCTGAGAGTGTCAGCTGGTAATCTGAGAAGGGCAACAGGCTGGCCAGCACCTGCTCACGCCCATGTTCCACGACGATCTCCACCCGGGGTTCATTCTCATGTTTCTCATGGTTCTCTCTGGCCCTGTGGCCCCGCCCACCATGGTGGCCTAGCCTCCGGAGGTGGATCTGCAGGAAGAGGAGGAGGGCAAGACGTCAAGCTTTTAATACCACAAAATAAGGAAGTGGCTATAAGTTCCACTGCCTATAAGTAGTGAATTTAATGTTTATCCCCCCACACCCCGAGTTTTTACACTTTTCCCGATTTATTTATCCCAAGCTTCTTAAACCAGATTCCTCTTAAATTTTCAGTTGCTCTTAATTAATTTTCTTTGATTGAATAGCTTATTGAGTAAAAGACTCTACTCAAATCAAATGCATATTTTATTGCCCACTTGGGTAATCAAGTAAGGGCTCGGTCATTTTAAATTACAATACTAAATGAGTGTTTCACTGATGATAAAACACAGGGGATAATTATACTGGTGCCTATCAAAAACAAAACTTTGATCTAATATAACCAGAGACCTAAAACAAACTGCCTAGCAACAGAGATAATTCTTTTGATTGTTGATGCTTTTGCCCAAAAGCATTTAAAATTTCACCCGTTTATGCAACCAAAAATACAAATACCCGCAATGCAAAGCTGGCAGTCATAAAACCTCAGAGCTATTAGACAAAATGGCCTTCTTCGCGTTGTGCACCAAGGGCCCTCACCCCACCCACTCCACACCTTGTAACCCTGGAGATGGCCCCGGATTGACTCGTTGCTCACAGGATCCCACTTCACCCAGACGGCAGTGCTGTTAATAGCGTCTGTGATGATGTTCAGGGGCGCCTCTAGAGGCACTGTAGAGTAGACGGAGGAGAAATGGCACTTTGTCAGAGGCCAACAGAGAAAAATTCTAATTTGTATTCAAACTTGTAAATGACAATGTGAGGGATGGAAGATTCACAGCATCAATATGGAAGTGATGGAGTGATGTATCATCAAAGGAAAACAGAATGACATGGCATGACATGAGCTGTAATCATCACAGGAGGAAACAGAGGACATGGTATTCAGAAACACAACAGGAAGCACACCCACCGTCTTCCCCAGAGTAGCCAATGATGGCGATGGAGGCGGGGCCCTCTCCAATATGATTGACAGCCTGAACTTTCATCTCAAAGGGTTTGTAGGTGCCTGTGGACTTCACGACATACGGGGACGTGGTGGAAAAATTATGGTACCATTGAGGCCCATGTCCCACAGAGTGCCTCCACATGACTTTGTACTGAAACCCAGGACCATTGTGGTGCTTTTTATCCAACTCCTGTACAAAGGTGGAAAGATACAGTGGTTAGACAACAGATAAAGAGGAGACAAAAACAACTATGACCGGAGCCTGACTGTGCTGTGCTGATTCCGTAAGGGATAAAATCACTGTATACTCAAATTGTGCATTGATTACAGTATCACCCACAATATAGTGATTGAAGTTACAGTATCGGCTTGACGGGAAGAGCACGTTTTTTACAACCTCACCTTCCATGCAATCACCAGGGAGTCCGGGTCATTAGACTCACTCCTTACATTCTCAGGTTTCCTGTCTGGGACTGAAGACATAGGGAGTGAGTGAGACACACGGGAGCAGGGTGAGACACAGAGTGAGACAGAGAAGAGCAGAGTGAGCCAGACCAGGAAGGAGTAAAACATAGAAGGGTAGAAGAAAGTAACTATAACTGAGGAACTTCATTACCTTTAAATCTGCTTACATTGTGATGAACCAAATTATTGTATAATAAATGTGTAATAAAATGTATCGATCATAACAGAATGACTACAAAGACTTTCGGGTTCAGATACACAGCAGCAGCAGGGCGGACCTCTCAATTGTTTCCTGTCAGTCAAAGCCTGGGATACTCTGCTGGTCTCCAAACTACAGTCCAGAGAGCAGGTCCAGCAAGCCATGCAACAGCACGTTCCACAAGAGTTTGTGTTGCACTTTATTTTGTTATTATAGACTTCTTAACACGCATTTGTCTTTTGTGTTGTTTTTCTGGATACATGTGGATAAGCAGCCTCCGCGTAGATGGTAAAGACACTCAGTGACACCGCATCTGAAGTGCTATGTGTGTAAAGACTCTGCATCTCCAACACCACGTGCATGCGTGCACTCACCAGCAGGCGGCGTGTGGTGCAATTCTGAGGGCGCACTCGGGTCACTTCTGCCATACTCGTTGACAGCCATGACTCGGAAGCGGTAGGTCCAGAAAGGCCTGAGATGGATCTCCACTTGCTCGATCTCTCCTGAGACACTGATCATTTTGTGCCAATGTCCCCCATCAGCATCTTCAACCTCCACAACAAATTCTGGAGAAGAGAGACAGTGAGCAGTCAAAAGATCAACCAATGCAGCATGAGGAAAATGGCAAGATCTGGAAAGGCCGTCACCATTTATCGGTCCATTGTGATCATCGCCTGGGGTCCAGCTCAGAGTCAGACTATGATTCTGGATATCAGAGAGCTTCAGGTGTGAGGGATGGTCTGGACGGTCTGAAACGAAAGCAGAAGGTTAATCATGCTAAGGAGGACTTTTCACCTCAAACAGGAACTTATCCTTGAATCTTAATTGTATAGATCAAGCACCCAGCCCTGGATTTTAAATAGATCCTTGTGACAGCTAAAGGTCACCCATTTAGCCAAAGACAATGAGCAAAACAAGGTAAACTTGACTTCAGGACCCTGGTCCATTCGATAGCTAGACTCCGATATCTCCGTACCCACAACAATAATGGAGCCACTGGCATTTGCTGTGTCCAGTTCAGTTATAACTTCACAGGTGTACACCCCCTCATCCTTGGGTTCAGCATTGGATACTCTGAGGCTGGACCCATCAAATATGTACCTGGAGATGAAGAACAACACAGTTACCAAAGTGTGAACATACTGTATAAGGCTCCAAAAAACACAGAACATGTTGTAGTTCTACAATAATGAAACGCTTGAGCATAAATAAACATATGTATAAGACCAGTGGAGATGAACCACAAACAGTATTGTGCCTGTGCTGTTTGCTGAGAAGGTGGTATGTGTGTGTTGAAATAGTGGTGTTTTTTGAGAAGGTACCATGTCTGGGTTGAGAGAGATATGTATGTGTTGAAATGGTGGTGGTGGTGGTGTGTGTGTGTGTGTGTGTGTGTGTGTGTGCACTGAGAGGGCAGTGTGTCTGTTGAAAGAGTGATGTGAATGTTCTCACACCTCTTTTCACAGTTGGAAGTGCATTCTGCTTATGGCTAAGAAAGGGACACGCCCAGTAGCTTAATGAAACTGCATTCAGAGTAAATTGCTGAAAGATCCTCACTTGTCTTCAAAAGCAGACTCGTGGATCTTGTGTTTGTTCTTCCGCCACACTGTCTGCGGATGTCTGAGGCTGCGCAGCAGTGGATCCACGTAGGCGTCGCAGTGCAGGACAGCTGAATGCCCTTTGCGGACACGCAGATGCCCAGGACTGCGCACAATCTCTGTCCTGTCTGTTACAGGAAAGGTCAGGTGAAGTGTTAAGGAGGAAACGTCCTTAACACACTCAGTTTGTGCAGTTCCTTGATACAGTTCCTCATTATAGCTACAATACAGCAGATGAAATTCTATTCCATATTTAGTCGATTTGAGGTCAGCATGCTAAGAATATTTCAGACAGTTGAGATGGAGTCTTATACATAGGTTCCGTGTCTTTCTATGGATGATACCCACAGAGGATAGGGATGGTTGATTTATGCAGGTATGCGATGGAACGTGGCCATTTTGTGCTCAGTGGTGACACTCACTTAGCACTTCCAGCTTGGCACTGATGGACAGGTTGGTGTTCACCGTGGAGCACTTGTAGTGGCCTTCGTCCTGCGGAGAAACATCGTGGATTTGCAGAGTCCCATTGACCAGCTGGGACACCCTGGCATGGGACAACAGCATCTCGTGGCTGTCCCTCTCCCTGTGTGGACAGTGAAGACAGTAAATTGCTAGACAGCCTCTGCTTCAGAACCTTGCCTCCAGTTAGTGGTCTTGTCCCCAGTCCTTTTTAGGACAAATGTTAGCGTGCAGCAGAACTGCCCAGATTATCCAAAGAGGAACACACCAGCACACAGCAGCTGTCCATCTCCACACCTGATCCCAGCTCATTTCCCAAAGACCTTGTGTTTGGAATATTCCTGTTATGTAATTTCTCACCCCTAGAGCAGGGGTGGGCAACCCCGATCCTGGAGTTCTGGTATCCAGCAGGTTTTCCATTCTACCTGGTCTCTGATGAACCACACCTGAACTCAGGCAGACAGCAACTCATCAGGTAGAATAGAAATCCTGCTGGATACCGGCATTCCAGGACCAAGGTGTCCTACTCCCAGCTAGTCCATCCCCACACCAAGTTTTTGTGATGTCCCTGGACGATTCTACGAATTGTCCTTCAGTCACTGCCCTGCACTGTCCTTTTCATCTCATGTTGCTAATCGTTCCTGGTCCTGTCGGTCTCTCTTCTTCATCATCTGAAGTGTTCGTCTATTTATCTCCACACAGGCCACTCAGGTATTTGTTCAGTCTCTTATCATCTCAAGACTAAACTATTGTAACTCACTCCTAGCTGGTCTGTCTCTCGGCGCCATCCATCACATATACTCGTTTTCTCAACCTTCCAAAGTTCTCCCACCCCACACCACCGTTACGCTTCCTCCACTAGCTTCCTGCTGCTGCCCGCATCAGATTAAAACCACTGATGCTTGCCCACAAAGCCAAAAATGTTCCTCCCTAAAAGTATTTATTTCACCCCACACTGGACCATGTCCTCTCCGATCATCCAGGACCTCTCCACTGGTCCCACCATTTCTCAAGGCGCAAGAAAGACATGCATTGAGACTCTTCTGTGTTTTGGCCCGTATGTGGTGGAATGAACTTCCACTAGATGGATGAACCGTGAGCTCATTGGGTGCCTTCAGACGATGACTAATAACCTACCTGTTTCGGAAGGACTTGGATTAGCACTTCCTGGATTACATTCATTATTATAAAAAAATTGTATTACTTTCCAACAGTGTTTTTTTAGAGTAATAGTATTCTTAGCCAGGCTCTATTGAACCAGTATCAGAATGTATTCACTGATGAGACTTCTAAGCACTTATGTAAGTCACTCTGGCTAAGGGAGTCTGCCAAATGCAGTAAATGTAAATGTAAATATACTCCTGCTCTAGAGCCGTATTTCTCAACCTGGTCATCGAGGATCCCCAGACAGTCTGCATATTTGTTCCTTCCCAGCTCCCAGTGCTCCTGCACCAGTCATTCAAAGTTTTTGATTAGCTTGGAGCTGGGAGGGAGCAAAAATGTGGACTGTCTGGTGGTCCCTGAGGACTAGGTTGAGAAACACTGCTCTAAAAAATGTCATACGGCTCACTAACAAAGTGTTTCCCAACCTGGTCCTCGGGGAACCCCAGACGGTCCATGATTTTGCTCCCTCCCAGCTCCCGTGCCAGACAGTCCACATTTTTGCAAAAAAGTGGACTGTCTGGGGTCACAGAGGACCAGCTTGGGAAACACTGCACTGACCCATATACAGGTGAATTCCTTGCTTCCAGAGCTTACTTTAGTTGTGGGGAGCACAAATCTCTCACCATTCGACCTTTGGCCTGGGGGAACCGAATGTGCGGCAGCTGAGGGAGACTGTCTGTCCCTGCGTGACCGTGTATGTCATTTCATCCTCCGTCAGGATCTGAGGGGCAAGTTCTAAAGGAGACAGAGAGAGAGACGTGATGCCCCCAGGTCCATACCCTGTGAGACCGGCGAGGTGAGCATGGGAGAAGCTATTGCAAGATGTCCGTGGGGACAGATGAAGGTGCCTATGACCTCACCAATGACGTATATGTAGGTGTTGACCAGGATAGTCCCGTGCTTGTTGGAGGCCTCGCATTGGTAAACGGCCGTGTCGCTGTTTGTCACGTCTCGTAGCGTCAGGGTGTTGCCGTGCACCGTGCGCCTGACGTCAGGGTCGACGGCTGTGGAGAGAATCACACGGGGAGGCTGCACAGTGTCCATATGAGGAGGGGCAGGGACGTGACCGGAAAGGCGTTACCCTTCTGTTACACGGAAATGCACCGGAGACTGAAGCAAAAGTTGTGTCAGATGCAGAGGTACGAAGAGGGTCACGACCCCTAAGCCCGTGACGTCAGCTGGAGCATGGGCATGCTTGGGGTCCAGCCTCACCCGTAATGGGGTTTCCGTTGAGGCTCCAGCTGATCGTAGGGGTGGGGATACCGTCTGCCTGGCAGTCCAGCCTCACAGTCTCCCCCGGTGCATATAGCTGGCTCACAGGCTGCTTGGTCCAGTATGGAGCCGCTACAGGGAAAAGCACAGCATCTATGTGACACCACACAGGACCTTCATGTCTGCCTCAGTCATGGGGAGCCTCAACCCTTATGAATGACCTGATCCACATTGTAGTTTGGGCTACTAGCCAACTGGGCTAGTTCAGTAAAAGCATGATGCAGTCTGACATGCGATCTTTTTAGTGTACCAGTCAGCTACTGTTTTTTGTCTGAATTATCCACCCAACATTTTCCTATACCTGCTTGTCCTATTTAGGACTGTGGGGGTCTGGAGTCTATCCCAGAAGCAATGGGGGCAAGGCAGGGAATAACCCAGAAAGGGGTGCCAACCCATCACAGTGCACACACACCATTTGGCAATTTCAATGTACATCAGCATTTAATTTTTGGACTGCGGGGAGAAACTAAAGTTCGTGGGGGGAACCCCATGACATCACAGGAACAACATTGTGTGACAGCATGCAAACCCCACACATACAGGGCTGAGACTTGAATCCTGTTCCCAAAGATGTGAGACGGCAGTGCTAGCCATCGAACAACTCGTTGCGTGAGATACACATGACGATGGACTCAGAGTGTCCTAAGCAAATGTACCACCCTTGGTGGCATGTCCAAACTTCATTAATCTTAGGTCCTTTCACACACGTGTCTTAAATAACACTAATGACACCACTGTTTTGGTGGATTTTTGTAGTTTCCATGCTTACCTACACTTCCATTCAGGGCAGGCTTTGACCATCGCTTCTGGAACGTCTGCTTACCTTCCACAGTGACAGTGTAGGTGTGTGTGACCACACCCTGCGTGTTTTTGGCACGGCACTCGTACTCCCCGTCGTCGCTCTCGTTGATGGTGGTGAAATTTAGCCACCTGTCGTAGTTTTGCGTAATGGCGCGGGATTGGGAGAGAACTCCATCTTTCCTGTGCCATGTGACGGACGGAGTCGGCCTGCAGACGGGGGACACAGAGCCGGACCCTGAGGAACAGCCATCTATCTACATCCCACTAACGCATATGATGACTGACCTTGTATAATTAAAAGCAGATGTGAACCATCAGGTGTAAGTTCATATATGACATCACCGAAATATACTGTACATATGCAAACAGACATATATAGATATACAAATATGTATATACATTCATGTGGTCACATATCACATATTCACATTCACGTTCACTTATCTATTGTTATTAGTCATGTGAATATTTATCGATGTGTTATATGTCGCATATCCATCCATCCATCCATCCATCCATCCATCCATCCATCCATCCATCACCTACCCCCTTATCCTAGTCAGGATAATGGGCTATAT
>JAODUD010000127.1:24139635-24182691 GCA_026784285.1 Stomatorhinus walkeri
CCCTGCCCCACCCCCCACCTTAGAGCATGTGCCACGCCTAACCACTCACTGCTGCTCCGGCACAGAGTACAGCCCGGAGAACGAGCGCTCCCTGGGGAGGGACACACCCCAGGGAAGGGACGCCTGGCATCCAGGTGGTATCTAGGGAGCAGCCGGGCCGTATCCAAGCGGTTTCCAGGCAGCATCCAGACAGCATCCTCAGCGGATCAGTGGTGCTGCTCAGGGCTCAGCATCCCAGCGCTGCCGGTTTACCGGCTTAATGCTCCGTGCGCATGTGAACCACCTCCCTTTCTCACCAAACCAACACCGGCAGTATTCCGCTCCCCTTCCATCCTGTCAATCTCCGTTTTCCATCGCGTCTTATTACATTTCACGGCGGCATCTGCTTGCAGCCTAGAATTTGCAAGGCGAAGATGCGAACCCAGGGGTGGCTGCTGTGATTCCCGGAAAGCTGTCCCTCAACAGGAAGCGTCAATGAAATGGAAGTCGCTTATAAAAGCCACTGACAAGTAAGCGCGAGAGAGCATTTTAAATGCATATGTGGAGGCTGTAGATGCTACCGCACCATGCTAAGCCCACTGCCGAGCTGCACCACCGTAGATGTTCACCATTGTCGTATATGTGGTTGCTTCCATCCTGTTATACGAGGGAGCCGCATAATGAGATGTGAGGCGGACGGCAGCATGTGGGGTGGAGGACGAGGGCCAGGGGATGCACAGGGGCAGAAGAAGAACCAAAGCGTGTCAGGAAAATCAGGAGAAATGGGGTGCCGACAATGTGGCTGATGCGGTGAGTCCAAAGGAAGGGGCGTGTGTAACACAACAGCCCCATAAAAGTCAAATGTAAACACGTGCGCACACAAATACATACATGGACGCGCAACTGGTACCGCGGCTGCTAAGACTATTACGCTCATACTGTATAAAAGATGGGCAAACATTAGTTTATAAAGGTAGAGTGAGCTATTCAAAGCTGTGCAGGGTAATAGATTATGAAATGTCACACAGCACTATTTCCTATACGGCTGCCTCACAGATGCTCAGATCTCTGCTGCATGCACTCCTCTCTCCACGCTCAGTGCAGGTGCCGTACACACACAGCAGACCTAAAACCCCTCACCTGAGGAAAATAATAATAAATGAACAGAAAATGAACTGATTCAAAAACGCCCAAGCCTGCCGGTCTCCTACAACCACAGTTACAACACATATCATTATGTGATATTTTCATCACTGCTGCTGCAAGCAGCTATAAATGCAGCCTGGATTTTTGCAGATTAAATCCTGCCACTAGGACTGTTAGCCCTGACAGAACACAGCATGAGATGGCAAAGGTGATGCCCCAGACCTGCTCTTACCTTGCAGCTGAAAAGATGACCAGTGATCAGCTCCTTTGCCCAGATTGTGTTTTTTTCTCCACCTTTCTTTTTTCCTGCTCAATAAATAGATTCTGCGTACTGTTCTGTACTGCTGCTGCAGTGATACCAGAAACACGCCCTTTTCTCTTGGTCCTCTCACTCCCTCCCTCTCGCTGATTGGCTGTTTGGCAGGGATGACATCACCCTCTCTCCCTCTCAGCATTACAGTCAATCCTGTTACTACTTCTCGGCCCCTCCCAATGCCCCCTCTTCTTTCTGCTAGTCCTCCACCCAACCCCCACCCCCCTCACTTTCATTTACACCTCTCTCCGGTGATGCTGCTCTTCCTCACTTATAACAGATGAGCCCCGTTTCAAACCTTTTCAACACCCTCATTGAATCTTGGATCCTTTGGAGACAGACTCCGCATTCATTTTATTCTCCAAGAATGATTGTCTTTAATGGGCTTAGCCTGCCTGTAAATCTCTATTAGTGTGTGCTCCCTAAGGAAGAGAGATTCATCCAAACAAGTTATCCACTCATTCGGATAAAGAGCAACTATACTTTTCTCTCAATTGCAGATAAATTATGTCTATTGTACGTGGGCTAATTACCAATATTTGCAGAACACTCCATAGCAAATGTAAGGGGAATTAATGCTTAAATTACAAGCAGAATACACAGATGGCTCTATAACTCAATATCTACTTTTAATGCAATTATTGTACCTTCCCTGTATTTTCTGTAATGTTGCTTCTTTTGCATGAATATCTCAAAGAGGGATAAAGGGAACAAACAGGAATAAAGTTGATGGTTGGCAAATGTTGCACTATAGAGGCAGGAGCAACCCTCTTTTCCTCCATAGACTTCCTCCTGTACACTAACAGCTGGGGTGTTTACATGGAGTTGAAGGTCTTCCTCTGCCCTGTGGTGAACCAGAATACCAGACTGGGTCCCACACCAAAAACAGTGCAAGGGTGTCCCAGGATGGGGACAGCAGCCTGAGGCGTGCCTCTTATGGCGGGTGCGGCATTTGTCAATCAAACTAATTTACTGTATTGGTTTAAACCAACCCACAAACCCACTGTGGATTTTTAAGTATCATTTCCTCCATCGATAGTCTCAGGGCTGGTGCATAAGTCAAGCTCAGCCTGGCATCCCTGCACATGACAGCTGGTTATAAACACTGACAAACTACGTCTAGAACAACAGACCGGGACCTAGGACTGAACACACTGACGACTTCCATGCCAGTGCACTGGGCCAGAATGGGCTGGGCTTTGTGGAAAAATAGTACATTTGGGCGACCTTATAAAATTGGATTCTCCTACATTTATGCCAGTTAAATAATTGACTTTGGATGGAAGCCCAGCAGCTAGCAGAACTCTTTAGCATGTTGGGCCACAAGTATATAAACTATTCATCATCCACTTCCAGGAAACGCTTCTGCAGTCGTGATCGTGGTGAATGTTAATGAACCCCGGGGTAGGAGACAGGCTACGTTCGGGATGGGAACCATACCTGGAAAATATCACTCCGACCACCTGGCCCCAGGATGGGACATTCATGGCGTATGGATCAGGACCTGCCAGTCATTAGTAAATAGCACTGCCTATTTTAAATGAAACAGACTCGTGTACAGATTGGAGACCTATTATCCGTCCTCTTTCCACAGAAGAGCAATTCAATTTCGACAGACACACACATCACATTATCTTCCCTTCTGTCTGACTCCTTTCCCTCTTGGTCATCAACAGACAACAAAATTGAGATCTCCCTCCCATCCTCATTTACCACCCCCCTGTATTGCTGTCCTTGTTGGGATTTTTCAGTGCCTTTTTAACAACATAAGGATTTCCAATTTATTATGCAGAATATTCCACAAATCAGTCTTTTGGGGTTGTGCTGGTATGCTCTTGTTGGGACACCATGTCCCTCCAGCACAGCTTAACAAAACAAACTAAATGTTCCCTCTCCCTGCAGTTCAGTTACAGTAAGAATGACTCAGCAAGGATTTATGGGAGGATGGTCTGGAATGGATTCAATTAAATATTAATTTGAGGTAAAGTAACCGGAAGCTGAAAATCAAAACATGATGATAGGAGCTGAAAACAAAGGAATGGACGTATAAACCAGAAGGGAAACAACTAAGAGAAAGTATATATAAATAAAGGCTGAGGTGTGGATGGAAGGTAAAGCAAGGAGCAGAATGGAATAGACCGCAATAAAAACCCATTTTAACTTCTTTGACCTCCACTTAATAGACGCTGAGACCTAACGGAAATTCCTTCATCTCTGGGATCGAAATGTCCTA
Organism: Stomatorhinus walkeri; assembly: GCA_026784285.1. NCBI lineage: Eukaryota > Metazoa > Chordata > Actinopteri > Osteoglossiformes > Mormyridae > Stomatorhinus > Stomatorhinus walkeri. The sequence continues at coordinate 24,143,307 of JAODUD010000127.1, forward strand.
CTCAAGAAACGTCCCCCGAGGTCACTCCAGGAACAAAACGCCTAACAGAAACTACAAAGCGAAACAGAAGGAACGCCGGCAACTGGCACTAAACATAGTTGACTGCATTTTGAAACAAAAAGGCAGCTGGTGAAATGTGAACCTCTCCAAATGAGTACAAGCTGCCGTGACACACGAGGAAAAAAAAACTTTTGACTGATCCATGTGAATTTCCTGTTAACTAAACCTGAGGAATCAGAGGAGAGACACGATGAGCAGGGGTTCACCGTGGACAAGATGCCAGTTCGTCACAGGGGACAGCCATTAACAGACACCCACAAAGAGTAGTTTCAAGCTTGAGTAAACCAATTATCACTAATGTCAAACTCGGATCCTTGTAGGCCATATGCCAATGAAATATAAATTATTGGCTGTTCGGCTCAGTAAGAAGGTCATCGCCCCCTAGTGGACTCTAAATGCACATTAAACCTGACATTTTCTAGACATGAAACAAAAAGGAGCAAAACAAGGATCTATTTTCATTCATTTTTTTCCATTTCTCATTCACTCAATTCCAGGATAAGAAAAACATGGCCTTCAGGCTATACAGACAAGGTGAAATTCCATTTGTTTGTTTAAAATTACTAAGGAATTTTTACATTTTAATTCACCAGGAGACAAAAGTTGCCGCATGTGATGAAGCTGAAAGCAGGACAGGATATTGAGCCAGAAGTATTACTATCAGTCATTTTTCTTTAACACCAGAAACACAAATGAGATATTTTGTGTGAGACAGGAATTGCTGATCTGTGAGCCTCAGAGAGATGATCAGTATATACACAAATGACCAGCAATTTCTCTTTTAAAATCAGTCTTTCTGGAACATTCAGACCTTCTTCCACTAACTTTGCAGCTGTCGAGTTCCTCTTTTTGAATTTTTGAAGGACTCAAAGTTTAGTTTAATTTAGCTTATCTGCTCATGTACAGTACATCATTATGATCATTCCATGCCATCATTTTTAATTTCAGCACCTTAGGAACTCAATTATATACACACACATGGCAGAAATTGAAAATTACACTACAAGCATTCGTAGGACATTTCTCAAAGCTTTACTGCTTTTATGACATCCACAGTTCTGTGAGAACCAGTAATCCTGGCCATTGCACGTTCCTGCTTGCTGGTTGACCAAAGAACTGTAGTCCAAATCGAGAAGTTCCTCAAGTCTTTATGGCTGCATACGCAGCGCTCCATCCAGGCGAATCACCTCCCCATTGATCATGGGATTCTCGGCCAGTGAGGTCACCAGATGGGCGTACTCCGTGGGATCACCCAACCGCGAGGGAAAGGGCACCTGGCGGGCCAGGAAACTCTGCACCTTCTCAGGCAGCCCAGCCAGCAGGGGGGTGGAGAAAAGACCTGCAAAAGACGATTGTGGGAGGTTACAACGAAATCAGCGCTACGCATGTTCCTCATGAGTGCTCTCCCAGTGCTGGAATGAGCAACCAATCCAGAACTGGTCATCGTATTTCCTCAACCTCCAAGCAATGCCCCAAGACGAATCTGTTCAAGGAACACCTCAAGCAGCCCTACTGCCTGAATACTTAGTTTTACACTTTGCCCTTACACTTACACTTAAAGGGCATGTACATGTCTGGTTAGGCTTCAGACAGCTGTATGCTTGTAATCTGCCTGCTTCGTACATCACTTCTACTAAATTTAATTCTCCTAATTAAAAGCACTGTGTGATATTTACTCCTTACCAGTTACCCCATTGATGGACCGACAATCCGACCCCATGCATCTTATTCATCTCCTTTCCAAACAAAAAGCGTTTCATTTTTTAACTTGTATGTCTACATTTAGCAGATTTAGCAGAAACATTACAAATGGAAAGAGTCAGAATGAGACATAACAGGAGCTAATGGTATGACCTGTGTGGGGAAAAGACACAGCACCACTGCCAACAAGGGGGAAAATCTTGCCGTCATTGCTCAATACAGCAGTGATTTAAGCCAAGCAGGTATCGTGAGGTTAGCAGCTGCACTCGGCTGCGCAGACTGACCAGGTGCAATGGTGACCACACGGATGCCCATGGGTGCAAGGTCTCGAGCAATGGGGAGAGTCATGCCAACGATTGCTCCCTTGGAGGCAGAGTATGCAACCTGGCCAACCTGGGAGGGACAGAAGCAGATGTACAGGGGGGCAGTTACACCACTTGGCTGTTTCACACATGGTTCAAGTCTATTAATTAACTAAACAGGTGCTAATTAGAGATGCATCGATTGCAAATTTCTTGGCCGATTTGGTTTTCTGATGTTTCTGCAAGTATGACGTGCCAATACCAATTTTTTCTGATTCCATTTCTTTCCATGAACTATAATTGACAGGATATACTAACAAAATTCAGCTTTTCTTAAATGCAAAATTTTATTTTCATAATAAAATAAATTGTTCAACTTTACGATTTCCTTCTGAAACTGCACCAAGTTATAGGAACTTTTCTCACTTATGTCTCAAAATAAAGTGCTCTGTGACTGGAAAGAGGTACAAATAACAATTCAACAATAATAATAACTGAAAATGAGTTGCTGTATACCCAACTTTATCTGACATATTTTACTTTACCAAACATGAGCAGGTGCAACAGATTTAAATAAATCAAATGTCAGTTACTTATGTCATGATCCGTCCATCCGAGCCTCCTGTGTGCCACGCCCCCCTCGCTCCCCGTGTTCAATCCTGCTGGAAACCACCTGTTGTCAATCCGTGATTGATTGTTCACCTGATTCGTATCCGTCCATGCTTGTCTTTTGCATTTAGTCCGCGTCTGAGTCAGTCTCCCCAGATCAGTCATTGTGATGTTCCGTGGCGTGCACACCCCCGTCTTGTCGTTTAATAAACCCGTTTGCTTTGGATTTACCGGCTACAGTGTCTTGCCTGCCTCATGGTGCCGAGATCCAGCCACAGCTTTACCGAGCTTCGTGACAACTTATATCATTTTCCAGTATATTTAAATTCACCAGATAACACGACATTGTCCTTTTTCCTCTTTTTTTTTACTCGCCTTAAAATAAAATCCATAGATTACAAACCTTCAAATAAAACTGAAGTACACCATTCTCAGGGTAATATTATTAATACCAACATCACATGTTACGCAAATAATATCTTTCACTGCTAGTAAGCTAGATTAAGAGCAGGCCCCTTAGCTAGCTTTGTAATTTCAATGAATATTCCTTTTCAAGATTATCTAGTATATGTTGAATAATCAGTTTAAAGTTCACCTCCAAGCTTTCACCACATTTTCGTGGTGGTTTCCCCACAGATTATTTTAGCTTTACATATATTACAAATTGCAAGCTTTGCATCATCTTCATTCACAGTGAAGAACTATAACAAGTTACACGAGACTGACCGGTCGATCGGTGCATCTCTAGTACTAACTTAACCTTACTACAGCTTTAAAAAAATGTTACCAAACCCTGAAATTGGTTATAAAGTGGCTGTCAGTTACCTGACCATCAAACGCAGCCACACTAGCGGTGTTGATGATGCAGCCCCTGTGCCCGTCGGCATTAGGCTCATTTTTTCCCATCTCCCCCACAGCCAGCCGGATCACGTTGAAGGTGCCTGCGACATTGACCTGAACCACAAAACGGAGAACAGTGGCAGTGATGACTCAGGCATGAGGGAATGGACAGACATGCACACACAGCAATGGCCCAGGTGGGAGACCATGGGAACACTCACAGTGAGGACCCGGGTGAAATCCTCCAAGCTGTGAGGCACGTCCTTCTTGAAGTTATACGTCTTTACTGCCACTGCAATTCCGGCACAATTCACTGCCAAGTCCAGACGGCCAAACTTTTCCCGCGCCAGAGCCACGGCGGAGCGGACGTCGGCCTCAGAAGTCACCTGAGGGGACAGAGCCGGCCACAGAGCTCAGGACGGGGAGCAACACTGTAATAAAAACACATTCTGATGCCAGAGAATATCATACATTTTCTAACCCTAGACTCAGTTTGCTAACCCTAATTTAGGGCCTTAGGGTGAAACAATAGGCTACTGGAAAGTAGGAAATATACTATTAAAGCATGCTAGACTGTGGTTTCCTATTCTAAGGGGGAATAGCACTGTCATAAAAACACATGTTGATGCCTGAAAATTAACACTTTTCCTAACCCTAACCCCAGTTTCACTACTTTTTTTTTTTTTATCGGACATTATGGAACTACTGCACTACATCAGCCTTTCAAAAGTTTCTGAACCAACATCATAATCACCAGATTGTGACAGAATTTAACTACACTCAGAGTTGCCAACTCTCACGCATGTGGCGAGACGCTCACGCTTTCAGACTCATGTTCAGGCAAGAAATCTTAGGGCAAATCTATGTCATTATAACCTAAAATTAGCTACATAAAAACACTGTGGTAGTTTGCATACCTACAGACTATTTACAAAGTACTACAACTGATACATATACATACATGCGTGTACATGTGTGTTCTTGTCTTGAATTGAAAATCCTACACCAGCCGTCTGACCACAGTCGGCAGCCCTGGGGTTAAGCGTTTTTTTCCCCCTTTTCTCACTACTACTGCTTTTATTTAATCGGACATTATGGAACTACTGCACCATCTCAACGTTTCAAAAGTTTCTGAAACAGCATCATAATCACAAGATTGCGACAGAATTCAACTATAGTTTCTCAGATATCCTCGGGATTCATTCCCTGCAGCACAACGCTAACGGCCAGGGGAAGGACGCCCGGCATAGGTAGCTGAAATGTCACTCACGTCGGCAGGAGCGAAGGCACAGCGGTCTCCAAGGCTTTTAGCCACATTGAGGCCATCGGAGCCGGGCAGGTCAAGGATGACGGCACTGGCCCCATGGCTCACCAGCCTCTCCGCGGTTGCCTTCCCCAGCCCAGAGGCACCCCCCGTCACAAGCCCCACCATGCCCTGCAAAACATGGAAGGGCACTGGAGTAATGCATGCAACACAAAAAGCAACATGGAATGTCGAAGCAAAACAGTCCCCACCAGTGAGAAACCGAGTCACTCAAAACACCACAATTAGCTGAAAAAAATATTTTCACAATTAGCGAGACAAACTCATGATTTGACATTTACCTAGAGCTGCCATGTTCGTACGGAGATTTAACTGTAAATGATCTATCGAACTTAATTAGTGCCTTTACTGTTTAAGCAACTGCTGCTCGGTAATTTGACCTAAAGGATCAGACCCGACGCTGCATATTAACCAAATGAAGACTCTTCTTTCTCACTTGGCGGTTGCATTCTCCTTCTCACCTTGATGCTCCGAATGTTCGCCATCTTCTCGCGCTGCGCGTGGCTCCGTGACGTACAAGAGTGCGAACACCAGACCAAACAAATCGAGCGCCGTGTGCTTAAATGCCCATGCCGTCAAAAGAAATGCCAGTCTCTATTAATCGAACTTGTGCGGCGTTTTATTGCAAGCTTAATCTGTTCTCTTTGAATGATTTTTTTCAAAGAGACGGGCGCAGATGCTCTCTGCAAATCAATGAAAGAGCAGCATAAGTGGTGTACAGTGGCGGAGTAGGATTGTCTTTTTTCAGCCATAGAGTGGCATGCTACATACAAGCCGGGGTTGTCGGGGTTCCTCCCTACTACCAACACAAGAAAAGACATTTGTAATATACTAAATCAGACCAAATAAGTTTCATATGGATAGCAAACTGTAAAAGTGCACTTTCAGCAACATTATACTATGTGTAATTATACAATTTCTAAATGAGTAGAAAATGTAATCTACTTATTAAAATAATAATCATTGATAATCAATAATACTGTGCTGTCCTGAATCTTAAATATATCAGACAAAGATTATACCTACTTAAAATAAGAGCGAAACATCAGATTGGTTGGACCTACCTCCTCTACAACCTGATTAGTTATCTCTCTGAACCAATCATCCTTCCTTCTACCCTCAGAAACTTCTATATCTGTCCAAACTATTTTTGAACATATAACAGTACATCAAGTGATGCAGGCATTTCAAGTTGTTTGGTGTGAAGAGAAAATGCTGCATGACTTGGAAGGGCGTGTCAGAAATGAACATGTCTTTTGGGAAAAATTTGCTAAATTACTAGATTTATGTGCAACTATATACTGATGTGTATCTCTGTATAACAACACAATCTATATGCTGCTTGCTTCACAACTTAAGCGACGTGTGCAAAAGTGTAAGAGCAACTTCAGCTGCTCTGTCGCCTGGCTCGGCAATTTGTGCAAATGATGAAACACCATTAGAAATATCAGTAATAGCCATCAATGTATCTGTATTGATTTGTCATCCCAACCCTAAAGTATATAGTGCACCCCCCTGCCAAATTATATGTGCCCAGGGGCCTCAAAGGATGACGGAAGGGAACACTGATAGCCTGTCACTGTAAAATGATCAATTATTAGCAATTATCCAATTAATTATTTCATTAATTATGTCAGGTGGTTGGGCAGCCAGTTGACCTTAGAGCCCCAGAGGCATTTTTTCTCCCTATTTGGGCATCTAACTTTCTTTCTATCATTTCTTTGTCTTCCCTTTTCCATTTTTGAATTATTCTGTATAAATGATTAAGGATGTATTACAGCATACCCATGTAAAGTGCCTTGGGGTGACTCTGCTGTGAAAGGTTCCATATAAAGATAAACTATAGTGTAATCAGATGGCATCTGGTCTATCGAGCAATCTTTACCAGTGATGCCTGCAGAGGCAGTTTGGTCTTGCCTGTCCCGCACTGTGTAATCTTGGCGTAGGCCCAGCCCATCTGGTTCAATGATCACAAGACCCACCAGAAACGCTTAAGTTGGCCGTTTACTTCAGACTAAATCAGCTGGAATCTACATTTTGGCAATACAACATATGACATGCAATCACCACAGTGATCAGCACACTGCCTGTGCAGGGTCACCAAGGCAAAGTTTTTTTTGTTTGTTCTGATTCCACCCACTGGCCACAATTGGCTGACATAAATCTGACATCACGGGGTTGGTTGACAGAACTAATTATGTAGTTACTAGCATACTTTGCATTGCACCATTCATATCTTTAAATAGTGTAAATTAATATTTGTATTCCTGTTTAACTCTTCATAGTAAATGTTTTAACCATGTAACATTTGCTGTAGAATGCGTCTGTTCCATGAGCGTGTAATCATGAGTGTAGTTCGAGTAGACTTCCCTGTCTGTGCCACTTTCAGTGTTAAACCAATAGAGCAACTTCCATTTTTAAAAAGTTGTAATCTCCTTTATTAAAACAATTCACGCACTCGGCCCACTTATTACCGCTCTGTATGTGGGTCTTCTGCATCTCAAACATTCTGCACCCTCTAGAGCTATGGCAAACAACGTTCCAAAGTTGCTTTAAGTTTGTGACAGATTGTTTTCGCCAATGTGTTTGAGTTTGTCTGGATGTCATTTGAAGTGTATGGCCAGCTTTGGAGGGGGTTACACTACGCTGGAAAGCTGCACATTGTTTCCTTGACTCTTTATACACTTGTTCATTTTTAAAACACTGTCATCTGTATGTGGTATACTTGATGGAGAAAATTACTTATTAATTACTAATGTTCTGAAGATTTCCACATGTTCCAGTATAGAGCTGGATCAGCCACCTAGCGCTTTGAACTGCTTCTATCGCATCAGCTGTTTGAAGCAGTCATGCAGAGCAGTGATTTCACCCATCAACTTAATTTAACAGATCAGATGATAAAAACTGTACCTCAGTTTTGCGTCTGGCCCCATGAAACATCACCCACACCGTAGCCCCTCGTCAATCAGCATGCGGCTCGACCTATAGTGGGTCTACAGTTGGCTAGTTCAGCAGCTGACTGACTAGTAACCAGACCAGGGCTGGCTGATAGGCAGGGTTGGAAGTGGTGGCTTTTCCACTGAAATGCAAGCATGAAGATAATGTTACGATGGTCCAGGTTACGATGGTCCAGGTTACGATATTTTGACTTTACGATGGAAATACCTGCTCCATTCTGTTTTTCACTTTCAGTACAATATAAAATACATTAAATGAGATATTCAACACTTTATTATAAAATAAGCATAAAATAAAATAAAATGAGTTTCTTGGGCCAGTTCATCAAGGGATAATTGTTGCGAGCCCAAAAGACGTGGCAGTTCTTGTGGCTAATACAGCAATTTTGCAAATGAAAAGAAACCAATAGCAGTGAAGTTCATGAGAAAACGATGAAGCAGCACAGCACTGAATGACTGGAAAAGGAGGCTGAAAAGCATTACTGTGGAAGGCAGTAAATTGTATAGTTATCTCCAAAAAGGAGCTTGCTATCCCAAACCCCTACAACGACACAACTTGCTACCTCACCCCAGTGCAGCTCTATACCCAGTGCTCTTCACACTGCATGAAAACTGCATAATTTCATTACCATTCAGATTCTTTATTGTCATTGTTGTTTCCACAGCAACGGAATTTAAAAGTGCATCTTCTACAGTGTCACATCAAAACAACAAATTTGTAATGATACACCAAAAAAAAAAATCAATAAATAAAGAAAAACCAGACCAGCACGATAAAGTAGTCATACCCCATATCACCTATTAGACAAACGTGCTGAACTTACAGGGTCAAGTCTGCAGACACATTTAAAGAAACTGACCTATACCTGAACCAACAGTAACATCCATCAGTTTTGAGAACCTAAAGTGCAATACAACAGGTGTAGTGCGATGACCATGCTTCCCTCAGAGAGGCAGGCTTCCCAGTCTCCGGTGATGTGTGGCTGCCGTGGGAAAGACAGTAGGTTGTATAGTTATCTCCCAGATCTGGTGTGATCCTAAAACTATACAAACTACTACCTCATCCCACAGCAAGCAGTTATTCAGCAGGGGTGTTAATGTGTCCACTTCTGTCCCGGGGAGGTAGATTACTTGCAGAAAGACAAGAGGGCAAGAAGATGTGGTCACTGGGTCTACTGATAAACACCAAATGTAGAGGGCAGAGGCAATGAATGTGGACAGCAACAGTGAAGGATTCCCTTAGAAACCCACACGGATCACTATATGATTGGGACTATATGCCATACACACACACACACACACACACACACACAGACCATAAATATCACAATGATTCCCAATATAATAGTAATATATCACATTATGATTGTTTGCATACATTAAGGTAATTTCAAACAAAAAATGTTGGTAACTATAAATGGATTAAAACTGCCTGCTCAATTAAGCAAGCAGATGGCACCCGATAGCACCATCCTGGAAAGTGATTCTCACGTAACAGAACATCAATAAATCTCGACAAGATCAGTGAAAGTAGTGAGATCAGAGTCAGGTTGGAGTTTGGAATCTTCAAGGTAAATTTCACAAGAAACCCGATCTTATGATCAGGGCATTAAAAAGTCACAGCTTGAAGAGATTATGGAAACATTTTTAGAAAAGGATGTTAAGTATCACTAGAAGAAATAGCAAAGATTTTGGAATTTACATGGTTATAACCTGAATTCCAAGTTGTTTTTTTTTTTATAATAAAAAAAGATTTATTTTCAGAAGTTGCGTCCACTCCATGATGCTCCATGGTATGGCTGAAATAACTCCTGCCTACAGCTAGAGTAACAATCTATATGCAGGGTATTACAAGATATTTCCCAACCAGAAAAACAAGTTCGCAGTAAGATAATTGGTGCTATATACTGTTCGCTCATGCACGCATAAATTATAAATCGGTTAACCCGCAGGATTACAAGACTACAAATTCCCTAAAGATCAATTGGTGTCAAGAATCATAGCACGAGATGTTTAAATCAACAGACTTGACAGATGCGGCAGTTGTTTACACTGACAAAATAATGCCACTTTATTAAACTAAAATGCTTATAGATTTTTATTCATAACCGCATTTAAATTAATTTAAAAAAATAATAATTCAAGAGATTTCCAACATTATTGTGCAAATAAGATTTTTTTAAAAATCAATAACACGGTGGTCAGTTACATTCCCATCCTTCAGTATTCAGCAATTGCCCGGAGACAATATACACCACAGCGGAAGAAACTGTTTAGGCGCTTCCACATATATAAATTCATGTACTTATCTGGCTCTAGAATCTTTTATATACTCGTTGACAGGGCAGGTTAAGAGAGAAACTATTTACATTACTACCCTAGAAAATATACGAATAAAGCTTATCCGTTGCCACGCGGTCTGTATTTCATATGAGCTATACTGTTATGCTGCATAAGGCAGAAGATTATTACATCGTAACTGCCTAAATACAAGTTGATCAGACACCTGCTAGCTGCTTAAACGGAAGAACTGCCCAGCATCACTGAGGGCAATTCCAAGCAAAGGTAAATTAAGTTAAGGCAGGAGGAGTGAAATATTGCACAAACTACCGTCCCCAGCTGATGGACCTCAGGGTGTGAATTCAGCAGCTATCGATTCTAACTTACATACACGGGCGGGTGCTGAACCACAGCTGCAGACCGGACTGAAGTGACAGTCTGTGGAAAGATACGACGCATGATGCCAACTGGGCAGATTCACGGAACCCACTGTATATCTCACATAACGTGCATTATAGAAACGCGTTAATAATTTTATGACGTAGAACAAACGTTGGCACAATAAACCTGTGTCTTCCGAGCCAAAGTGCGTTTGAAGAGTAACCGCTAGCAGCCATACAACCCAACCTAACCATCAACACAGTTGAATAAAAACTGTCATAAAAGCAGTGCATATGAAACTTTACCAGCTGCTTAGGAATATAACCACAGCCACCCGGCATCCCATTCAGGCTATCAGACCTACCACTCTAGCCCTTCTGGGTCTTTTCCCTCCCTGACACATACTCTAAGTGCCCTAACCTTAAACCCCTCGGACTCTCGTCCCTGCTACTCTCACAGATAACATATAAAATGTGGTTCGACGCATTTTTCCTCGTCTCCCGTTTCCCGAAGCCCACAGACCCGCCTTCGCTGCTACCCGGAAATCAGCCCGGCCAGTAGCAGGAGCGAATGTAAGGACATACCCCAGGAACGCAGCTTGGACCAGATCGGTTCAGCTCGGCTCACCTCCGCCATTTTACATCAGTGAGCACGGGAGTGCGCGTGCAGGCGATAAACCCCCCGACGCCTTCTCATTGGGCAGCCGAGTCTCGCGGAAAGCCTGCTTTGAAAACGAGGCTGCCGAGCGAAATGCGCCGAAAACCTTCCCGCTGATGTAAACAACCGCAGACAACAATAGTAATAATATGTTATTAAAAGTCGCAGCTCTGTACTGGTTAAGCGTCTGGAAGACTGCAAATACAAATATAGCACGTTCATGAAAAACACTTAGAGGACCTAGTGTTGTTTAGACATATCTCAAAAATATCTTTGACCTACTCATTAATTCAACTGTCCCATTCGCTATTTGCAATGTTACAACTACCAATGACTGACATATATTGCAAGTGTTCAGCTTTAGAGAACATGCAGAAAGACCTTCCCTGCTGTATAAAGAAGCTGTGATTAAGTATGCAATCATTGTACAATATTCGAAGACCATAACTTAATAAGCAGTTCGGGTTTGAGAGTCTGTACCAGGCGTTTATGTATATGACAGAAAGCGTACCCAGCGAAGCACAAAGGAGAGGCATACTACCCTAATTACTGTCGACATGATGGATGGTTTGATGGAAGCCATCTATTAGGAAAGGGGTCAAGTTCTAGGATCATAGGAAAATTGCAGGCAGGAGTGCTGCCAGTCTTGGCGGAAAGGGCCAGAACTGGTAAAGCAAAATGATGAAATTCACTTCAAATTGGTGTATTCTTAATTGTTTCAGCAGAACAACAGCAAATACATCCAATGTTAAGAATCAGGAACCATTATTTATTTGCATTTTCAGGAAAAGGCAAATAGCCCCCCATGACCATTAGTAGACCACTACTGATAACAGAAAATGAATAGGAAGATCTATCTGGGACTAACTCAGTTGCTTCATGGAACTAACTGTAAACATGCAACAGAAAGAGGGAAAAGATCAGGCACAGTACACTGCATTTTAAAAATATCCTTTAATTGGATTTCTTGGTGAGGAAAAACAGTTTTCGTTGTAAGTCAGGGGATTTCTCAAGAGTTTGCATACCAAAATTTTTAAATCTGCTGCATGCGATTGTATATTTTTTAAGCGACATATTTTGCATTAGTAGTAGTGTTATAATTTCATGTTAAAATGTCAGAGGTACCCTGAGAAATTCTGATATGGCGACATTCATTTTAAAATAATGATAAAGCTGAATGGCTAATAGACATAATATGAGTCACAGAGACATATGAATGCAAACCCACCTTCAGAAACCATAGATGTTTAAATGGTGGTTAAAAAAATCTAAAAAATAAACACATTAACCATAGTACCTACATGATGTATGTATTGGTAGAAAATACATTTCACAGACAAAATGTACATTCTTGAATTTAAAAAAAGTTATTTATATTGTATGAAAGTGAGACACACAGGGTTTGTTTAAGGATATTTTACTAAAAGGTATCTGTGGACCTCTGATCACCTAATTGGAGCAGAGAAACAATTAACAAGCCAAAAAGTTCAAAACACAGACAAGCTGCTGAAAAATAACCAAACTTAAAACAAAATTTAATTACAGCACAACTCTTCCCTACCCACGTGACCATTAAAAAGGTCAATAAAAATGTACAGTAAACTAGAGAATAATTGATATAATAGTCTTAGGACATATAACATTGCCTTTTCAAAAATATTACCTTAATCATAACTGCAGTAAACAACAAAAATAGAGAGATAATAAAAAGGATAGTTCACAAAAAATACAAAATGTTAACTAACATTTCAGTTTAAATCAGGTTTTTCCCCACAAAACATTCTCTATTTTTATATAAAATAGATTACAAAAAAAGAGCTTTTTTGTTTAAACTAAAACCTGGACAAACTATGTACAAGTTATTTTACTGTATTTTTAACTATAACCAAAAAATGGACCACAGGCTTTTAATTAAAAATGTTGCTTCAATTCAAAGAGGTGCGATATTACCATTACATCAAAGCAACCACTCTGTCCTATATATTCAAAAGAAATGGGATTCCTCCACAGAAATCGTGCCCCAGACTCCAGTATTTTCACTGCTGGAGATTAACTTGTTCAAATCATATGAAATGTGCACGTGTGCACAAAGCTGTTTAAAGCTGGTGCAATTGGAACATGGTTGTGGTTAACATTACATAATCATATTTTGCTGCACAAATGTCCACCTCCCTAGTCAGACAGCTAGCACTGTACATCAAATTCAGTATTTAAGATTACCAATACAAAAGTAGAGAAGAAGGAAGTGAGAGGGAAAGTAGAATGGATTACAAGAGTAGCATATAATGGTGAGGCAACACTTATGCAGTATGAAGGATCACCGGCATTGAACCAGAAATAAAATGAAACATTTGTCTAAGCTGGTGGTCAATGGCTCTCTCCTCTGCTTCCCCTGGCAGCAGACATTCGTCACACAGGTAGGGGTACTGGGGGTTAATCCCCGGAGTCAGGGATAACTGTACAATGGTGTCTCCATTCTGTTAGGTCCTACTTTCCATCACAATGCAGTGAATCTCACATGTTAACAGGTTGACAGCAAACCAAGCTACAGAATTAGCAAAATTTTACACTCTCAGTCTAGTCCACTGCACCACTAAATCCAACCCCCTCCCCACCACACGCCCCACAAAGCGTTGCTTTGTCATATGTAAATGCACTACTCGCATGCTATGTAGTGCTCCCCCTCAAAAAATAACCTTCAGATCTGCATGCAGTAATCCGCACCGCAGCCGCAAAGCTGATCACGTCTGCTGAAGAGGCAGTGCTCGGTGCGGCTATTCTTTATCTTTACAATTACATCCCGAAACTTTGCAGCAATAACTTTTTTGCCCCTTAGTAGTACAAAACAGCAATTAAACTGGATCCACAGGGTAATTCTGAGCTGAAATATTCTGGTGAGAGAAAGATGAGCAGAGACCATGCAGAGGAGGAAAAGCGAGAGTACAGTAGCTGACTACAAAGAATAACAATAATAATAATAATAATAATAATAATAACAATAATAATAATAATAAAAGATGGAGCTTAATGCGCGTTTGGCTTAAAATATTTACACTTCATTCCCACTGGACAAGCCCATGACCCCTGTGACATCTGAGAGGCACCCGACCTCCTCCAGCCCAGCCAGCCGCCCACTCTTACAGGAGCAGTTTTCCGTTACGGTGGATTTTGAGAATCTTTCCCAGTCTCTGCTTCGCTGTGGCCAGACCCCTTTTTCCCCGCTTTCCTGTGAAACAGGAGACACAGAGGCGGGCTAAAGCAGTGTTTCTTCAACACTGACGGTATAACTGTAGGGTTAGGTGGGCTCACACAATGACGGTCACTGCCTCCGGCGGAAGTGACTCACCTTGACCTGCTCCTGCTGCCCCTGAGCTCCCACCCCCAGCGGGTGAAGGGGACGAGACGGAGTAGCTACTGCTGCTTTGGGGCGACTGCGATGGCCGCCTGGAGGTGAGGAAGACCCCCGGTGCCATGGCAGCTGGACCTCTGGGGCCTCCGAACGGGCTGGGTCCGGCGGTGTATTCATGATCAAGAAGGCTGGCAGAGTAAATCTCTGCCCTTCTGTCCTCTACCTCAGAGGCAGCTGGCAGCCCGTATCCTTGGGGATCTGAGGCAGGGGGAGAGGCGGCGGCAGCGGCTGCTTGCGGAGGGCTTTTCGACTGACTCTGGCCGCTTGGCTGCTTCTTGGTGTATCTCCTCTTGGTCGTTTTCTGTTGCTTCTATCAAAATGGAAAACAACAGGCTGGATCGGGGTGTATCACTAGCTGCACTGGAATCACTGTCTGGTCATGTGACCCCTGCTGAACAACACGGAACGAAACTTAAGGCTTCAGGTAAAACTCAGTTACAGATGTTCTGAGAGACAGAATGCTACACCTGTTGCACTCACCGCACAAATACTGATTCCTAAACTTAACATTTTCCTATTATTTCTGCAAGGGTGATAACCTTCTTAATGTTCTGAGATCAACCTTAGCTGTTGCGCCACCTGCTGGGCAGAACTTCGGCTCTCACCTGCTGTGCTAGCTTGGCAGCCGCGGCAGCAAGTCCCGTCTCCACAGATGCCACTCGTGTTCTCTCCCTCACTGGACGCTCCTGTTTGGGCAGCGATGGGGTAACCCGAGCTGGGAAGGGGGGGGGCACAGGGTCAAGCTGGAGTACTTTGGGTTGGAGAATAAAACACAAGCTCAAGTCAGAGCCGGGGGGCGGGCCTGTCTTTGGGGAAATCCACACCTTTGGGGTTCCATGGTGTGTCTCCAGAGTTCCTCTTCCGCTTGAACTTGGATTTGAAAGCCAGATCTTCCTCATCGGACTCCAGAGAGGGGTACACTGAGAGAACAAGTGACTTTTAAAAGAAACTACTCACAACTGAGTTTAACAAGCAACCACCCCTCACCACGGCCATATTCTCACCATAATCAGAGTCCTTGAAGCAGGTGCCCAGCGTTTCCTGCTCATCCAGACTCTCCAGCTCGTCATCGCTGAGGTTACGAGCAGGCCGCTTCACTGGTCTCTTCCCGGGCCTCTGAACAACCCGCACTTTTTCGGGGCCTGATCCCCGCTTCGTGCTAGGGTAGGACGGAGACGAGGGCGAGGAGGAAGAGGAGGACGAAGACGAAGATGAGGGCGGATTGGCCATGGAGAGCATGCCCTGGATGGCATCTCGCGTACTGGGAGAGGCCGGAGCTTCCTCACTGACAGGGAAAGAAAGAAGCAGGCAGGTTAACGGTAAGCAGGCAAACAGCCCATCCCTGACTCCGGGGCAGGCCCTCGTTTGAGAGAACAGCAGAGAGACGCTCTGTGGACGGAGGCAGTAGTGCAAACAGAACAAGAATGCAAGCAGAGCGTGCGACACCACCTCAGGGACGGGTCCAGTCCAGCCACTTGTTTGCTGGCCTTCAACAGGTCCAGGATGCCTCCAGCGCCCCCCTTCACACTCTGCATGGCAACTGCATCTTCGTCTGTGGTGTAGTCCTCCTGCAGAGTGATGTCGCAGAAACACCCCTAGATACGTGCTGGGATATGCAGAGACCTTTTCATGGTACATGTACAACAACGAGGTAGCTCACCTCAATATCGAAATCGACCTCCCCTGGCTCGCGGACTCGGTGGGGGTCAGAGCACGGCTTGGCCCGGGGCAGTTTTCGTGGGAGACCTGCAACAATACCAGAAAGTTTGAGCCCTGACTACAAGGTTAGATTGATCACAGTGGCCTACGTTTCACTTTAGCGCAGCAGCTGGTTTATTTAGAGCAAGAAGCTTATTGTGGAAGTAGTGTACCTGAAGCCAGTCTCTTCCTTCCGGAGCGAGCAGCCCGGCGCCTGGAAGGTGGGCTTTCATCGATCTGCAGCTCCTCCTCAGAGTTGGACATGTCAGGGCTGTCCAGTCCCTCAAACTGGGCCTCACCCATTTTCCCAGCACTACTGGCTGATTTACTCCCCTTTTTCCTGCCAGAGGCCAGATGCAGAAAAGGAAAATGTGCAAATGAGCCCAGGACTCAAAAAAATAAAAATAAAATAAAAATACAGCAGAACTAATGGTGAACTGTGTTTATGAGTAGAGAGTACACACACACACACACACACACACACACCTAGAAGCAGGTAGATGGTTAACATTTTTCAAATGGAGTGACTCTCTGACATTCTCTTCGTTCACTTATTAGGCCGACAGAGAACAAAACAAAAAAGTACTGTTTTTGTGCTGGAAGGAGAGGCTCCCTGCATTTCATTGCAAAGTGTACTGAACAGGACAGCTCAGAATTACGCCTGCAAATTACGAAGACTGCAGGTGTGCAGCCCCCTACCCCCGTAAGCTTGCTACACTCACCCCTGTTCTTTGCCATTTGTAAGTACCAACTTCAGCTTGCTTTTGTCCAACTTCCCCTCCAGATCATCCAGGCCAGTAACAGGCAGGTCCAGCTGCAAAAGACCGTGAAAAACAGTCTTGATTTTGCGATTTATCATCCCAAATTTACTCAATGTTTCCTTCAAAACTATCTTCATGCAAAGGGACAGCATGGTGCAGAAGCACAAGGCAAGTATGGTGACCTTGTTCTTGCCCTTGGTCCAAGGCTGGAACTTTTTGAGTGTGTGTTTGGTGTGTATCTCCAGCAGGTCCAGATCTTCAGCTCCAGGCTTGGCCTCCTTGCCCTTCTTGTCCCTCTTCTTGGGTCCCGAGGCTGCGGCTCCATCCTTTGACTTGGAGGCTTTCTTTCTGCCGGGGAGGCGCCCTGGAGTAGGAGGGGATGTCATCGGGGTGTGAGGAAGGGATGAGGAGAAGCCCCGAAGGGGAGCAAACGGGGCTCCTGTCTTCCCCACATTCTGCTGAAAGATGTCCTGTCAAAAGAAGTGAAGAAGAATCAAGCATCTACTTCAACTAAACAAATGAGTAGAAATCCAGTTGGCAAATGAACTGATAGCATTAGAGCTTTCGATAACACAGAACGTTTGAATATATAAGTGCCCTCTCCCCTCATTATGCAATGCTGAAGTTCACCCCATCTTACCTCCACCAGGCGTATTTCCTTGGCCAGGTCTTTCACCAACTGCTGGGTCTTGACGGTCTCTGGGATCTCGTGCGCATGCTCAACCGCCGCCTGGGTTACATCATTAGCAGCACTGTGTTAAACTGCAGCTCAACATTGCTACCATAAAATGTCAAACACCTGTTTTTAACACATAAAAGGTTTCCTCATCCCTCACCTCCTTGCGGGTCCAGCTGCGGAAGGCGTTGTTGAGAGCCTTGGCACC
Organism: Stomatorhinus walkeri; assembly: GCA_026784285.1. Classification (NCBI taxonomy): domain Eukaryota; kingdom Metazoa; phylum Chordata; class Actinopteri; order Osteoglossiformes; family Mormyridae; genus Stomatorhinus; species Stomatorhinus walkeri. Next base: position 24,161,170 of record JAODUD010000127.1, read on the forward strand.
GTGAACCAGGTAGGAGGCCGGGGGCCTGCGATTTTCCCTCAGACCTGCAGGGGCAGCATATTTCATTCCCATGAAGCACATGGTATAGCACCATCACACAACAGAAGTGCCTGATAAATGTAGTTTTGAGAGACATGGGGGAATCTAACAGATAATTTTACTTTATTAAGATATTATAGGTGTTTAAGCAATCAAAACAGAAAAACCTAGTAGCTTGGCATTATGTCATCCATGAAATAATTTAAGCCACAACTGTTTAATAGTTAATCTTATATGTAAAAATAATTGAACTGCACTGAAAGAACATTTAAATCTCAGTATCTTGGTAACTGCATAAACAGCTTAACATTCCACTAAAATGTAATGTGTCTGCAAGGACTGATGCACAAGACACTGTCCTGTAAAGCAATTCCATGGTGGGGGATGATTATCTTAATGGAGGTACAAGCCCCTCAGCCAGGGTGACTTACCTCTGAGGGTGTCGAGGAGGTGCTTGCCTACATACCAGCACACAGTTTCAAAGTTGGGGAAGCGGAATAAATCAGCTGTGCTCAGTCTCTTCTCAATCTCGTACGCCCTGAGGGTTGAGTCAATAGGTGTGTGTTGATGAAACACCCTCATTCAAGTAGTGATTGGGGAGGGGGGGCAGGATTCCTGGGCACTGTCAATCACTTGACTGGCTTCTCTCACTTATCATGTGGGTTAATTATCATAAGTGGTGTTAAGCAAGGCACCTCTCACCCAGCTGCTGAAATTAATGCAGAAGGTGAGCGGTAAACTAAAATGATGCCATGTTTTGTCCAGCAAACTCTGGTACGTCTCACCTGAGCTGCATGTCAATATTCAGGCTATGCAGAAAATTGCCCCCGAATGCCAGGCAGTCCACTGGGGTCAGCACAGCATGCATCCATCCTGAAAGTGATACGGTACATGGGAAACAAGTATTACCAAGACAGTGGATAGAATGGGACGAGAACACTGTCCAAATTATAGATAGCACCCAATAAATTAACAGTATCAGAGAGCACTGTAATCCCACACAGGCTGGAGAGTCCAGTCTGGTCGTGCCATTACAACCCATGGACCTGGGCTCTCTTTTCTCAGTGAAAATCCTAGTAAGCTTGTCTACTCAGCACTTAAACATAAGTACCCAAAGGCACCCATCAAACAGGTAGGAAGTAAGGGGGAGTACCTGTTGGTATGAAGAGGGTGTTGCCCTGCTTGACAGAGCATTTGTAACACATGTCCACTTGGTCTCCAAAGAAGAGCTCGTTCTGGTTGGACGAAGAGCTCCACCGTTCGAACAGAGCCAGATTGGCTGGGCTTGGTCTAATCAGGTAGAAAATCTTTTCTCCCTGGAAAAGAAGCAGCACATGCATAAAGCTGATTCTGGGACCTTCATTTTTGTCTACACCAGTGGAAGAAAACATCCTGAACACCCTCCTCCATCAGCAAAATGTGCTTATCCTCATCCCTCCATCTCTTACCCGAAGCACATGGTACCATACAGAGGTGCCTCCAAAGTCAATGTGGAAGTCTGTGTAGCTGTCTTTGACCCCCATCAGGCAGTACTTTTGAACGTTAGGCCTCTCAAATGCCGATTCCTCTGGCCACAGGTTCTCTACCCAGGACAGCTTGCGGACGATCTTGGGCGTTTCCACCAGGTTGGACAGCCTGAAAGAGAATCCAGTGCTATTAAGTCTGGAAGCTCTTACAACGGAATAGGGTCCATTTTTCATTAAAAGAAGCCTTCTGAAGCCTGTGCTTCTCTCCTTATTAATGCATTATTCCATTCTGGATCAACTCAGTTTAGGCTGGTTATTTATACAGTAATTGGAACACAGCACCACTGTTACACCCATTTCCCAACAGCAGACTTGACTGTACTATCCTACATGATCAGAGATATGATTATCCTGTCATGTAAAGGGCACAACTACATTTGTATTACAATTCAAGCAAGTAGCACCAGCCTACAGGAGTAGACATGGCACCTTGTCTCTGAAAACTCCAAGCTGATCACGTTGAGGACTCTGTCTCTGTTGGGGCTGTTGTAGTATTCCACAAAGTCACCCAAGCGCATCTTCAGGTCGGCCTGACGACCGACATCAATCACATCGATCTCCCGATCAGCTCCTGCAGACAGAAAACACATCAGCCTCGCCGCAAGGCCCCTGTCCCTGGGGGAACAGACTAGACAGGCACGGGGAGGCCACACACATACCTATATAGTGTTCAACGTCAGAGACCGAAAAAGAGGGCGGGGGCAGGGTCATGCCCAGTCCATCCTTCCGCAGCACCAGCACTGGGACACTGAAGGAACGCTCCTCGAGGAAGTCCACCGTCAGCTGGGCTCCAGACGGCTTTAGAAGAACCTCCTCAGCACTGGCATGAGAAACAAAAACAGGGAAGTATCACCTGCAGGATCAATCAGCCGAACAGCTGCTCAGTAGGATTAGGGTGGGGGGGTTACCTGGGAAAGGTGCGGCTGCGCAGCTCACGGACAAACTGAGAAGAACCGGTCTTCACCGGACGGCTCGCATCCCTGGACGCTCCCGCCGCATCGGACTGTCTGTGAGTCCCACGCCGCTTTCGCACTGCGGTGGAAAGAGGAGACCGTGACATACACAGGCGCATCAAGGCACCCTGGCAGACAATCCCTTACATCGATTGACACAGACGACCACGCAGGGGAAAAACGATGTGAAGCGAGGAAGGAGAACCCTACAGATGGATACTCACTGACAGATGGGCCATGTGTGACTTGACAGTTGGGGCAGTGGTAGAGGTCAATGTCTGTGGCTTTATCTTCCTCCACCCCTACACAGCTGAAGAGCAATGCACTATAAGCTTATAGGAGCATGTCACACACCTTCGATGTCATTATATAACATCGCTATATCATACATAGTAGTATAATTAATCTACTATGAACTACATATAACGACACTCCAAATTTTAAATTACCTTCCATGGAACCAATCTTGACAGACGTCACATTCAATCATGAAACGGGTGACGTCATACGGCAGCCGGCACAAGCAGTAAACAGGAACCGACGCCATGCCAACCAGATGGCGTCTTCAAGACTTTGTGTAGCCGGTGAACCGCAGACTTTGACGGTATTATGCCAGAAGATGCGCTTGGAGGAGGGCAAACTGAAGTACTGCACGGCGCTTTGGTCTCAAGCTGTGACTCCACGGGATCTTCTCAAAGTCTCCCAGAAGGAAAATTAGAGCACTACATACTGACAGAGCATGTCAGAGAAAATGGAGCAACAGGTGCGTTTGTACTTGGTATGTGTGTTTCCTGTCTTACAGAATCCACTGCATTAGTTGGAGTCGTCAGCCTGTTGGGTGAGACAAATGCATTTTCAAATAAGGCATACGTAAAAATGTAAACCACAAAATTGTAAAATGACCACAAAAAACACCAACAAAAATGAACTGCATTTAAACTGATCAAACAGAAAACCACAAAACCCATGCACTGTAGGACTATTTATGCAAGCATCCATCTGTCAACATTTTATGCTAGATAAGGTCTGCAGGGGGCCCTGGGGCTGATGCCGCGCAGCACAGGGCACAAAGCTGTCAATCTATTGCAGGACACAGGCACACACAGTATCACACTGCATAGGCAATTTAGAGACAGCAGTTAACTAAGCTAACTGCATGTCTTTGGAGGGCTGGAGGATACAGGAGTACCCATAGGAAACTCTTGGAACTTGGGGAGATCATGTAGACTCAATACACAGAGAGCATGGCTGGGATTCAACCACCCCCCACCCCACCCCACCAACCCTGGAGGTGTGAACAGACACAGCCACTGTGCTGCTCAGCACAATTTATGTATTTTAAAAATTAGCAATATTATTATTTAGGTCCGTGATCCTGTCCAAAACAAGCAGGTGGAAGATGGATGGATTATTCTCTCAAGCAAATAAAGCCGCTTTCCATGTTTGCTTATCCACGGAAGGGCTGTGCAGAGCCCAAGGGCAGCACATCACAGGACACTCGCATTAAAATGAATTTAGAAACACAGAACCGCCTAGAGTCCTGACACTGGAAGCCCACACAAACAAAAGAAAAGACGCAAAAACACACAAAACCATGGCTGGGTTTGAACCCACAGCCCTGAAAGTGCCGTAACAAAGTCCTGTTAAATAAGCTTGCTCCATAGACATACACAGCACACCTTCGGTACTTTTAAACGCGCCTTCTGTCCAGTACACGCATCCAGCGTCGTTTTAATTCCGTTAAAACAGATGCAAACAAGTCAAAATATACGTATATACTACACACATGACTAGGTAGCCATAAAGAGCGCAGGACCCTGATATTAATCGTTTTTGCAAACACTGAAGAAAAAAAATAAATCCGAAAACAATCTGAATCCATAAATATCTGTGTGTGAAATTACTGCTGTTCACACCTTTTAAAAACCAATATATTAATTTTAAAAACACACCGCAACTGGAGGCACACCAAGTTTACTGAGACCGTTACACTTATCTCGCTCTTTCTAATATTATTCGCAAAACACGATTTTTTTTTAGCATTTCGCCAGGTAATTTCGCAGTATATATGATATATAAATATAACAGAACATGGTTTTCGCTTAAACTAGAAATACCAAAATTCATAAAAGATGCTTGAACACGGTGTCTGTCAAGATACGGACTTTTTGCTCCGGAGACGCGCGTTCGCTGCAATATTAACTATATCAGCATAAAATGCACACTTAATGAAGTACAAAACCCTTATTAAAAACTCTCAGCCTCCACGCCGTTCTGTTACCCTATAATACAGCCTCCATGTGCTAGTTGAGCATGTAAACATGACTAGTTACTAAACACCGCCAGCTAAGACAACGCGCCATAAGCCCTTTATAACTAGTTACCAAACACAGCAGAGTAAAGTTTACCTAAAGCCAATATTATATAGTTATTAGGCAAGAGAGCTGTTAGTTTTATTAACAAAGTTTTGATTTACATCATGCAATATGGCGGCATCACACAGCTCGAATATATATATTTACATGTACGTGTGAAGGCCGCTTGGAGACGTTACGGGTCTGCAGCGGAGCGGCCGCGGAGATCCGACGCCCGAGAAGCGGCGGGCTTCCCCACTCTCCGCCGAGGCTTCGGTATGGCCCAAAGCGGGGGAATCGTGTTGTTCGCCAGTAATTAGTGGAGATTCATCCGACTGTTTTTTGGAGAAATTTCCAGGCTGTGGAGCCGGACCGCTCCGGTTCACAAACCGACGGACAGAAATCCAGCCAGCAGGAACGAAACGGCTTTAACCCAGAGCGACCCTGGCACCGCGACGACGCTTGAGGCTGTCAGAGTGTGACTGTCAGCCGGAGGGGAACAATAAAGCTCGGTTAGATCGGTCCACATCCAGGCCTACACGGGCCCATCCGGGCGAGATGCTGAGGCCACATGTCTCCGAAAGCGAACGCTGTTTGACTACATAGGTCTCTAATTTTCATTAGTATAGCGCCTCTACAATTAGACTTAACGGTTATTTCAAAATTTGTAGATCATATTAAAATAAGTTAGTAAAGTCCTCATGAGCAGCTGACCCTGATCTTGTTTGGATGCAACTATAAGCAGTCTAGTGTAATTGTAAGCACTCAAGTATACCTTTGCAATGAAGACAAGATGCTTTGTTTTACTAAAAGAATAAATTTTATTTCAGCACTGTAAGTCATTTCCCAACCATACAAACATGACTGCAAACCCTTTGTCAGCCCTCTTTCCTTTCATCCATTGTGATAAGACCACAACAGCAAAACAAATATGGGAAAAAAACATTTCTTTCCAAAACATTCTGGTGCTTTTTCCTGCTGCTAAAACACATCTTAGACTGTAAGAATATTAATAAGGAATTTACCCTTCACTGCACAAGTCCTTCTAAGAGCTTCTGATACATAAATCAGCACACAGATGCATGTATCAGTCACAATTGGATGTGGTGGAACACATAGGAACCAGTGTCTAAAACACATATTCATAATAAATAGTAAAGTTGGCTATAGATTAATGATGTAATGAACAAGCTCCTTCCAAAGCAGCATGTGAATAAGTTTGTGATATATAACGTGTACGTCCAATCGGAAAGCGTGCCTTATTTTGTGAAGTGAAGGGTCATGATAAAAGAAATAATAGGGAGAATTCATGCAAAAAATTAAAACTACAGACAAATCTAAATAAATGGAATGAACATTTTCTTAATAGTGTTTAGTGCCTAAACAGAAATAAACCCAAATTACTCATTCTACATATGTGGAAAGATGGGTTAACATGGGAGAAATGTCCACGTTAACTGACAAATTCAACCTAAATTCAGCTGAATAACCAGAACTCACAAGACTTATACCCTCTTTCAGCAAAAGATGAGAATATCACTATTTCCCTTTCACACAGTGGACCTCGATTCTTGTACAACGTCACCAGCTGAGCTTCATGATATGCAGGTAATTTTTGTTTTTTTTGGAATAAACGAATCTCGGTCGAAAGAACTTGAAAGCAAGTTTTTGGTTCTTGTTTTTTTTTTTTTCCTTCTCCCCACAAATAAGTCCCCCGTAACATTGTGCTTTCTGTAAGGCAATAGAAGGGCAGCTACCAACGAAAACCAACCCGAAACAGCAGGGTGTAGCAATCAAATTTTGCAATAGTTACATCAAAGTGGTGAAGCAGTCAAACAATTTCATATAAAATACGAGCAAGGGAAAAAAAACTGCAGTTGATACAGGTTACAAATCGTCTATTTGTGCTAAGCGCATTTCAATACTAACAATAAGCAACAGTGTACAGATAGTGGTAGTAGTAACATTAGTAAGAAATAGTAAGAAACTTTTAGCTCCACACTGCTGGAAATATTTAATTCGCATCTTTAGAATGTTACATACATCCTCATTATGTGTATTTCAATTTGTTAATTTTGTTGGGGAGATGAGGAAAAAGTGGGAGATGGTTTAGAAATGTTGGAGACAAAGTTATTTTAGAGGAACCAGAAACAGGATATAATTCACATAACTACAAACAAACAATTGTCAGTAAGTCTTCTACTCAACGGTGTGTAGTACATCTAGGAATATGACCAGTAAGTTCCACTCAGGCCCAGGTGTCCCACCTGTGGGTGCACAGTGACGGCTGATACATGTGCTTTGTCAGTACATGCCAAGTTTGCACTGTTTCCATTTCATGTCGTTCACGCAGCTGCTGCATGCCATTCACATCAGCAAGTTTCTGTGAAACTTATTACTTTGTTTCAGGTGATTTCTTTTTTTTTTTTTTCTTTGAGTAGAGGGAGGGTGCTAAGCTTGCATATACTATGACAAACCAAATGCATGACAGCCACATTTCATACCATCAGCTACAGGAGAGGCTCGGATTTAAATGTGGGTGAACACCGTCTTCTCCTTAAGCACTGTAGGACTGTTTGTACATCGCTATATGCATTTCTAAATATCCATGATACTCCACTTTAAGAGTGGAAGTGTATCTGCATAATTAAGTGATAGCTTACCTACATTCACCAACAGGACTCACCAAAACTATACAGAGATACAGAAGATTAACAGGAAGATGGCAGTTGTGGATTCAGTGTGGTGTGTCGGTGTGTATACATGCACAAAAGGAGGACAATGTCAAGGTCAACTATTATATTTTTAAAATGCTTTACCTATTTAATGAACTGTACTATACATACTGTACTAGATTCACAGTCCAGTCCAACCTACTGTGGCTCAGACTACAGCCCACCTGGTATTCATTATGTCTGCCTACAGTCCCAGTCTAATGCATTACACGCTAGGAAACACAGCAAAGCATAACACTGTTTAATCTAGACTTGTTAAAAACAACAAATACCAAACCTGTTGTTTCAGTCTTTGCTTATGATTATTTGATAAGGTGAACAATGAATTGGGCCACTTAAAGTGATTCAGTGTTAATTCTTTGCCTTGGGTTCAAAAAATATACTTCATAAATAAAGGGTATAGTCAAATTTATCATCAAGTAATTTTCTGAAAATAGTTTTAAAATATTTAAAAGTAAGGTGCTTGAAACTGACTTTTAAAGTTCATCAGAACATTCTGAACATTTATTTCCTAAAGGTACAATGCCCTATGTTCTGGCTTCTTGGCTTAAGTGTAAAATAGTTCAGTATAGTCTTCTCACCTATATAATTAGTGTTACACTTACATTTCACCTGGGCTCTACTTGTACACTAATTCACATTTTTTGAATATACATGTCATTTGTAAATTACTACTTGCTGTCATTCTGATAATGACAACAGAATTTAGGGATTTCAGCTGGCAAAAAAAAAAAAATTCCTTTAAACAACTAGGTAATTTCAGACATCATCCAGTGCCAAGAGCAGCAAAAAGGCTATGGACTATAGCATAGAGTACAGAGGATGAAATACTTATACCATCCTTTTTGTACAATGCAATGCACATTATTTTTTCAATTTTTACACCCATCTAAGTGTATTCGATTAAGTCATTACATTCATCTTTGGATAGCCAAGTAGTACTGTTTGGCTAATAACTGGATCTGTTGATAGGTAAATGATTAAACAAATGAAATGACTCCCTCCTAAGAGAAATGAGAGCCTGACAGTTATAACTGCCCTCTTCCCGATAGCTGGCCAATAGTAAAAGCATGAAATCAGCAAAGCTAAGAATTTCAGTCTCTGCAGTAATTTGGGTTATAATGGCTCTATCCACATTAATAAACATCAGCCACAAATAACACCAGGTACGCCCTAAGAAAACAAGGCAATTACTCATGGAAATCAATGTCTTCACAAGTTCATGCCACCTGGTTCAACAGCATGGGGGATTAATATATATCATAAAGCATTATGTTTTATGAGGCTGCCCACCTTTTAATTTGGTATGCAGTTAAATTGGTAGCAGGGAAATATTTTCTCTTCAAAATCATAGCAAATGGTAGGAACTGTTTTTCCAATTATGAAATCTGAACAGGAAATTTTGTCTAACCACTTTTGGGGTTTCAACTTAGGCCTCATTTTATCCTACATGAGAATAAAGTGATTTATTTTCATATAAAACCACAATTTACTCACTTTGTTCTCACATTCAAACTGATTTTTAACAAAACATCTTAGATTTCCATTGTAAATCTCAAATGTACTTTAGAAATAAATACATATATATTATATAAACTCATCAAATCTGTATTAACTTGGTCTTTGCCTTTCCATAACAATAAAACTAATTTTTATGGCCAATATACAATGAAATAAATAAAAAGTTCACTTAAACCAGTTATGTGGTTTAAGATTGGGCTGCATAAATTGTAACATCTCTTATTAAAATTCTGAGTGCAGAGTACTTAAAAGCAATAGGTATATTTTTGTCAATATACACAAAATGTTTAGAGTCACATTAGTTAGACTTGAAAAATAAATGTGCATTAATTTGTAGGAGGCAGCATACAATCACTCTGAAAACAAGGTGCACAAAAATGTTAATTGCAAAGGGAAGTCCTTTTGTTGGCTGTGTTTGTTTAACTTGTGCAGACGGGACAGGAGTCACTCCGCTGCACAAGTCTGAGGCTGCACCAGGCTGAGGACAAGCTTGATTGTCAGATAGAGTGTTCGCCACAAGCTGTCAGGGGAGTGCAGTCATGCTGAAGCCCACACTGCGTACGTCTACCCTCCATCCGTTCAATGTACTCAGCACAGCACCGCAGACCTTCTCAGGTCAACCTCTCATGCTTCTAATACTTTCTCAGGTGTCAAAAACAAGATTGAGACTTGGACTGTGGCTAACATCTTATACAATAAAAATACAACTTATCTACTCTCAATTCTCATTTTGTTGCTTCACTTAGTTTTGTTACACATTTGCTATTGGACTAAGATCTTTGACCCTACTGTGCCTTACCCAAGTTACAGGCCTCATACAGTAACAACACACAGCACAGTCTGGTGCAATTTAGTACAGAGCTACTGTACCAATGTGCTGTATCAATGCAATCATCTCTACACTACTCGGCATTACACACTGTTGCTGTAATGTCTACACTACACTGCTCTCTTAAAATGTGACTGACGTGGGTTATGCTTCTCAAAATATTTTGAATTCACGGACAACTGTAGCCATTTTGAAAACAGATTGTGGTTATTTTTGGGATAGGGGACTAGTGTGGGCAAATGCTTACTCACGCCCAAGAACTAATCTAGATAAGTGATTTATTTTTACTGGCTTAATAGGTCTTTCTGTTCTTGTCAGGAAAAACTTGCGTCATTTCAAATTAAGGTTGCTCAGCGTAAAATGACAAAAAAGGATGTAAGTGCGAATGATTGGCAAAATGGCTACAGCAGCCCTTGAAGAGAATTTACCATGGCAAAGGCATCACAAGGACTCCCTCTCCCCCTTATTACGTTCTGGCATGAGTTCACTCTTCCTTCTGTAGAGCTCCATCTGATGAGCTTTCATCAAGGCAACAAGGTGCCTCCGTCTCCACTCTGTCTCCTGATTGGTTGTCTCTGCTGGCTAAGGCACACTGGATTGGCTGGACCAGAGGTGGGGGGTCTAGAGGCTGGGCAATGGCTGGTGCTGGAGAGTTGCCATTCACGTGCTGAGGCACGCCTCCGTCAACCTCCCCCTCAGAAAGTCTCCTTGCCCCCTTGATCTCTTCAGTGGCTTTTGGCGGGATAACGGAGGGTGGGGTAGCGGGCAAGATCTAAAAAGACACGGGTATGCAAATTATGCATTTTGTATTTAGTACATTTTTGCTAAACTTTCGACTGTTCTCTCCCCTCACTTGAAGAACTCCACAGTTCCCGTTGTCTCAGGAACATCAAGAAAATTCTTCAGGACCTATCACACCCTGGACATGTGCTGCTTGAAGGCCTGCCTTCAGGAAGATGTTTCACATCCATAGACTGACTAAAACTAAAAAAAAAAAGCAGTCTCTATCCTTCAGCCATCATCATACTAAATGCTGCTAAGCTGACAATCTGATCTAGTGCACCTTCAATTCAAGACAATACAGTCTTATATTTATAGGTGAAATAGGTGAAATGCGCAGTATGTCGAAACTATACAGAATGACTGCTTTATCGTGCTGGTCTGCTTGTTTATTGTATTTTTTGTTTTATTGTTACTAATTTGTCTATTGTTTTCTTGTTGTGACACTGGACAAGGTGGACTTTTAAATTTTGTTGCTGTGGAAACAACAATGACAAAAGAGCATCTAATTCTGATTCTTAAAAAAAAAATTTTGATTCTAAATTTTTCACGAAATCTAATGATAAAAACATATAGCAAAAAAAGCAGAAAATACCTGCGTTCTACTGGTTGGCTTTTTCCCACCCCTTGGTTTTCCCAGGCCTTCTTTCCCCCTCCTGGATTGGTCAGTGGGGGTAAAAACCATATTTACTGTCCTTAAAGACGATTTTCACCACAATCTATTGCAATATTACATGCTTAGTAAAACAAGAAGCACCATCATTGCTAATGTTCATCTCCAAAAATAAAATGCTTATGTATTTCATTTCCTATCATCAATGGATAGTTGGCTATTTTTCTTTGTTTAGGCCTTAATAGGTTTCCTTTGGCAGACACGAAGCGGAAAGGTGATCTAATTCTCAGTATATTGGCTGTTCATGATTTCAGTCAGGATTAAAGACCAGGACAAGGTCTGTAACTACTGTTCTTTTAAGGGGAGGTTAAACAGGTCCTGTCAGGTACGTGTCACAATACAGATGACCAGTACTAATTAAAAAACAAATATATCCTGGGGCCCTGAGCCAGGAAAAATCTTTTTTAGTTGCATTTGCTTTGGATAACATGGCATATCGCTGTTGTCCTCACTGAATCTGGGGTAGCCCTGTAATGTTTTGTCAGCCAGAAATCGTATGGTGACAGTTGTATAACAAAACTAAGTATATAAACACATTCTGTTTAAGAAGACAAACATCCCCTTTCTGATTCACAACAACAAACGTCCACAGTCACTACGTACCCTTTCCCTCCTCCAACCGACACCACCTGCATGTTGAATCCACCTCTCCCACGTGCAGGCTTGTTCCCAGCCCATTGGCCAACTACCATACCAGCGATTTCCAGCTTCCCTCCCTGGGGGGGAATGGACTGAATGCCTGGGCAAAGAATCAGCCAAGATCTCTTGAACAACTAGCTAAACCGCAAGCGAGAATGGGCCACGAAGACCAGACGGAGAGCCTCACCTGGGAAAGTGCGCGGCCTGTGTGGCGAAGGGTGGTGCTGGTGAGGAGGGGGGGGCAGAGAGCCTAAGGGTCTGGGAGGGTAGATGGGGGCCAGAGGGTAAAAGGGCGGAACCACAGCGGGAGGGAGGAACGCAGGAGGAGGGAGAGGTGGTGGAGGCGGGGGAGGGCGGGAAAGATTGATGCCCTCGAGAATTGCCTGCCGCATTTTCTCCACTCGAGACACCTGCTCTTCCTGCAGACAAACGGGAGGGATTAGAGACAAAACATCAACCTTGGAAACAAAGGCCAGCAGGGCAGATAAGGACTGATAATCCAGAGCCCAGGATTTAGTGCCCATCTTGTCTGTTCAGTCAAAGCCTGATCTCATGTCAATGCTAATGTATCGCTCACTCCGGACCACTAACATGCATCTGCTTAAAAACACGGCAGTGAAAATGACCTCAGTGGCAGCCACAAATAACAGCCACATCAACATATGTCACCTGCCTGAAACATTATGATGGACTGGGAAGAGGGTCACCTTCTGCCTACAGACTCCTGAATGTGTCAGGAATAGCGTGGGATGGACCCCTCTTACAGCAGGGGGGCAAAAAGCAGACTTCACCCAAATATATTGTTCACTCACATTGGCCCCATTTAGTGTTAAAAAATAAGGCTTTGTTACAGAACCTGAGGCAGAGTATTATACATTTAAACATTTATAATACTATAATCAGAATTATTATCCCAACGCAAACTGTTTATATCTCACTGATTATTACATCCATCTTCTCTTTAATTTGCGCCAAAGCCCTTTGCTTGAAGTTACAAAACCTTGAGAGAGAGAGAGAATACTGAGGAGACGCGTCCCTGGCTCTCACCTGGCCCTCACACATGTCCAGCAGGGTCCCCCTGTCCCGAGCTGCCCGGGCCAACTTGCTTTGGAACAACTTGCCATCAAAGAAGCCCCAGGGACAGCAGTGCTCCCAGGGCAGGGGCTGGCCGCACACGTCATTGACAAAGAGGGCCGTGTCCACTCCGCCCATGAAGAGCGAGGCCAGCTGGACGCCGCGGCTGTCGATCTTCTCCAGCTGCGGCGGCGCAGAGGCGCAGGAGGGACGAGATGGGCAACGAGCGTGGTGATTCAGTTGCTCTCACACGCTCGATTGCAAGGCACTGTCATTAAACATTTAAAGGCGAGAACAAAACGGAAGAAGGGGGGCGCACAGAAGCGCTCATACCTTGAGCTCCTGCAGCAGGTCGGGCTCATATAACTGGCGTGACACAGCCTGGGCTAAGAAGGCGTCCAGTTCATGACGCTGCAAGATTCTGCTCCCAGGCCACTGCATCATGTACCTGTCCAGAGGCCACAATGGTGAGTGTGTGCCTAACAGCTCGTCGTCATCATCACCCAAATATATGCGACGGGGATGGCCAATTACATTCTGAATGAGTATGAATGGGCGAGGAAAATTCTGCAGTGCAGGGTAGTTCTAGGTCAGGCCATTAACAGAGCACTATTGGAAATCTGTTTCTGGCCTGGCACAGATCATCCAGAGAGCTTTCATACCCGAGGCTGAATGGCACGCAGAGTCGAGGCAGACCTGCCCGGCTCTGCTCCAGATTAGGCCGAGCGCACTTATAGCGACAGAACCGCCCTTCCAAACTGTGACGAGTCCCAGCTCACTGGCATTGTTTACATTTGACCTGAACTGAAGGCTGAGGTGAACGACTCCACAGCACTGGAAAACGGATGCCGAAAAACTGATGCGTCTATCCAAGATGACTAATTCTGTTCTCAAGGGCGCGATTCGGTTTAGAGCCCCGATCCTACAGCGAACTGCGCTGGACCCCAAGCTTGCAGCAGATTGGCGGGTGGCGTCGGCAGTCGGCCGCACGGACCTGAGCACGCAGCACATGAGCAGCAGGTGCGAGGGCACATTGGCAGGGTTGAGCAGGGCTGGGCAGTCAGAGCGCATGCAGGCCAGGAAGGCGCGGGTGCGGCGGCTGCGGTCCTCAGAGGCCCGGCCCAGCCACAGGCGCCGCAGGTTGGGGCAGGTCCACTCGCGGAAGCACAGCGCCGGCACGAGCTCCGGGGTGAGTGCGGATTTGGCCTTGCTGGCACACCACTCCTTCACAATCACCGGGGGAACTGGGGGGGAGCAGTGGAAAGGAAGGGGAGGTCAGAGGGAGCACGTCAGGGTTCATGTGCCAAAGTCAGCGGCAACGGAAATGAATAAACACAGATTAACACAGCGTCCCAAAGTCCACACTGACCCCAGTCTGGCCTAACGCAGAACACTAACTCTAATTCAGTGTTTACCAATCTGGTCCTCGGGGACCCAGTCGGTCCATGTTTTTGCTCCCTCCGAACTCCCTGTCAGACCGTCCACATTTTTGCTCCCACACGGAGCAAAAACGTGGTCTGTCTGTGGGTCAGCAAGGACCAGACTGGGAAACACTGCTCTAATAATATACCAGTGCTGCTGGATGCAGACGCGGTCTGGTGCATCGTTAGCGCTAAGCAACGCTTGGCCCATTGGGGGCTCCCTGCATTCTCCCCCCGGGCCTTACCCTCCAGAGGGGCTCTCTTGCGCATTGCCATCCTCTCCAGCCTCCTGTGGGTCTCCGCCAGGCTGAAGAGCACTCCATAGGCATACTGCCTGGCTGAGCGGAAGAGCAGCGATGCAGGAGGGAGGTCAGGGTTACAGTCATCCTCTATGCACACCGGCATCTTCATCTCCCCCTGGGACAACGAGATGGGAGGCATGGCGATGCAGAGTGAGAGCGCCAGGTGACGGCCCAATGCCAGCGTAAGCTGCATCTAGAGGGAAGTACCTTGGTGAGGATGTGGTAGATCTGGGGGTACATCAGCCCCCTCCTGTGTCGGTGCTCAGCTACTCTCAGCACCTCTGCGCTGACTTGTGGCAAAGGGGGTGTGGTGATGTCCATGTGGCTTCGTGTTGCCATGGAGAGCAGCGATGGAATCGAGGGACCGCTCCCATTCCCATTAGGCCCGTCACCTGAAGCTCCGCCCCCACGACTGCTAAGATCCTCCCACCTGGAGGACTTGTCAGCCAAATGGCTGCAACAGGGGGCAGGACAGAAACACTAATTCACAGTACGTTCATTTTAATGAGCACCCCTGCAACACTAAAGCAGAGGATCGTATTCTTCAAAAGGGATCATTTTCAAACAATTATCAGCACCATTAAATGTTACGTTGACTGAGTGCAGGAGAAGCAGGACTCGTTTGACCATGAAAGTACAGGTACACACTGCACATGCTACCCTTATCTGACATTTAGAAGTCTTTGAAAACTGGAGAACCCTGAAGCGGCCACGAGTTATGAATTTCAGGTTCACCTTTGTTTAACATCACGCTTGTCTTCCAGGATTCCAGACAACTAACTGTTCCAACAATAATACTTTAACAGTATTTTTGTTGTTAAATCTGACATTATTTAGCGTCCCAAATCATTTTGAGAAGTCATTCTTCTCTCTGCTGAATCAGTTGGCAAACAAACTTACTTGCTGGCGTCATTTTGTTCCTCTCCATCAGAGGAAGACGATGGGGAAGGAGATTGACCTGAAGGAGCAGCTGTGTGGTGATTGGGTGTCCTGGCTCCCCCCTGAGATGAGTCATAAGGAGCCGACCAATCGGCAAAGCCTGTCTTTCCCACCAATGAATCGGTGCAGTCTTGTGCGGGAGGTGGTGGATTTTGGAACAAGAGAGCTGGCCCAGGAGCACAGCCATGTCCATATGGCGCAGCATGATAAGGCACCTTGCCACCTGTCACCTGGCAGCAGAACACGGGCATGGGGGTGGAGTCACACAGACCCAAACAAGGAAGAAGGAGAGGATCGCTTTTAAACAACCATATTATATAGAGCGAGAAGAGAGAAAATGTACGTTGCAGTAGATCAGGTTAATAGATAAAAACAGACATTACCCGGGAGCTTGCAGAATTTGTGAATGTAGCCGTCCACATGCTGCCATGGGAATAGCCTAATCTTTAGAGCCACCTCTCGAGGTGTTTATAGCTTGGATATAGCATTGGGGCCAGAGGTTCCATAAATGGTTTACACAAGCCCCTTCAAGGCACCATCTTCAAAGGACAACAGTGTGTAGAGACGTGCATGGACACAGGGATGGAGAGCAGATCTGGGCAGCTAATGTTGTGAAAGATGCATAATTGTGCGGAGCTCATTCTCCCAGCTTGGTACAGGGTTTTTTTTCTGTTATTTTAGGACAGTGAGTTCTCTGAGACACTGCAACCCTGTAGAAAACACTCAGAAATCTTCAGAGGCGTGGAGGAAGGGGAACGCTGTTGCCAGGCCTCTGGCATGGTGCTGGGCTCCTGCTGCACACTGTACTCCATGAGGGCCCAACAGGCCACTAAGTCACATTTTATCATTTCTATTTCCGTCCACGCTTTGCACTCACTGTAAATCCACTCCAATGAAATTCAGAGATTCTCTATTGATTTCTGTTCATGATTCAATTAGGCCAAACAGCAATTATTTACTTTATTATTGCCAAAACCTGGTAACATTTTAACACACAAAGTCTGTTACGGAAACCTGACGGCAAACACTATTGTGTAATGACTCCACTGTTCTGCAAATGAGTTAATGCTGTAAATATTTGTCTTAACAAAAGGCGCTTTTAGCTGCCCCTAGACCAGGATAAGAACACCCCAATACATCCCATTATGTTCTTATTCACAAAGCCCATTTTAAAGAAAAGCAACTTAACAGAAAGAAATGGCTGGGCCTGTGCTGTGGGATAAGTGTAAATGACATCATCGCACAAACACTTCAAATGACCTAGAATATTGCCTGTCAGAAAGCCAGGTGTGGAAGAAGGGGCTAAAATAATGAAATGACTCACCTGAGGCTTCCCAGGCTGCATGGTCCCGATGTGACCAGAGTGACCCCCAAATGGACCAGAACCAAAGCCGGGAACTAAGAGAGCCACGTAAGGCGACAGCAGTCAAGATGGTTTAAGAGTAGAAACGGCACAAAAAAAGGTGAAAGCACAAATGACAACAAATGTGACAGTCCCGTCTCTTTTCAAAACCAGGAGCATTCTTATTTAAAATTAACAAAGATCTCACAAAAAAGCCACACAGCAGGGTGGCCACTGGGTTCGAGTTAGGGCTGAGGAGCGTGTGGAATTGGCCGTCACTCACAGAGGTATGGCGTGGGCCCCACAGACAGCGGTCGAGGATTACTGGCCGCTGAGAAATACTCCACTGCCTTCTTAAACCTGTCCACCTTGTCCTCTGTCCTAGACTGGAGAAGCGGGACAGCAGCATGCAGAAGGTTAGCACTGTATGCCAACCATCAAACGGGGAGAAATCCCCCAACAACACACACCTGCGTGGACCCACACTTAAAAGTACCACCCACAGGTGTAGGCTGTGAAACTATCCAACACACCCACTGGCAGCATCTGCATTTATACGTGCTGCGATGGGCTGTCATTCAGACGAAAAGTGAATCACATTAATGCGGAGGCTACCATACATAGCAGGACAGAAGCATAAATAGTACTGTTCCGGAATATTCAGAAGCGTTAAATCCTCATCATTCCTCTTCAAATAAAAGCTGTTTTTCTGAGGTCAGTACATATTTAACTATACCTATGAATAACTACAAAAGGTGAAAACAAAAATGAAGTAGGTGTGAATAGATGTTGTACTTGCAAAGTGCTGGAAATGATATAGGATGTTTTAAAAATAAACTGGGGCAGACGTCCTGGCGTTCACCTGAGACTGCTTAAAGACATCTCTGGCCACAGCGTCCAGGTTCCCAAGATCCTTGATCGAGGAGACATACTCAGACACTGCTTTGATCACAACCTCACACGGAGGCAGCACTAACTGGTGAGCCCGCACCTGGCAAAGGGGGGGGGTAGACAATATCACCATGGAGCATGCAAAGAGAAATGTGACATACATCCCACAAAGAAACATAGTCCCACAAAAGGGACCTGGAAAATGTCCCCAAAAGCTGAAAGGTCCCTACAATGTGGCGAATACCCCCCCCCACCCCACACACACACACACAAAACAGAGGTACCTTAAGAGAGGCCAAAGGATGTTCGGGCCCTAAAAGACTCCAGTGGAAGGCAGCCAAGTCCTCATCTGGCAAAATGTGATTCCCTTGGGAATAATTTTTCAGATTACAAAAAACATTCATGTCTGAAATATGACCAGCAGCCCACCTGATTATACCGAAATATGACAAAATAGACTTATAGGAATATGGCTTTAAAGTCAGTAGTCACCAAAAAAAAGACATGAGCAGACATGCTGGCAGTCTGTCTCACCGAGCAGAGCAGCAAAGGTAGGAAGGTGGTGGGTTTTGAGGCCCAGCTGTCGAGCCGCTTCAGAGAGCAGATACTGATGGGTGGTCAGGTTCTTCCCGTTCCATGACAGCTTGAGGGCATGTGAGCTAAAGTAGGCTGGAACATTGCATAAAGCAAATTCCGAATCCTGGGCAATCAAGCCCTGGAATCCAAAATCCCTATACAGGGAGAGTACCTCCTGGTGATGGTCCTGGAGAGTCTGAACCACCTGGAAAAGGAGGAGAAGTCAGAGGACAGAAGGCCTAATAGAGGTATAGCAGTGCCCAATCATGCCAAAATATTCAGTCCAAAAGCAGGAAATGGAAAATAATAAGTTCTATTTAAATGGCTACTTTAATGGATCCTGATATAAAAAAATTATTATTTCTGCTGGCAATTACCTTTCCTTTAATTCACACAAATCCAGTGCAAAACAAAGCTGGACACTGCGCAAAAACCAATGTTTCTGCTACAGCTGCTACAAAAACTTATTCAGGGCCATTTCCCCCCGTGGTTTGGTTGGTACATGCC
Organism: Stomatorhinus walkeri; assembly: GCA_026784285.1. Taxonomy (NCBI): domain Eukaryota; kingdom Metazoa; phylum Chordata; class Actinopteri; order Osteoglossiformes; family Mormyridae; genus Stomatorhinus; species Stomatorhinus walkeri. The sequence goes on from JAODUD010000127.1 coordinate 24,180,271, forward strand.
TACCTGGGCAGGTAAGCTGATGCTCTGCAAGAGATGAAGCTACTCTTTCAAAAAGTGCTTTGCATAAAATTTTGCTGATTCAACACATGGTAGCGAAGTTTAATGAAATCGGCAAGAAGCCGATGTTGTACGGCGGCAGGCCGGCAGTCAGATTACCTACCCGTACGCGGAAGCGCAGCATCGCCAGGCGGACACAGTGGCTCAGGCAGGCCGGGGGCAAAAACCACGCTCTGGGTGGAGGTGTGGCCTTGCTGCCCACGTGATTGACGATGAGCTGTGCTGTCTGTCTCTGCGCCTGCGCCCGCCGTGCCCACTCTGGCCAGCGGTCCTTCCCCAAAGTACCGTTGAAGATCACAACCATCTCGAGGCCACCTTGGTACAGGCAGGCCTGCGACAGGGCCGCCAGGTATCCCAGCATAGCATTCCACTGCCCACCACACACCCAGTCGGTCTGATAGCCCCCATAGAGCCGCTGCAGGCCAGAGTCTGCATCAACCAGCAGGCGGGCCGGAGGGGGGGGTGGGGGCAGTGAGTTCGGGTGGTGGTGATGGTGGTGCGGTGATTGCCGACTTGTGCTCCGCCCAAGTTTGAGCAGGTCCACGGATACAGCAGCCCCGGGGCAGCACTTCTCCAAATACTCCTGGAAGCCCTGGACCCCCATGACAGCGAGGGCCTGATCTGAAACTGTAATCTAGGTCTTTAACCTGTGAAATTATTTTGGGACTGAAATGTTGGATTTTCACCTGAACAATTAACCTGGGACTGTAATCTGGGAGTTTAAACTAAAAAAAATATAACATGGGGCTGTAATCTGGGAGGAAAAAAAAAACGAATCTGGGACTGTAATCTGGGGAATTAGTCTAGGGACTCTGAAAACGTCAGTGACGAAAACCCACGAACTATTTCAACTGATGGAGGCAGCCAGTAATTTAGTTAACCGGTCTTGCGTTTCTTCGCTAAACACACTAATGCTTTTTATTTAAAACTTATTACACATGACAGGTATCGATATCTGACTACAGGGCATATGGATATAACCGGTTTGAGTAAATAAACCACCACAACTAGCGGATTTACGTTAGCCACGTTATTTTGCTATGCTAGCATGTGTGTGTAGCTGCTAGTTATCTCTTTTTCTACACTGTACCAGTTCTGATTTACTACCTCGCTACCTATCCTTCGGAGGGGTTAGCCGCTAACCCACCACAGCGCTGCTATGCCCATTAACTGCTTAACCAGATCGTTAACTAGGAGCCCACATAGCTGAGTAGCTAAGAGGGTGGATAGCTGCCTAGCTTTGTATAGCGCTCGTTTGGACCGTTTCCTCCGGCTTGGTCTTATGCCTGGCGATGTATAACAAGTGAATAAATACAATAATGGTTGTCAGGCTGCCATATCCTCACGCATTTACCCGTTATATGGGCTTTTCGACCACCCACACCACACACGGCAGCTAGCACCCTTAGCCCTTCGAAGCACAGCACCGTTTACAGACTATTTTCGACCCCCGCTAGCTTTAAGGCTATTCAGCTAACCAGTAAACCACCCCCCCACGCGCATAACTAGCTGGTTGTGGCGGAATACAGTCAGGCTAACCAGGTGGAGAATAGTTGTTCGCAACGTAACTAAGTAGTTAAAAAAAAAAAAACCGTCAGGCTAGCTGTTGGCTAGTTGTGAGGGAGGCGGGCGAAGGATAAAGGAAAGGGGATGTGGAATGGAATGGCGGCTAAAAGAAAAAAATAAAGAAAAAGAACAAAAATAAAAGAGGGAAAAGCCGGCTGGTGGCTCCCGCAGTGTCCCACTCACTCACGGTTTCATGCCGTAGAGAAGACGGGCTTCAGGCGTCGGCCATCTTGTCGCTGTGGCTTTTCGCTCCGCGGGCAGCGCAGGGACGGGGGGGGGGGCGGAGAGGAGAGGATACGCGTGGGGAGGAGAGGAGAGGAGAGGTGGGAGAAGTGCGTGACAGAACCCTGGGGAAGGGCAAGGCGAAATGGGGCGCCCCGGCTGTCGGCCCTCCTTACACTCTCACCTCGCCAACATGGGAAAACCACAGCTGGCTAGAAACTACAAGGGAATATTTCGCCCCCATCACTTGCAAACAACTGGCTTTACTTCCCAATATGTACCCAATGTATTTAATTCCAAATGGGAAACTTCAGGAAAAGGTTAATTTGAATTTGAATCAAAGTCAGTCTTTGGGATCTCCGTGAAAGCAGGAAGTGTTTTCAGCAATAAACCAACACGTTTCATGTATAGTGCAATTGTACACACACACACACACACACACACACACACACACATGTAGGGTAAACATATCCTTATGGGGACCGCTCATTCATTTCAGAGGGAAAAATGCTAACGCTAAGTATGACAACCTTAACCCCTACCCAGCCCTAACCATAACCATAAGTAACCAAACAA
>JAODUD010000127.1:24182791-24203956 GCA_026784285.1 Stomatorhinus walkeri
AACCATAAGTAACCAAACAAAATACAAGAGTTTTTGCATTTTTAGTTTTTTCATAGCAGTCACCGATTTTTATAAAAATCAAATTAAAGACAAAGGTGGAACATTCTGGTCTAGAAAGTTCAAATCCAAGGTTTTGTTGCAACCAACCAGCCAAGTGCTCTCTGACTGTGACTCTTTATACTCAACTAGTTGGCTGAAACAAAACATTGGTCTGGATGTATACTTTCTCGACCTGAACTTTCCACCTTTGTCTTACTTTTGTAACTTCCAAACACTGGTTTTACCTTTATCTTGATTTTTTTAGCTAATCAATGGAATATTTTTTCATTACTGTTAAAGAATAAAATTTTACTGCATGACTAATTATATCTGACACTCAAAGCTATGTTTTAAAAATCCATAAGGATTCTTGTACATTACAGCTGTTTACTTAAAATTCCACTAAGAACTCAATTTCTTGATATGGAAGCATGAAATTTCAGCCTATTATTTACTTATTTGTCTATTTACTTATTACTTTATTTGACAAGTAGGCCTGTCACTGTAATGGCACCCTTTCCAGGATGCTGACCTGCCTTGAGCTCCACGGTTTCAGGCAGCAGCTCCAGGCATGCAGTGACCCTGTACTACATAAGCTGGATATAAATAATAGGCTAATCAAGGTGAAATAAATGGTTTATTTAGTCATTGAATGGATAGTCTCCATTCAATTAGTGAAATTTTATTTCAATTATTTAATGTTATCTAATATTATTTAATGTTGCTGGGATTCGCCAACAATAAGTTTTGCCAAGCCTCCCCATGATAACCTGTGCGATTTCAGTGAGATGGCAAAATGGGTTAAAAACCGTGAATGACATCTATGCACACCATTGCATAAGACACAGAACACTAGTGAAATATGGATAATCCAACACAAAATATATTGCATGTATTGTACAGTATTGCAATACTTGTTTTCTTCTCACATATATTGACCGTGTCATATTAATAAATATATAAAAAATAATAATAAATATAAAACATAAATATCCTTATAGAATCAATGCAGATTACATCCAACGATAGGGAAGAAGGGAAAGATGCCGTAAAACACAATGATAAGTCACTGGCTACGAAACAAAATCACTCGTTCTCCTCCCTTTTCCCTCTATTTCACTCCTCTAAGGGTGTTGTTCCTGGGATCCCTTTCTTCTTTTATTTTCATCAATAACAGGCAGAATTTAAGTACCTTCTGGACAGAAAGGACAAATGCCTGCAGATGTCAGTATTTTCTGGTCTTTCTCATGTTCTTCCTCCTCCTCCTCACACTTACTCATTCTTTCCCTGATGTCTGGGGGATACAAGGGAGCCATCTGTCAGTCTGGCTGGGGGGGGGGGGGGGGGGGGGGGGGGGGGGGGGGGGGGGGGGGGGGGGGGGGGGGGGGGTGGGGGTCCCCCCCCCCCCCCCCCCCCTCAGCTCTGACTGAGAGTACATCGACTTTTCTCTCTGCCGTGTCCTAATTGTGGCACATTCTTTGTCCAGACTCCAGTTCACTTGCCTAGCCTCCAGATGGGCGAAATGAGATTCAACAATTCGTTTAAAAGTAAACATGAAAAGCATTGTGCAAAACATTTATCATTCGAAAGAACAAACTTAAACAAGTGTGTTACATCTTCTGTATCTCTCAGATGCAAGGCCTGCCCAAGTCTATTCAAGGTCCTAAGTAAAATTTGAATCGGAGTCCTGTACCCTAACACCCACACCACTTGGCCTTAGTATGATTATCATGTGGGGGGGCTGTCTATAGCAAAATAAAACAAAACAAAAAAATAAGAACTTCCACCTGAAGTTCAAATAATCAGATTGAATGCTATTTTGGGTATAGTATGTGAATAGCCAGTGCAATGGTTTTAAAAGCTGGAGTTTTTAAGCAGATGACTACCAGCAACAGTGAACATGCCAATGGGAAAGACAAGGCAGATTGGAGAAATGTCATAAATATACGGCCAGCAGGAATCAAAATGACTTGACAGCATATCTTAGTGATGATAATCTTCAGCAATGATGGTGTTGCCACTTTGGCTGCAATTAGGTGGACATTATGGAAATTATTAATGCTTTTGTCTTGAATTTGGCTCTTTTGATGGAATAAAGTTTACGATTAAAATAAATCCAATTAAAACTGATTTAAACAGATGAAAGGGAAGCAGTTCAATAAGCAGAGCACACTGCTTGGTTGAGTTTGCGCAGCACCTGCCTAGTCACTGTGCACTACACTGCCCCCTGGTGGAAACTCGTCATGTCGCTGTCCATGGTGCGTTTCAATGGCTCACCCGTTACCTAAACATGTATCTGTGTAATGTAGGCCAGTCACATGAGCCACGTAGTGTATATCCAATTGTGTTGCCTAAAAGTCCATTCTAATAATATTATTTATACCATAATTATAGGTAAATGGCTTTTCAAACGTTGGCCATAATAGAATTATTTTTATGCAGTTCTTTCATGTGGCTAACTCAACTATAGGCCTGCATTTCAAGTAATTAATCTAGATCTTCAGCGATAGATTAACCGATTTATGATCTGCATCCACACACACACGATGTCAGCCACCATCTCGTTTCTCTTACTTTCCAGAATCTTGAAATCAACATGCGCCGGTCGACCCGCACGAAGGATTAAAGTATTAAAGTAAAGATCTCCGTTAGTTTTTATTGTCTGGCCGTGCGCAGGTTTTAAATTATGGAAATATTTTGTTTTTCGTCTCCGTTTACAGAACATTAGCGACAAGATCGTATGTGTTATACTTACAGTGTAGCCATATCTGTACTATCAAAGTCAATCGTGAAATTTTACGCTTTTCAATTTCAGTTTTTTTTTTTTATATAGGCAGCCCTCTTAAGATATGCAGCAGTTACCGCGTCATGGTGGCAATCATTAACTTATATTCTATAACAGAATGATGTTTGTGCTGGCAAACACTTATTGCAGTATGTCGGTTTCTTCGTTTTCTATGCCGGTTTCAGGCTTTTTAACGACCTATTTCTGCAGATATCCGAGGCTTTCTGTGTGCGGTCAGAGACCACAGTCTTGCCACGCAGTAAGTCTATCCGTCCATTCACCTCTCCATCTCTCTGATGACCATATCCCGATCAGGGCTGCTGGCAAGTCTATCCGTTCTGTTCGGAAGGTCCTTTTTAGCATTGCTCTATAATGCGAGCAAAGAGCAGAATAATGGGCCCCTTGCTTGAGTTTTATACTTCGCTTGGTCTATAACCATATCCCGAATGAAATATCCTAATTGTGTTAATCCTTAATGGTTTTAATTCTGTAATTTGGTTACTTGAAATAACTATTTACGTGCAGTAAGTTTGCCAATTAATGGTTGCGTGCCAAGTGTGTTACGTAAATGCTGTGAAGTCAATGTTATTGGTGAAATTGAGCTATTCGTCCAGCAGGAGGCATCCTTCAGCTAACCCTCAACTAAACTAACTCTCTTAGTCTTGCATTATACTAACTGTCGTGTTAACTGATCATGTTACTGTCCTGTAGCCTGATTAATGTTTCCTAATGTAACCCTAACTATCTTATTAACATTTCATGCTCTCTCTTCCTTTCCTCCACTGCCTCTATTATCTTTCATGAACAGACCATTGTGAGTATGTGATACAACATCTATGATATCTACAGTACATACGTTAATTTTCTGTTTACATTATCGTTATCGTGGAGAAATACATTTTTGCCAAGGGAGTGTTTGTTTATCCATCTTTATATCTGCCCTAAAATATGACGAGAACTCTGAGAAAATCAAGATAACACGAAAGTAAACTTGTATGAAATGTCAAAATACAAAAAGAGTCAGGAAGCGTGAGCGCATCAGCTTCTCTCAGTATCAAACACGTTAATACATCCCGCATATAAACATGGGTAGATCTCTTCACGTGCTTTTTATTCTGTGGGAAGACTTATTATTTCATATGTAGTGATGTGCCTACAATTCATTGCACAAGCAGAGCAACGTTTCTAAATCCAAAATAACATTGTCTAAAATACACGCACTAGAAAGTTATTACTTTATATTGAAATGATCTGTTCTGATCTTTGTTCATTTCAGCCTCCCCCTGGGAAGTGTGGTGGCAGATACACAGTGACATTGATACCTGGTGATGACATTGGGCCAGGACCGCTTAACCATGTCTGTGATCTCTTCAGGTCAGTAAAAAGTATGTCTGTAAAATCTCAAGTCTACTTTTAAGTATAGAGTATTAGGGTTAGGATGTAATTTTACTTCCAATGCTACTAATCACCTTTATTAGTCCAGATATGTAGTATATGTAAGAGAGATTTGCATGGCCTGTATTGGGCCGCACAGATACATGTTTGTTAGCAAATGTTTGCGATGCCTATCAACAGGTCTGTCTGTGTCCCAGTGGACTTTTTAAGTGGTTCATGTAAATTCTTCAGCAAGGATGACATTAATAATACCATTATTGCCATCCAACGCAATGGTGTTGCGCTCAATGGTCAGCTACTTTTTTCATGTAAATGTGAATCTTCAAAAGAATCAATTTGAAGGACTAATGCAGAAAAAACAAAACATTTCCATTGAAACATGAGTCCTTTTCAAAAGCCAAAACATTTGAAAAAATAAAAATGTATAATAGAAGGAGCATTTAACCTATGATCTCTGCTTGTTTACAATAGCACTAGCTGAATAGTACTAGCACTCAGAAAGTACCTTCAGAAAGTACTCAGAAAGTACTCAGAAAGTAAACTAGATGTCGCCAAATAGCAGATATATGACATGACATTATATGGACTGACATCCAAAGGTACATTAGCAATGCAGGGAAGTCAACATTGTTTAAATTTTTTTCTCTAGGCAACATGGAAACCAACCATAATATGCCTCCATCTCACAAATCCAGGAACAACTTTCGAACTTTTGAAATTTTCTAATCTGTGCTGACATGCAAATGGTTTGCAACCACAATCCTGCAAATGTCGACAAAATTGGAATTTCCACTATCCACTAAATATCGTCTTGTTGGTCTATTGTAAGACATTTCCCAAATATTTTGGCATCAATGTAACTGAACTGACACCTGTGTCCCTCTTTTTGAATAAACCTTGACCTTAAAGCTAACATAATATAGTGTCAGTCCCTACCTGGGCTGAGAACTCGTCACCAAGACATCAACATCTTCATCATCTGAGAGGACACCAAGGGTGAATACAGCAGTCTGGAGCCTGAGGTTTATGGATATACTTTGTGTTTCTGTTGGAGGCCAAAAGAAGCTTCATGCACCACTTGCTGTATTTTTGACCCCCACTAGATGATGCTGTCTTTTCAGAAAAGGACTCAAAGCATGCCACAAAGCAAACCAAGAGCGCCATCTAGTGGGGTCAGAAATACAGCAAATGGTTCATGAAGCTTCATTTATCCATCACTAGTGTCTGTCTCTTTTTCCTGCTCTTTGTGTTTCACTGTCAGTCTGTTACAGAGAATATCAGGAGTGGTAGAATTCCTGAAAATTATCACCCAGTCCAGCTCCCTGAGAACTGCTGAGTATGCATTCCAGCTGGCCAGAGTAAAAGGTCAGCGAAAGGTCACCGCTGTGCATAACATCATATAGGTTAATTTCTCTTGTAGTTTGCTCTTGGTGGTGTCCAAGTTGATCATGTGGATTCTTTTGTTTCTCAAGTTGCTTGCATATGCCAGTATGCTAAAGCTATAAGTCTCAGTTGCAGTTGCACTGCTCAGCACCATGAATGAGACACAGGTACAGGGCACAGCACACACATGCATGCACATCATAACTGTATTAGCATCCGCAGACTTGGCTGTGAAACAAAAGCAGCACATCTGAACTGACCAGAAGTGTTAGTAAAGAGGTCTTTGATATGAACTGATATGAACTATGAATTGTGCTATAAACCACAAATCATTCTAACCTTAGCTGTATTCTGCTTTTACGTAATATTTTACAAATAATTTCATTTCTGCAGAAGATATAAAAATATAGGATGGTAATTTCAACGTTTCATAACACAGACCCCTGTGTTTTCTAAGGAATTAATCAGGAAAATGGAAAGCAGTACAATTAATTCTTGATCTAAATATTTTGCAACAATCAATACAAGATGCATATACAGTACATGAAGAACCTCATCCCCATGTCAGTGAAAGCACACCAGCTCTGCCGTGCAGAAGGACTGCAGTCACCACATGTGTTCCATGGAGGCCTGGGCACTACCTTGCATATCATGCAGTCCATCATGGAAGCAATTCAGAGTGGTGGCCCACGGACCAGCAAGTTGTCCACAAGCAGGCTGTCGGCATTTATGAGATTTACCCGTGAACAGTCAGATACCGACTTATCTACCAAGCATTGCTTAACAAGCAGATGATGTACTAAACACTGATAAATGTATGGACAACAGTAACCACAGTATTACTGCTGTCCGGTTTGTAAGATGAATATGAAGAGCATTAAGCTATTGTTTATATTACAAATAAAAATGGAATTATGTTGCTCTTGAAAGTTGTTCATAGTATTGCATCAGTGTGACAAAGACGCAGCACATTTAAGAATCAAAACACTGTTTGTTGTTACAATGGGTAAACGTTCTTCACTTTAGTATATTATTCAATAAATTCCATGACATATTCAATATTTTATTATAAAATAGGGTTGCTTTTAATGATTTTGCCCCATGGTAGACTAGTGTAAGTGTTCTGAGCATGTTTAAGGTTGGCTGGTCTAGGCTATGATAAATGTTAGATTAGATGTACTGTATTAAAATGCAATTTCGCCATACAGTGTCCCTGCCTTACGATCAGTTTTTCGGAAAGTAGCTTCATCATAACCTGAGGAGAGTCTATAATGAATAAGACAGACTGAAGCGTTACTTATTACATGTCTGTGAACTGGAAGAGTGGTGGAGCTACTTTTAAGACAATTTCTCATTTATTAGTTTCATTTATTAATTTCCTGTGTCTAATTTCATGCTACAGTGATTCTAGATGCTGTGCCGGAAAGCAGCTACTTGTCTAGCTGTTTTGTACTGTTAGTGCTCAAAATTTAACATGGGAGCCTGTCATCTTTTGGTTAAAGAATTTGACACATTGGTCATATTCATTATCCTCAGGCCGCTTTGTCTGGTGTGGGTTGTGGTCAGTTGGGCGAAAGCTGAACAGGTCAGGCTAATGCTCAGTTACTGGGGCCAGTCTCCAGTTCATTCTGAAGATCCCCCATGTTCTCAAGCTTTGAGATGTAATGCTTAGGAGCCTCTGCCTGCTCAACATGCTCGGGATAGCTGCCTTGGCATCCTTGTAAGATGCTGAACCACTTTAGCTGGCTCCTCTCAATGAGCGGCGAATGAGCGGCTGCTCTGTATCAGAATCTTTCTAGATCTCTGAATTCCGCATTTTATTATGGAGAGAGAGCCCAGGAACCATGTGAAAAAGCCTCATTTCAACTGCTTGTACTCACAATCTTGCCCTTTCAGTCATTACCCACAGCTCATGCAAACTTTCCCAATGCTTGAGCTTTCACCTCTGTGCCTGCCAGCACCATCTAGTGGTGTCAGAAAACACAGCAAATGGTTCACGAAGCTTTGTTTGTCCATCACTACCTTTCACATTGTACTTTTCAACCAGTAAACTGCTATTTGTTTTGAGTGCTTAAAACTCAAATCAATCTTTTACTGTACAAACATTTATATTCAAAACTAAAGAGCCAGAAGTAATCCATGCACTGGCAGCTATCAGCCCACAGATGCTTACATCTCTCTGATCAAAAGAATTTCATCAGTCCATCCATCCATTATCTCTCGCGTGATCAGAGGTCGGGTTGTTGGGGCAGCAGTCTCAGCAGGGGAACCCAGACTTCCCTCTCCCTGGCCACTTCATCCAGCTCCTCTGGGGGAATCCCTAGGCGTTGCCAGGCCAGCCGAGAGACATAGTGCCTCCAGCGTGTCCTGAGTATTCCCCGGGGCCTCCTTTCAGTGAGACATGCCCGGAACACCTCATTAGGGAGGCGTCCAGGAGGCATCCTAATCAGATGCCCGAGCCACCTCATCTGGCTCCTCTCGATGCGGAGGAGCAGCGGCTCTACTCTGAGTCTCTCCCGAATGACCGAGCTCCTCACCCTGTCTCTAAGGGAGAGCCCAGCCACCCTGTGGAATAAGGAAATGAGGAAATTCATTTCGACCGCTTGCACCCGCGATCTCATTCTTTCGGTCACTACCCACAGCTCGTGGCCATAGGTGAGGGTAGGAACGTAGATTGACTGGTAAATTGAGACCCTCACCGGAAACGAGTCCGTCTTATTGCCACCCATGTGAACCAGGCTCTGACACCGGTCATACAGGGACCAAACAGCCCTTTAAAAGGAAGCCTGGCACCCCATATTCCCGGAGCACCCCCCACAGGACTCCCCGAGGGACACGGTCGAATGCCTTCTCCAAGTCCACAAAACACATGTAGACTGGTTGGGCAAACTCCCATGAATCCTCCAAAACCCTGCGGAGAGTGTAGAGCTGGTCCACTGTTCCACGGCCAGGGTGAAATCCACACTGCTCCTCCTGAATCCGCGGTTCGACAATCCAGCAGACCCTCCTCTCCAGAACCCACGAATAGACCTTACCAGGGAGGCTGAGGAGTGTGATCCCCTTATAGTCGGAGCACACCCTCTGGTCCCCCTTCTTAAAGAGGGGGACCACCACCACAGTTTCAGGCACTACCCCCGATATCCACGTGATGCTGCAGATGCAGGTCAACCAGGACGGCCCCAGAGCAACCATAGCCTTAAGGAACTCTGGGCGGATATCATTCACCCCCGGGCCTGGCCACTGAGGAGCTTTTTAGCCACCTCAGTGACATCTGTCCCCGAGATAGGGAAGTCTACACCCTAATCCCCATACTATGCTATCACGTTGGAAGGCGTGTCTGTGGGATTGAGGAGGTCTTCGAAGTACTCTCTCCACCGACCTAAAACGTCCCGAGCTGAGGTCAGCAGTGCCCATCCCCACCATAAACAGTGTTGATGTTGCACCGTTTTCCCGCCCTACGCTGCCGAATGGTGGACCAGAATCTCCTCGGACCCATCCGGAAGTTGTTTTCCATGGCCTCGCAAAACTCCTCCCGCACCCGAGTTTTTGCCTCAGCAACCACTGAAGCCGCGTCCCGCTTGGCCTGCCGGTAGCTGTCAGGTGCCTCTGAAGTTCCACAGGCTAAAAAGACACAGCAGAATGGGACAAAGATATCAGATATTGCAAAATGCTAAGGATCCTGGACTTATAAGGAAATGGCTGGCATTTGAGAGTGCAAGAAGATAAACTGCTGCTTAGTGTAATGTACTTGAGATTATAAAACATCCAGAATGCCTGCATTGCATAACTACGGCGTCACAATGATTGCATTGGAAAGGTAATACAGAATTTACAATAATTCATTGCCAGCTCATTCGAGGTGAATTAAGGAGTAAACAAGGTCGCACTTCTTTGAGCTGATGTCATAGACCTCTGAAAGATGTGAGGTCTGCAGTCACTGCAGTCACGCTGAAGGACATTTTTTATTTACTCCACAAATAAGTTGAAGAAATGATCATAAAACTTATTGGGATCCCATTTACATTTATTTTAACAATGAATTGAGCATCGGCAAGATCAGATTATGTAGCTTGCTATGCAAATGATGACATTGGACACAACAATTAGATAGAACAGAGACCAGTACACACTATCCTGTGGTAACAATGATAGAGTTAAAAGGAAGTGATACATGAATTGATTGCATCTTCCCCCCACTTATACTGTTCAAGTTACTTGGAGTCTATCACATGCAGCATAAGGCAGAGGTATACTGTGGATGGGATGCCATCTCAGGTCACATTCTCAAAACCTAACTACATTTCTTTGGATTTTGGGGGAAAACTCGCATAACATTAGGAAAACATGCAGACCACTACTGATGGCCAAATGAAGCTTCACGAACCATTTGGTATATTTCCTGGTTTGCATTAGGGCATGCTTTGAGCTCTTTTATGAAGAGAGCACCATCTAGTGGCATCAAAAAATACAGCAAATGGTTCATGGAGCTTCGTTTGGCTATCACTACAGACTACAGAGGAAATATACAGTATGAGGGGAAACAAAAAACAGCGAAATGCGGATGCCAAAATCCATCCCGCTGAACTCTAACTATTATTACAGTACATCTTTGAAAAATCTAAATAATTTGAACCTGATATATTGCTCAGATGCGAACGTAACTATACTACTATGTAGGCCTACATGTAGTATTTGATATGTTACATTTCTACTTACACAATTATTGCATGCATATACAATTGTTCTAGACAATGAAAATACAGTATGAACACATTATTCCACCATTAATCTTATTCACAAGTGAAGGTATAAATAAAATTAATTTACAATTGATTATTCCTGATGAATTTCCATATGTTGTACATGCTGTCTACATCTGGCAGCCAGACACAGACGTACACACCGCACAACTCTGTGCCTTATTACAGATAGGCTGACTCGGGGCATGGGCGAATAATGACTCTATTTAGGGGGCTGCACCCCTTGCTTTTTTTCTCAACCCCCTGAAATATTATTTCGTATCCTCGACTCGGAAAATGTCATCGTGGGGGACCCCGTCCCACCCCAACCCTCTGCTCGACAGATGTAATCGTTGGGCCCGGTGGGGTGGGGGTCCGTATTTCTTCAGATTGTCAGATGAAACCTATTGGAGTCAAACCCTAGAATCGCCCCTGACTCGGCCGGAAAACGCTTCTGAATTTCAAATGTTTCTGGTACCCAATACTGTGTAGCTTGCACACCTGTACTTCACATTTATTATCGAACGATGGCAGCATTGCATAAATAATGCATGTTTCAAAATCTCGAGGGCACGTCGTATGTAAATATATCGGTTATTAGAGTTCCTGCTAATAAGTGACTCGCTGAATGTTATTCGTTGTATTATATCTACTGAACGTCACTCTGTGAACTACTTCATGTGTTCTGGGATCCTTCTTAACCAATCAGTTTTCTATAGCCTAGTTGCAGTCTGTTTTGCAGAGTAAAGAATTTTAGCTCCCTTTCAGGTGTCCCATTCGTAAAACAGTGACAAACGAAAAAAAAACTATTTGTGAACATCCTCAGTTGTTTAATTTGGGCTGAGTTTAGTTTTTGTCAATCAGACTGCATTTATGCTCTTGCAACAGTTCACGATGCCTGCTAAGGCTCGGGCATTACGTTTCACTTGTTTTACTGGCCCGCTTTACAATGTAATACAAAGGAGAAGCGCCTTCTGATTCGTCTAGTATCTACTGAACGTTTTTATCGTTGTTATTTACATAGGTTTATTAATTAATATTTTATTTACTTGCGTTATTTGTTATACCCATTTAGATTACTAACCGAGCAGGTTCACATCACCCGTCCCGTTTACCCCTTTAAGTATCTTATCGTTACTGTCCATCTCTGAAGTGGGTGACTTAATTGTCTGCGCCCACCAAAACAGTCCCATTTACTATGTTACGCGTTACAAACACGGAATTTGATTTTAATAGATATGCTAGCTGTTGGGCACCGTTGGCAAAGTAATAAGCATTTATAGTATGAAAGCCGTGACTTAGGCTAAGTGTTCTGGTGTCTGAATATTTGTACTGTAATAATAGCGGCTTCTCCTAAAATCACAATGTGAGAATTGATTGTTCGGTCCGTAAAGATATTAGAAATTCCCATTTGAAGCTAAGAATAAGCATGAAAGCTGGTTGCTTTTGCACGTTACACTGAGATGCAGACAGAGACAGCCCCTATCCCCTCCCCTCCACTCGCACACGCACTCACAGTCCAGGATTTTCTTTCGCTCTCCGGTTCCTAGATGCTCGAAGCCGCGCTTGTCATACCAAATTAATTTCCACTATCGCTGGCTGGTAGTGACCGTGGCCGTCTCAGATAGGTTTTCAATATCTTATTGTCTATTTTTTCTTTCTGAATGGCTACATCGGGTGGAATAGAAGGATGTATGCTGCAGCGAGGCAGATCTCAAAGTGACCCCAACATCCTCACTGAGACCAGCATCGATCAAGCGCACAGCACAGGTACAAATTCTTGCTTTGTTAAATTAAACCATTTTGCATTCAGCAGCTTGTCCAGTGTAAACCATTGTAAACGCAACGGATTATATATTTAGGCAGTCCTTTTTGCAGTGAACATTACTACAACCCAAGCCGTGCAACATGCCTTCCATTCAATAAGCGAGTATAGTCTGGTGATTCAGACAACTGATGTAAATCTTATTTATTTATTGTTTTGTTTGTTTTTGCAGAAAAAAATACTTAATGCGTATTGTGTCAGTTTGCCTGAATTTCACAATATATGCATCATATGATTGGCTAACCCGCCGACATGACCGTCAAATCCTTTAAACGTCTGTGCATATTAATATTTTTCTGGTGCAGTAATTTAATTAGCTAGATCCGTTCTTCCATAGATAAATATACTTAATCTATAATTGTAAAATCACACAGCATGTTCCCATTACTCTCAAAATGGGCTCTATTAATGCGAGTGCTTTTTAGGGCATGAGTCTTTACTCCGATTGCACGCCCAGGTCCAATGTCTTAAATGACCGCCGCTCTTTGCTTTGTTGCTCAACAAATTTCATTCTTCCAGTAAGATTACTTATGTGTACATTGGGATACCTTTGAACAGAACAGCGAATATATTTATTCTAATCGCTGCCAAAGGCGCTGTAATTATATAGAAGAGATATTTTCTGTGACTGGAAATCTCCAGCCCGGCTTTGTTAAAGCGGTTATAGGTCTGGGTATTGGCCTATACTGTATGTGGTCGCATACAAGTGACATCAATGTACGCTAGCAATTATCTTTGTCCTTTGAGCATTCATCCCATTTTAATTGGAGCATACTGTCAAAGACGATAAGACATACCTATACGTTTATGTTACTAAAAGCAGTTTTAAGCCGCAAGAGCATGGCTATGCATTTGGTGAAACAAGGATTTAGCTATGCTGAATTTTCACTTCCGTATGTTGTCACAAGAATGCCTACAGTAACTAGTCCAATCTTTGTGACACACCGTAGTTGATTTGTGTCTCTCGGCAGAAGTATATTTGGGGACTGTTTTGCCAATATGATAAATAACTGGGTGATTTGGGCCTTAGCATAATGATCTACTACAGATCTCAGACATAATTACAAATACAATTGCATGCACATGGCATTTGAAGTCATTTGTATTATAATTGTTGTATTAAGATGCTCTTAATATGACCTTCATGTTTGCAGAATGAATACAAACACAGTCACAAGAAGGCTATTTCAATGTAATTTCATTGTCATTGCTGGTAGTTGAGAATGATGTCTCTTTCTTCAGTTTAACTGCCTGGATATTGTCTTTTGGATGGATTTAGGTGGTCTCTGCTGGTAAAAAACACGAGACGTGTTAGCAGCCTAGTAAAGCATCATATACAGTATTATGGTGGCCAGATTCCAACATTTATATTATTCATGTTCATACCATCATAGACTGGTCATCATTGATTGGTTATATCTTTGATTGTCAGCCATTGCTCACCACTTCACGTGTCAACATAGAACTTAGACCAGTGGATGAATCTATTTAAATGCAGTCTCTCTGTTAATTAACAGTAGTTCAACTGTGATAATCAGTACTAGATACCTGAATGTGTTGACTCAGTAGGCCACTAGAAACCTTAAAGGAATGTCATTATAAATATGATTGAGAGCACAACTGGTGTTAAAACAGTCTGTAGGTCTAGCAGACATTGCATGAGAGGAAACAAATACTGTTCCTTTGTGGCAAATTCCCTTAATGATGTGAAGTTTATTGATTTTTTAAATTAATATCACAGTTATATATAATTCACTGAACCTACCACACTGTAATACAGAAAGAGAGAGACAGAGACAATATCCATTTGTCACTATTTGTAATTTTCTTTTTTTAAACTTTAAGTATGTATGGACAAATGACTGACTGAACCCTTTCATTGTGCTGGGAAATTACTGTGTCTTGTAGAAGCTGATGATAGCGTGTATTTAGTAGTTTCCATGGTAACAAAATGGCTGAGGCCAATATCACACCTCCGGTGTGCAAGAAGAAGCTGTTTTATATCTCTGCTTTTCGTGACAGAGGATGCTCAGTGTGACTGGACTGGACAGTCAATAAACCTACAAATATTCAAATGCCTCATGCTTGTGAGATTTTTTGGACAGCTCAGTCATTTTTTTTTAGTTTTTGTATATTGTATCATTGTATATAAAGATGGGTGTTTCAGGTATAAATTAGCACCTGATTAATACTGATGAAGTGAAAAGTTACGTGTTTAGTGCTACAACTGTTTAATCAGGATGACTGATCTGTTTAAGAAAACACAGAATAACATAGATTCTTGTGGCTGCAAATACATTGGTTAAAGATCCAAGTATGTGACTAACATGAACCAGTGCTAAGAAAGATTCTAAAGGTTGCTGATTGGCTGCTGGCAACGTATAATGAGTTTTTCATGACTCGAAAACCCACTGATTCCTATTGCACCCTATTTAAAGTTTACTTACCAGTTGCATTTTAGTGGGAAAAAGAACCCAACTGTAAAAATGTCTAGCGTGGAAATAGACATTGGCGATATTTTTATTCTTTTCATTGTAGAAAATTCTTTTATTTAAAAGTGAAAAAACCCATGGCCTGTCATGTTAATGTGAAAGACGTATATTACAATTTGAATTCTACTGACAGTGTTAGCTGCAGATTCAATGTAGGCCTTGTTTTAGTGCCACTGTTGAAACGGTGGGGTGTTTGACCATACAGGTAGTGATGAAATGTGCAGCAGCTGCTTATATGCAAACAAACCCCGTTTAACAATACTCCCACAGCATTATTATGTTCTGGATTAGAAGCGTTTAGAGTTGAGTATATAGATGAAATTTTGCTCTTGAAATGACATTTTTCCAGTATCTGAAACAGGGGGATATGAATGTTTTGAGGGGTCGAGCCCTTTGTCTCATCTGTAATTAACTGCATCATGAGCTTCATCAAGCCAATCAGCAAGAATCAGCCTTTGTTGGTCACATGGTTAATCATACTGTGGCTGGTATAAATGTTAGGGGTGAAATGTATTTGACTAGTGGGATGTTACTGTACCGTTACGTGCATGATCTTCAGTAAAGTCTGTTTTCTGTGGCCCAGAATTCTTTAATGTGATGCAGAGAGAATGCTGTAGCATTATTCAGGAAAATCCTTTGTGGGGATAGTTCATGAAGGTTTTTGGAGCTGTTGATGTGAGAAGCATAGCCAGCACTGACTCAACATATAGTATTTCTCAAAGACTATCTCTGAAGACTAATGGTAATGAAAGTGTCATCAGAAAATGCTGAGGTTATAACTGCACTCTGCTGTATAAGTGAGATCATCTTCTCTGAAAATTACAATCTTGTCAGGCCTCTGTTTCATGTCCAGATGTGCTTCTGAATGTTTTCTCTTAGTGCAGAATAATCAATGCCAATTTTGTGAACGTCATCTTAATTCTCCTTGGGTACAGTGTTTTGTAAATACACAAAATGTGGTCTATAGTACCTCAGGGGAAGAGTACAACAGCGGAAAATGCTGAGAGATAAATAGAGACTCAACACTCCTCTTTGCTCACACAGGGCCTTTTTGTAATGTTATCAGTAAAGTAATCCATTTTGTCATTTAATAAAAGTCTACTCTGTAACGCAACTGTAAAGGGCATTTAACACCCTTAGGAGAAAGGCACCTAACACTTAGTGAAGCAGGTCAGCCTTTAAATAGATCATCAGACATATTTTAGAACTGTGTATCAATCAGGACGCCACAACAATGAACGTATCTTTCTTTTCCTCTCACATGCATGCTTCTTAATACCTACAGCATGAAATACTGCAAGAAAGTGATTCAGTAATGAATCTTGAAACTTTGGTCTTGGTGGTGGAGCATCGCCGTCATGTGTAGTTCTGAAAGCTGTCATGTTTAAATGGTGTGGCAGACGCTGGAACATGTTGCATGGTCAGAGACGGCCGGGAGCAGATAACCCTTCCCTTTGCCATTAATTACCTCTCCCTATCTTCTCTCACATTTCAGAACATGAGTCATCCGTTCCTTGCGAAAACAGTGCAGTTCTGTCTAATGTGGTCATTTTTGCTGTCAGACACATCCAGCAATATACAGCAAAACATGACTCATCTGGATGTTCCACTTGCAGTTGCCCCCTACCTATCAAACTGGACTTCCAGTACATTTTATAGAAAATCATTACATTTTCATTGAAAATTGTGATAAATCTTATTTGGAAATGCCAGAGCAAAACCTTCATTTACCTGTTTAGCAGAAGCTTTTATTGACAGCAGTGTAGATTTGAAAAAGTGGTGTCAGCCAGTCCGTGGAACAGCTGTGGTTAAGACATTGCTCAAAGGACCAGTGGTGAAATTACTTTGAAGACCACAGGACCTGAACTGGTAACTTTTCAATCATAGGCACAGAGGCCTAATGCACAGATCCACACATCGCCCCTTAACTTGGGAAATTCACTTGGTTCATCCTAATGGCTTCAACTTTTCAGCTTTTCAGTTCCATTCTTTTATTGGCATCCCCCAATAAAATTGGTATTCCTGGTATGGCGCTGGGAGGGAGCAAAAATGTGGACTGTCTTGCAGGGAGCTGAGAGGGAGCAAAAACTTGGGGTCCGCAAGGACCAGACTGGGAAACACTGCCGTGTTGGATAAGTGGTTGGAAAATAAATAATTATGAGCAGCTGTATTCGGAACATGTGTGTGAAACTGTTTCTGATACTTTTGGCTAATACTTTGGTCACTTCCCATAGTCCAAAAACATGCGATGATTTGAATTGACATTAGTGTAAGAGCCATATGGAAAAAAAATAGGGTTTGTTGTTTGTTTAAATTATTATGTTGTTCATTAGAATATGTTTAATAATATTTATTAGTTTAGTATTGTGGAATGCATTTCTTAGTTAACCACTAGGTGGAAAGCGCTTTGGTAAAGGCACATAATGTCATGTGATATGCCTTTTTTTGTTCTTATGAGACGGTCAGGTGTAGAAGTCACACAGGTTCTGACCGACTACAATTAAAAGACTCGACAAATTAGTTAAAGTATAACATCTTAAATGCTTCATCTGTGGATATTTCCTTTGATATTTATTAGTAAAGTTTTAAATGAAGATTTGAGTTCGAGAATTCACTTTCAGTCGCGTCAGACAAGTCGCTAAACACTTGCTCCGTTAGTGGAACAACGGGTGCCACTTACAATTAGTGTGTGCTGTGTGATCCCATCCAGCGTGTCTGGTGCCTTCAAGCTCACAACAATCCTGTAATGTATCTATGGTTATTGAATATTAGTGGATGGAATTATATTTTTGTTCAGTTGTCTAGTATCCGATGAGCTGAAGCTTTGCTTATCCAGGCTCTGGATCTTTCTTTTGAATTTGCATTATGTGACTGAATCCTGCTGAATACTACCCTACAGCATTAATGGATAGCAAGTACATAGGGCAGTGGTAAAAATTCACATTGCGATATTTGAAATTATTTGCAATAAATATTGCAATATCTATAAAATAAAAAGCAGTTAAAAATGTACGCAAAATAAACGTATTATCTGCTAATAGAGTCTGCGAAATAAACGTTGCCAACATTTGTGGCCACAGACACAACGCATTGCTGACAAATCTCTTGCTTTTTTCTTTGTTGAATCCAAACTATTTCTATACAGCCGAAGGTGAACGTCTTTTGATGACCAGTTTTTGTTCCCTTTTGTCCTCTTCACACATTTTCGTTAAATTTCTCAACAACATGGAACACTGTGGATGAGTCCAACAGCAAGTATGAAATTGATTATGATTGGCTTGAGAGTGCATACAGAACTCACGCAAAAGCAACTTTAGACTGATTTTTTAAATATACAAGATAATCCTGAAAAAAAACATTTCTTAAAATTGCAAATCTTGCATAGTTTTGTTTCCTATGACAGAATAAAAATAGTTTTAGTGGAACTTATAGATGGTTTCAACCCAGTTGACTGTCATGGTCCATGTGGTGTCAATGTCTAGAGCAAAGTATATTTATATAGCACCTGTAAAACAACCAAAGTTGACCAAATTGAAGAAATGGAAGAAATAAATATAGCAATTAGAATTTTTTAAAAGGAGAAACTAAGTCATATTAAGGATATAAAAACACAAATAAATAATTAGAAATAAATAAATAAACAAACAAATAAACAAATAAATAAAATAAAATCTCAAGTTAGGAAGGTCAAAGATGTGTTCCACTTGAATCAAGCACCATTTCAAACAGATTCAATAGACTTCAACAGAGACTTAAAGTTTTTACAGGCTGAATAATTCTGTTTTGTAAGGACAAACTTTTTCAAAGAGTAGAAGCCACCACCACAACCGCTAGAACTATCAAGCTGGAAGAGCTAAGAGTTCTGATGGGGGTATGGAGGTGCAGAATTTCTGCCAGATATTTTGGTACCAGTCTGTTTAAGGCCTTAAAAGCAAACAATAATATTTTTAAATCAAACCTGAAATGGACAGGAAGCCAATGGAGAGAGAGCAAAGCTGGTGATATATGGTCTTGCTTTCTATTTTCTGTTAGAAGATGCACAGCCTTATTTTGGACTTGATGCAAAGGATGACAATGACGACTGATCCATGCCAACAAACAGAGACAAAATAGTCAGGTCTAGTAATGAAGGCATGGATCTCTTGTTTAGTCTTTAAATGAAAGATAAGGCCTTACTTTGGCTGGTAACCTTAACTGGGAAAAGCAAGCTTTGACAAGCTAGGGCTGCCCCATAAGACTAATTTTCTATGTATTAATCTATCGACTATTTTACCAATTAGTTGATTAATATAAACAATTAATTTTCCTCCATAAAATCCATTTAATTTAAGTTAATTTTATTTTGACAACAACGTGCACTACCTTATTGCAGGGCTTTACATAATGGACACTGGATTTTCTGAACCATACGGACATTTTCGCCCACAATTCGATTAGTAGTATGCCTAAAATATTAATGACATGCGTATTGTGATGCCCAAAAGTTAATAATCTGTTTAAATTTGATGTATATTTATGCATATTAAATTCAGTTAGTGGAGCACACCACATACTTATGGTAAATCATGGAAGTGATAATTACTGATGTGGCGGTAAAGAAAAGGACAGTTTAGCAACTCTTCTTTTAAAAGAAGAGATTGTGGTTAAACAAGGTAAAAAGATGTTGTTGAGGTGGTGGTATTTTTTGCTGGTAAAAGACCGAATAATGTATTTGACCACGTTGATTAATCGCAGCAGCCCTAAATCAAACTAACCTGTTTGTCAAATTTAAGGGTAAAAATTGCCCCAAGGTTCTTCACAAAAGATTTGTTGAAAGGGACTAAAGGCTCTGGAAAAGCATCCGGGTTCTCCTGGACGGTATGACATCCAAACAAAGTCACCTCCGTCTCACTTTCATTCACCTTTAATACATTTAAATCCATCCAGGCCTGTATATCTTTTAAAAATCAAACAATAATTATAAATTGCTGTGACTAGATTTTAGACGGAGATAAATTTGCATTTTACCAGCAAAACGATGAAAAGAGATTTTATGTTCCTAAAATATAGAACCCAGGGGTAGCATGTGAAGTGAAAAAATGATGGGGATGAAGATGGAGCCCTGAGGGACCCCGCAGGAAAGAGGGGCTCTGCTAGAAAAGAAAAGTCA
The DNA here is from genome assembly GCA_026784285.1 of Stomatorhinus walkeri. Lineage (NCBI taxonomy): Eukaryota > Metazoa > Chordata > Actinopteri > Osteoglossiformes > Mormyridae > Stomatorhinus > Stomatorhinus walkeri. Next base: position 24,202,599 of record JAODUD010000127.1, read on the forward strand.
CTGAGATTTTAAAAAATCCTTGACCAGGACCCCGGTTTCACAGCAGACGTATGTATTAAAATATCTTGGTATAGTCCCTGCCAGAAAATCGGCAAAGTCCTATAACATCCTTCACTATCTGGTGGACGATACACTAATGCACGAAGTATAAGGGGACAAAAGGTTTATCTTAAAGAGCTGAAATTTAATACTAGAATAGGAATCAAATGAGATTTGGCAGCAATGAAAAGTGGGTTTAAACACAGATACCAAACCTCTGCCCTTGCCCACAGTTTGAGGGAAGCTGAAATGTAGATCCAGGAGTAAGAAGTTCAAACAACTGACAGTCAGTGAAGTCCAGATCTATTAAAATGTCCAGAGATATTAAAAATGTAAAAAATCTATTTATAAGAATCTGACGCTTCCAGCATAGTTGTGTCCCTTTTGGACTTGGAGGGAGCTCTGAGTCATGATATGTCATAAGTTAGGAGAACTCAGTGTGCATGTTTTCTCAAGCTGCTTGAATGTCAGTGCTGCTTTTCGCTCCCTTACCCATAATTCACTTTGGCTCTCCAGCCTCATCTTGGGACTTGCATGTTCATGTCTGGCTGTGCCATCTGGTCTATGAAGTTTGGGAAAGAGGTTCCTTTTTTATTGTAATGAACTGGTTCTATAGCTGGCTTGGTTGGATAGAGGAAAGCTCGTTTAATGGCTTTGCTTTCTGCTTGATATCACTGCTAATCAACTTTTTATTACTGTTTGTAAAAGTTTGGGTCTGTTGACGTTTTGGGTACGGAGGCATTGGTATCGGGTTTGATTCCATGCTCATGTACTCGTACTCGTAATCGCGACAATGGCCCGATGTCCGTAACCGATACAAAATAATTGCATTCCAATGATAGCAAATTAAACAGAAGAAAATGTCTGTGTGAAGAAAGTCAACAACAAAAACCAGAGCCTTGCAGGCCGCAGTCTGTGCTCTACTAAACTATCAAGATGATGTACAGAAACAGGTTCATACAAGACTTGTAATCTATATTAACATCTAAACCCTGCAACAACCCAACATGCAGCAAACACTAGAACGGAGAGAGAAAATGTCAAATGATAATTCTTGCACAGTGAAAACAACAAAACCTCTTACCTAGTATATTGTTCTTAAAGATCAAGTGTAGTCTGGTAAAGGTGACACATAAAGAAGGGTTATATTGTCTGAGGTGGGAGGCGGTGTCAGAGGCTTGTGCGTGACTATTTTAGGGGGATTTTAGGCTGCCCCTGATGTGTTTCTAATCATAATTAAATCTGGCCTGCAAAGCCATCATTTTCCAGAGGGACTAAAAAACAATGATCTGCACCACTAATTGGCATCTACCCCCCCC
>JAODUD010000127.1:24314569-24326763 GCA_026784285.1 Stomatorhinus walkeri
GTAACAAGAAAAAAAACACGTTAAAACAGATGGAAAATATGCAATCTTCACCCCCCCCCCCCCACACACACACACACACAGGTTCACTGCACTGGATTTAGGTTCATTGTTGTTGTTTTTTTGTAAATAGGAATGACAGGTGGACACACAAAAAGGCAACTGATTTAACCTTAATTTTCTCACCTTCTCAAATTAGTGTAATAGAGTCTTGTTTTACTATTAAAATATAAAACAAAAATAAACAGCACTGAGCAAGAGAATAAGAAACCGATCAATAAAATTGTTTATTGAATATTTGCACCGAAGCTCAACCTCAACCACTTTGTATTGAGCTGTCATGCGTTAGAGTCGGTACTCACTCTGGCGTGTTGATCCAGATGATGTCCAGGTGGCAGTAATACACGCACTCCTTGTCTTTGTAAGTGTAACACGTACAGCGCCTCTGCCTCCTCCGCGGCTTTGACGCTTCGCAGTCCGGACAAACAGCATCCGCGCTCTTAATGGCCCTGGAGGGGATGCTTAGTTCCACAGTAGGGCGAGTTGACAGGATATCCAATTGCGGCGCCTCAAGTCCGTTTTCCCGGATCGCCTCCTTGTTAAGAGCCGCGGAACCTTAAATTACAATGTGCGAAACATGGGTGACATTGGAGAGGACGGGGTACCCCATAAATGAAACGTGACAATTCATACTACAGGGCTATTTGTTACTTTAAAGTCAGTCGATTTGTATATTTGTAGGTTTACATAACTTATATGTCAAAATCTAAAGAAATCGTTTCTAAATCGAATGCTTACTCGAACTGGAGTCGATTTTTTTCGGGCGATTAGAGAAAAATAGATTTACAAGTACTGACAAGATTAACGACATTAGCCAAGTGGGAAAAGCGCGCACACCAGCAGATTATCAAAACTGATCTGGAGGTTTAAACCGCTAAAGTTGCCTCTGACAGTTTAAACATTCAAATCATTGTTATCCAGAGAGACTGAACGTGCGATTATTATAAATTTATTAACCATGCGTTAAGGAAGTTTGAAGTTTTCAGATGATTTCATACTGGGAGTTCATCTGGCAAGTTAAACAAAACAAAACTTTTCAAACTTTCAGTGTGTACAGGACTTGCGTCAGAAATGTATTTAATTAACTTAGTCACTTTGTACAGCAAATTTATAAACAGTGCTTTTTTTCTGAAGGTTACCGGTATTATTAGTTTCTAAGAGTAATACCACTCTTCTCACCTGTAAATTAAAGTTAGCCTACATAGTAAAAATCTTCCTACCAGTAGTTTGCAATAAACGTCTCATATTACTTATGAATTAAGCTAGTGCACGTATTTTGTAAACTTACCTTTTGCAAAAGCAGTTGTTAGTCCAACAAAAAGCAAAAACCCTAGATCCATGTGGGCTACATTAGCCATACCACTGTTCCAAAACGCCGACAGATTTGAGATTGAAAAGGGACAGTACACAGATATACACTACTAACGTTAGTATCCAATACAAAAGTTCACCAAAACAAAATCTTTTTTTTCTTTGCTCTAATAAAGATGCAACTTAAGTCGACACGTAAGTCTAGATTTTTGTGAAAAGTATTAAGTCCCCAGAACGACGCACGTGTTCATTTTTCATTACTGCACGAATCGTTAACTCGGGTACCAAGCATGGTTGCAGACGCAGCCCGTTCCTCACTCCCTGCTGACACAAGAGATGACATTCCGGTCTCTTCCTTAAGTAGATTAGGGGAGGATATTTTATATGCTGTAGAGTCAATACACAGACAAGCACCACCCGCTGAAACGCGGAACGATCATACACGCGAACACGTGCGTCCCATCCGGAGACTCGCATTTTAAAGACAGTTGTACTTTGGTAGTTACGTCGGCATATTGTTGCCACTATCACAAAAAACGAAATATGCCCACTTTCTCGTGTAACATCTCGTTGTACCATAATTAACGTTTGTTCCTGGTATGTGTTCCAGTGTTGTATATGGTTCACATATGTAATAAATATTTAGTAAACCTTCTTGAACTGAATTGAAAGTTTCAAAATAACGAACTACAACGTTGCATAAAACCATATCAAGTTTCTGTGGAATGGACCTACAGTAATATGTACATGTATTATGCTCGACATATTTGTTCAGCTTTAAACTTTTACAAGTAATAGCAAATATAGAAGAATTACCAGTACATCATAAAATCTTGCTCGTAGGAAGGATCTGTGGTGCTTGGAATTTTTTTTAACTGATGATTATATTCTTAATTTTTAGTTTACTGGAGAATTTATTTTAATTTGGTGAAGCTTACACTTTATTTACTGTAAAGCCAGTCAATATTGAAACCCGTCAGCGATCAAGTTGAAATTAGATTTTCACCATGGAGTGATGGAGCACAATCGTGCTTTTGGGGAGATTCTCTCAATATGTTGCACGGAGGGCTTTCCCACCCCTTTCAGCCAAGCCCCTCATTCTTCATCCGCTCCCCACCCTAGACTTCTACTCCGCTGTATGTTGCAATTGCATGGAAACAGATGAAACGTTCAGAATCTTTGTTCCACAGAGTGAATGTTTTTCTTTGGGGTTAGTGGAGAGAGATGGTGTGGTCTGGTTCCCATTAAATATCCAACATCCATGGTGTGGGGGTGGTGAATAACTTTTTCAGGATTGGGGGCAACTATATTTTTTGAAAGTGAGCTGAAAATTATTAATTACCATACAGTCAACGCAAAACTGCAGGATATAAAATAATAAAATTCTATAAAACTTAAAAGAGTGGATAGGAATGTACAAGTCGTGTTCAGTTAAGCAAGACACTTGTAGGTTTTAATAAATATAACTCTCCTTTATTTTTATCATAGTAAAAAAAAGAAACTCCATGTCTGACTTTCTAATTTCTAATTTGCCTCTATTCTTTCCCATGAAATATGCTGATCGTTTATTAACATAAACTTGCTTATTATTTTGCTCAGTTCTCATAATCTCAAATACAGTAATGCACACATTAAAACTTAAAAAAGCCACTTTATTTTGAAATAAGTCCAGAAGATAATGGAATTTAAGACACCTTTATGCAATTTTATGAAGATGTGTTCTAAAAAATAAAGTAAACAGGTCCATAGCTAAGAAACAAATGGATAGGTATGAAGGGTTCAATGAAATAAATAAAAAAATATCAGATGTGTGTAAAATGGAATATTTTATGTTTATATGGCAAGAACACTGACCTATTTATTTATTGCAAAAAAGAAAGGTAAATTAAAAGGTCAAATGCAAAGGAATAACTAGTGAAGCTGCACTCAGTCTGGAAGACAGTTGGCTTTAATTGATTATTAGTATAAAATGGGTAGGCAATCAAAACTGCTAAGGGCTGGTGTGTGTGCAGGTTTTTGGGGTAACCTTTAGGTCAGCTGTTCAAACCCAGGTGTAAGGACTCTTTAACCAATCAGTCCTCTAATTAGTAATCTAATTAGGGAGTTGCAGCAAAAAACCCACATACACAGTGACCCTTTCTGGGTAAGATTGTCCACCCCTGCTATAAAACCATCCTTAGTTTTATCAAAGTTTTTCTGTATATAAAAATGCTTACAGATAAAAGTTTCCATGCGCGATATATTATGCAAAAACAGCTGCATTAAACGCCATCATTTCAGTACTAACCAAGTGTTTGTTTTCGCCGTTTTAAACATAGTCATTAAACATGCAAATTCTTATGCTGAACAATGTGGATATAAAAACAGACAATGTTACACTTAAAGCCACAAGCTAGAACCCCGATTTGAGCATCATCTATTTATTTGCTATTCTTGAAATTCAGCTACTGAACAACAAATAAGGTAGATTTCATTAGAAAAATAAATTACGTACAACTACTACATGATTCATCCAATTCAAATTTTAAATAAATATCCATCTATAGATCTCCTATCTCCTTTTTCTGGTCAGGGTCCATTTTCCATTAATATAGTCATAAAACGACTCAACAGCACAATCGGATTATTGTCATATTACCAGAATCCAGATTCCACATGCAGCCCTGCGCTTGCACCGTGTTCAGCTCAGCTCTCCCACCTGAAGACTGAAGTCACCTGTTTTTAATTAGTCAACACATTTTTGGGGGTCGGGCGACGGGAGATCACCTAACTAGTGCTAATCCAGTTTCAGCACCACAGTCCGCAGCCACTAATTACTCCCCCCCAACATGTGCGGAAACCAAACAAACTGCCCCTGGCAAGCAATCAGCGGGTCATGGTTCACCCCTCTGGAGGCTTTTCCCAAGGAGGATTTACTGGAATCGGGAGAGACAGCGAGAGGAGGAAAGAGGTGGTCATTACTAATCCTATCACTTACTTTTTTCACTGAAAAGCGCATAAGCGTCTCCTCAATTTGGACTGACTTCTCCCCACTTGTTGGCTGACTGCATGAGGCTGTACCTTCAAGTAGTTTCAGTATTTCAGTAGTTTCATAAATAAAGCCCTTTTCAGCTGCACACATCAGGATCCATATTCTAGGACCCTGCTGCCTGTTGACAATTCATACACTCCCACTACCTCCCTTTGTACCTCTCTGAGGTAGGCCTACTGTGCGACTGCTGTCATTACCCAGCCTTATTTATGTCTGTCTTCTGGCTGGTTTCTTTTTAATAATGATACTTTATTGATTCTATGTGGAGAAATTCTCTTCACCTGCCCCCCATCTTACTTTCCATAAGACAAGCAGGTGAGCAGCAAAGGTCAGCCCCCTGTAGGGGTGGGGGATAAGGGCCTTGCCCAGGGACCTACAGTGATGATCAGACTGGTGACTTTCCAATCATAGACACAGGCGTATCCCACTGAGTCTCAGTCCTCTTCATTTGGAATTTAGATTTTTGTTTAGAATCTTGTTAAATGTCAACTCTGAATTTGGATTTCAACTCAGTCTCCGCTAGGTTTCCTAGCTTTGATCCCTGCTACTTGGATATTAAATAGGGATGCACCGATCCCACTTTTTCTGTCCCGATACCATTACCGATACTTGCGCTTTGGGTATCAGGCGATACTGAGTACCTATCCAATACCAGTGTTTAATAAGCTGTTGCCTATTGCCTCACTGCGTGGAAGAGACTCTGATCATTATTTTACATGTAAAGCAACATCAGACTTAACGGAAACCTTGTATACATGCATGTGATACATTTATCATGTGTGACTGTTAAGGTTAGTTTATCATTCTAATTCAATCGACGCCGTAAGTACAACGTAGCCGTGGACCTACGCCGTTGCCTGACGTGCACCTCCCCAGAAACGTAACTACACGTTGAGGTGACGCAGACCGCAAGAACTGTGATTGATAAGCTTGGTAGCGTTTGTTTGTTTTGTTTTTTTTTTGTATGAACGAAGACAAAATGCACCCATCTGTACTTATATTTGCGATTGACCCTGAAGCATTACTTATATCTAACATTAAATACCTAAACTTATTTGATGTTTGGTATAAATAATGCTTCGGTTGCATTTTCTCTCGCTTTACCATAATTTGCGCTAAAGTTGGTTTTTGCGGTCTTTCTCTGCTGGCATTAGCAAATTCCGTGTACTTTGCACTATGGTGCTTCGTTTAATCAAATTGCTTGTGTTAATTCATTGGCGTGCTTCCCTCCTCTTCCCACTTGAGCACAAAAGACCTTACGGTCTGAAAAAATACCGCAGCTTTGAGTTTTAGCGTAATGTTGCAATTAAGTGGTATCAGTCCTTGGTATCGGGCAACTTTTACGAGTACGAGCATCAGTGTATGAGTGCAGTATCGGCCCGATACCGAATGCCGGTATCAGTATCAGTGCATCCCTAATATTAACAATTAATGATTGTGGATTGTTCATTGATCATTAAACATGAGCGATCTCTTCCTTTTTCACAGAATATCTAATTTTCAGAGGATTTAGCAGGACTTGGTAAAAATTTGGAGCAACAACAGATCCATGGTGAGCATTCACCTCCTGCTGGGATGATACCAGTTACAGGACACCCTTTTACCAATGTACCAACTCTCACTGTCACTTTTTGTAGCCACTGTGGCTCTTCTCCCCTTTGTTGTTACATGTACTAGTGTATGGGTTTTTGATGCAGTGTTGTATAGTGGGTTGTGTGTGTTTTTTTCCACCAACACAGAGTCAGTACTGGGCTGGTTCTTGCTTGGTGCTCTTTGAGAACCTGCCTGCATTTCCCCCGGTTTCAAAAAAGAATAGTGTTACATAGGTAGGTTCATATGAATTCTGTTTGTTTGTTTGTTTATTTATGTGATCAATTGTCATTGTTGACACACAACATGCACACAACAATGAAAGGCGTCCTCTGCATTTAACCCATATGTGCAAGAGGCGGCTAATTCAGCATACTTAGAACAGCACCTTGTTCAGGGTACCTCAGTGGTACTGCACCAACTGGGGATTCAAACCTGCAATCTTACGATTACAAGTGTGCTACCCCAAACATAAGACCACCACTGCCCCATTAAAAAAAAAAAAAATTTTTAATGTACATTTTGGTCTATTTTGGATTAAGTTTGTATAAGTGGCAAAATGAAGAATATGAGCCTTTCAATCTCACAGTTTTGTATGACTCATCGTGCTCTGTCTATTATTTGTATCCACTTTTGTCTCCTTAAAGGCTGCACTTCACCGAGTCAGTGTGTGTAAGTGAGTTTATTCTTGTTCGCTGTTTTACTGCTGTCCCCTTAAGGTCCTTGCAATAAGAATCTGCTCAAAATTGAACTTTGCTGTCCGCCTCATGATCTCTTCCCCACATGATCATCATTATTTTATTTATTCGACCTGTGACATGTTTATAATTAATAAATTTGCCCAGCAGTTTGATCTTTCGGTTCCCACAGAATAAAAAAATCGACGTAATGTTATTTCGCTAATAAGCTGGCAAGTTGTTTCACTGCTGGCACTAATGATATTTTTTACTCTTAAGTGTTATTTTAGTGTGCAGATATGCGGGCCTCTGAGTCCAAGAAACTTCATTACAGGTAATGATTTTCCATTGCTATCTGTATATGACAAGAAACTTGAAACAAAACTTTATTGGTTATGGATTGAATTTTCTGGGTGTGCGGAAGATTTGGACACAATAGTCTGTCCCACTTTTCAGTGGAGCCATTTTCTGGCTCAGGGCCATTTTTTTCTGGTGGAAAAGCTTGGAACCAGTTCCAGATTTGGGGAAAGAACCTGGTCCGGCACCGCATTGGTGGAAACGGGCCCCAAAGCATCTGGCTTCTGGATATGACATGAAAAAACCAGGGGAACCAGGAAGTGGCTGGAGTTAACTTGTCATTCTCATGGTGTGCTGAAGTCTGTGAGACCTCTCTGTTCCTAGACAGTCATATCACCAAACAGTTTAGTTTTTACCTGCAACCCTTCAATACCCCCTTGAAGGTCACCTCCCTGGATGGTCTGAACCTAGGAACTGGGAAAGTGATCCATCACACTGCTACACTAAAAATTCTGTTAGGCATGATTCACTTAGAAACAATCCAGCTGCTTCTGCTCTCATCTCACGCACATACCCCCTCAGACATCTATGGTTGTATCAGCACGACCTGTCTATATCCTGGAAAAAGCATGAACTCTTGACCTAGAGCTGCTTCTCCTTATCCCACTGTTTAGTCTTACCATGTGGGGTTACATCTGTGTACATAGTAGCAGTGCACAATGTACTGTGTGAATATCAAGATTTCCAGGATGTAACACAAAGCTAGATTTGCGTCCTGCACACTAGCTCTGGAACTTCTCGATCGCTGTACTCTCTCAAAGCCAAATTTACCCACTATCTCATCCTGAGTCACTTAAATGTGAATGTAGCCCTCAGAACTGGCCAGGCATGTCTTAGAGTCAGTGGACTGGCTGGAAGTTGGTGGACCTACGTAGACGATCCTTGGGCTGGGCAGAACTCGGTGTCTAAAAGGCAGAGAAAGGGTCCAGAACACAGGAAGGCAGGAGAAGGGCACTTGGGAGATAGCGCTTGAACTCTCAGCAAGCTAAGAAGGTCTTGTGTCTGGTAGCAGTGGCAGACACATCTAAACTGGAATGCCAATGAAGTGCTTTGCGGTCCCTGCTGGAAAGGGCGAGGCCTCCAGTGACAAACACTGGTTAATCAGACTGCTGGCAAGCCGGTGCCTCCCTGAGGGGCCGATCCGGACGGCCGGGGTTTCCTGGGAGGTGTGGTCCATTTGCTGCAGACAATCTGTTTGACGTCACTGGGGAAGCCCCAGGGCAATCTATAGTCGCTGAGGTTTAAGGAAAAAATACATATATACATTAATATACAACTAAAATCAGACATTTTTTCAAAAGATGACAAGTTGAAAATAGACCACTAACACCCCAACATCTGATCAGTTTTCCCAAATTGATGTATCTAGCCCATATAGTTGTTTATTTTATATTAATACATTTCCACTGATCACCCTTAAATAATGCAAAGCTTGTATAATATATTACAAATGATTAAATCCTTTTTTAGCTTTACAAAATCACTTTACGTTCTTCCTCAAATTTCCATCTTCACATGGAAATATCTGAGTACTCAAAGAACATGAGACACACAGGAGAACTCGTATGTGATGTAAATGGTGTTTTCTTTTAAATTAAATGGATGAAATGCATTGCTGTAATAACATTTATTATACATGTGTGTTTTCATTGAAAATGTCTGTTCATGTATTTATATAACATTTGAAATGTCTCACATGGGTTAATGTATATTGAAATAATGCCCAAGAATCCATTTAGGTGTAGTTTAGACTAAATGGGAATAAAACAGATTAAAACAAAATAGTAATACTTTATTAATCCACTGGGGTAAATACTTTTTTTGCTTTACCCCATCTTTCTTTCCATGAAACACACATTCTACACACACACGCACACACAGATACACAAACATATACATATATGTATGTGTGTGTGTGTGTATATATATATATATATATATAGAGAGAGAGAGAGAGAGAGAGCATTTTACTTCATATTAGATGTGAGCTTTTGAGAGAAAATAAAAAACAGGTGAACAATACTTTATTCATTATATCTACATACTTTTTTCATTATATCTGAATACTCTATTCATGTCTGAGATCAACAGAATGCAAGAGCAACTTAAATTTTATTCGTCTAGATTTGAATTTTTTTACTGAAATTTGATCCGAACAAAGCCAACTAGAAAACAAATTGATTATTTGTCACAAAGAATTTCTGTCCTAGAGATCTTCAAATGATCAGTCAAGGGTATGGTGTGATTGTAAAGACATGGTTTCATTGATTCACGCTACCTTGGCAAATCACTGACCCTGATTGTCATTGGAAATTAGACTTCAATGGGATTTTTGATCTATGTTATGCTGGTCTTCCTGGCATTTCCTTTTCTTATGATAAAACCACTTTAGAAAAACAAATTTGGGAGTATGGCGTACAGAGCCCACCTCAGCCAGGATCCAGACATCACACATCATGGGAAAGAGGCTCGTAAGGTTAGCAGCCTCATTCTGGGTTGATCCTGTGGAGAAATGAGTCTAAACTAAACAATCACCTTTGGGCCCTCGGCCCCAAGCACAGACAGATACAGTAAATCATGCTTAAACGCAGTTTTCTACTTATGTGAATACTTCTTCATTGCGTCCGCACAAAAACCTTTGTTCTTGAAGTTGTTTTATGATTTATAAGTGGGCGCTTTGCATGCAGTATAATGATTGAGTCAAGCAGATGTGTTTTTTTGAGGTACTACAGTTCCAAAGGTCTTAATGTACTTGCATTTTACAAAAAATGCACAACACCATGTGCTCATGACTGCAATTCCTATGGTCAATGCTGGACTGCCACTTAGCTAACAGCTATTTAAATACATTTTAAAAAGAATGTATATGTTGCAATGGTAATGGTTCCTTCTCCACTCATGTGATTTATGTTTTCGTATATTTAATATTTCTGATATGGGATGCGGGAGTAGTGGGTGTGTCAAAAGGTTTGTGGGCGTATTGAAATGTTTGTGGGTGGGTCGAGAGGTTTGTGGGCGTGTCGACAAGAATAGGGAGTGGTGAAGTGGGTGTTACCATGAGCATAAGAAACGTATAAAGAATATGAGCAAATATGAAATAGGCATTTAATTATAGATATCTGTTAATCACATTCATTGCCTGACCTATGTGTCGCCTCAGTCCTCCTGTTGGATCATTTGCAGAATTAAAACATATAGTATATTGACTATATTGTATTTTTATTGAACTGCTGGGGTGTTGTTGGCTGGCTTTTCCACCTATGGGCTGACTAAATGATTAGCTGATAAGTTGTTGGCAAACCACTTGCATTAGTTTGGATGGATGTTTATTTGTTATTTTTCCCCGGCTCCTTCGATTTGCCGCCCACACTGAAGAAATTAATAAAGACTTTGGTGCAGTTAAGAACACCGGATTGAATCCTAAAAAGTTCGGGTTCTGATCGAATTTTCCCCATAGGAAATAATGGAAAACCGATGAATAATTACACCTAAAAAAACAATGTGTCTTACCCTGATCGTCCGCTTCTTCCATGTGCCACGCCCCCTCATTAACCTTGTGTGGAATCCCCATGTGATCGGCTGTTTCAGGTTGTTTTCATTAGCTCTGTATATCCAAATGCTATACCTGCATCTGGGTCTACAAATCTTTACCGTCTACTGCTTCTACCCTTCTGATATTACTGCCCTACATTCTTTACCCACAGCTTCATTTGAGTCTGTCTGCTCACCTAGGATCAGTTTGCATTGGGAGTCCCTACCAGGGGCAATCGCGTGGAAACTAAATAGCCATTTTCACAAATTTTTCGTGTTTAGTATTGGGATTTAATGTAACAGAAAATTCAAGGTTTAGTATATATCTTGATTTTGGGATCATGGTTCTGTGTAATTTCAGTACAGCAGGGAAACCAGAATTTGTTCTGATATTATTTTTTATTAAAACAGCAAACAGAATTAGGGAAAACTGTAAACCAGAGGCAACGTTTAAGTACATAAGTCTGACTCATTTAAAGTCTTGCGTTCTTTTGATCAATTAGCACTATCCCTGTTAAATTAATAAAAATAAATAAAATGAAGTAGACCATAACATCTTAACCCACTTTAACAGCTGTAGTATACATTAATAAACAGTATATGATAATACCAAATATTATAATTGTATAATCATATAATGTTTGTCACTGATGCAAATTAAAGATGTTAAGGTATGTTAGTATGTTATGGTATGTTAAGGTGTGTTAGGATATTATGGTATGTTAGTATGTTAAGGTATACTTACATGCTGCTTATAAATGTTCCATGAATGCATTATGAAGGTACAGTTAATGTATAGTGTTACCAAAATTTGAAGATGTTTTTAGAATGTTCCTATCAAATATTACTTCATTGTTTTGCAAATAAGAGCTTGTATAGGTTGTATACAATTTATATAACTCTAGACATTAGAGAGTATAATATTTATATACTAACATCAACATTTAAGTAGATCCCATGTAAATTACAATATATAACTAATTACAGTATAATTATAAGATATAACTAATCACAGTGTAACAGGCATTGAACCTACAGTACACGGTGCAATTACAAGGTACGTGTGTGCAATTCTATTCTCATCATTTGAGAAACCATGTCATTAATTGATCAGTTGTTTACTATGAATCCTGGGGTCTTCCATAAATACACATTACAGATTCATCTGAAAATAAATATCCACAGTATAACATGGATGTTAAATATAGACATTTGAGTACAAAATGTATGGCACACACACACTTTAAGTTTTGTATAAATATGACTGCAGATATGTAGCAGGTATTGGTTACATGGTGTCTGTCTCAGACCCAGTGATCAAAGTAATGGAAATGCAGTTAGAGAGCAAAGCTCTAATTGAACTTCAGTCTGCTTGCTTGACTATGTAGCTAGTCTGGGCAGCTTAGCTTAGATGTTAACAGGACCTAGGGAGAGAAAATCATAAATAGCAGTGCATGAAGTCATTATTCCGCTTAGATGGATATCGGGATAACGGGATGAGAGATTGTCCAGCTGGAGGTGAATTATGGGCCACTTAGGGCAATTACTAGTTTTGCGGTTCCTCACAAATTCCTTAGGGTTAAGGCATTCAAATTAAAAGGCCAACAATTAATTTAAAAGCCTAGCTGACTCAACAGCCC
>JAODUD010000127.1:24335051-24363694 GCA_026784285.1 Stomatorhinus walkeri
TAAGTTCTTCCCAAGCGAGCTTGATGGGCCAAATGGCCTCCTCTCGTTTGTATAGTTCTTATGTTCTTATGTTCTTAGTTATTACTAAGTATTAGTGAATCCTCAGTGTTATCTATCAATGTGCTATTCTTGTTAAGTACCATGAAAAATGTCAGTACTTTAATCAAACAGGCCAACTGCTTTACATAAATATGCTGTCAGTTATAATCAAGACTAACAAATGGGAAAACATATACATACATTTATGAATAGCTGCTTACTTGTTCTAGACAAGGACCCTCGACATTTCATTTTTCATAGACGCAATTTGTATTGGATTTATGTCAAAATAGAATAACATCTGTTTGTTTTTTATGTTAACCCGATTTTGCAAGCGCAGGTATGTATCTTCAAAACAGGCTCGTATAATTGGAATCCTGATATCTAGTTGAAATGTTGCATTGGCATTGACACAATTCACAACAAATTATGTTGCTGTAAGGGTCAATTATTTTCAGAGCTGAGAGAGTCTCTTGGCTCTTATGAGACCTGTCCAGAAACTGCTTTCCAGATATTAATCAAATTAATCAAAGCTTTATGTGTCACAATAAGGTTTCCCTCTAATTTTGCAGGCTTATGGCTTCTCTTTACAATATCACCTTGAATGACAAGCACAGTAAAAAAAAAATAGGAAATTGTAAAAAGGACTGAAATTGCTAATTCTTTTTAAATTAATTGTTTCCAATGTCCTACTAGGCTTGGTTTTTAAAAGATTTTTTAACTTTCTTTACAGTTCAGTTGATCCATTTTTTGAATAGTAAGTCCATCCGGTCAGATCTTTTATATAACGACAGTTGCAAATGCAGTGGAAACTGGTACGATCCAGAAATTTTGACTCTTCTTTCTGAAAGGTTTATGTTGATCTGAAGGAAAATCACAGACAATGCAGATGGCTTAGGATGTGAACAGAAACATCCACATTTCCAAAAAAGGACAATGAGAGACAAGATGTAGCATCTTAAAGCTTCTTCAGCCATGAGTAAACATTTCACAATACGGTCGGTGATACGCTAACACACATTTCTAACATGTGTGTCAATATGACCGCAAACCACCTTGCCTTTTAACTGCGAGGCGTCACTGAGAAGATACTGATGACGATGCAGGACACTTTCATGGGTGCGACATGGAGAGCCGCCATTGGGATGCTGAGTCATCTCAGTGGCCGCATGTCTGTGACCATCCACCCCTTGGGAGAAACAAAGATTCTGAGTGTAACAATGGTGCCCAAGGCAAGAGCTACAGACTCGCCTGAAAGAAAACCCACCATGTTTGATCCGAGACATTTTCTGATTTAGCCTGTCCCATGCACTCAGTTTTATTGCATTCCCACCTGCGTTTAATTCATTTGTTTTTGTGTGAACTCCAGAAAAGCCCCTGACTTTACTCCTCTCAACTTACCAGAACTACTTTAACATTAAAAATATGGCAGAATAGAAGTTGTATGGAATTATTCATTTTAAAAAGGAGTTGTTATAATTATTTTCACATTTTTTTGATCAAAGGAAAAAAAATGTAATCAGTGAAGAAATATGATTTTCAATATAGCCATTAGTACATGTTTATGTGTATCTGTGTCTGTGTGTGTGTGTGTGTCTGTGTGTGTGTGTGTGTCCATCAGGAGGATTCCTTAGCAATTCACCCATAGAACAGTCAGGATGCACACAGTCACTCTAACTGTGCCCTTTGACTGGCCTCCGGAAGAGCTGATTGACGTCTCAAAGTCTCTGCCGTTGAATGTCCTTTTACTCAGCATCAGGGTGCAGGTAGGACACATCAAGGGGTCTTCCTTCCCCTCCACTCAAGGGAGCCCTCAGCACCATTAGCCAGGGGAAAATATTGACACTATTCCACCGTATATGACTTGAAAGCAGAAACGGACAGGTTTCTGTCTGACCTTTCAGCCGGCAGTCAATCTCTTATTTTGAGCCGGAGAATACTGAAGGTATGGATTGGTACTGCAAACAGTCACTGCAAACAGGAAGCGAAGAGCAGACCGAAACTGGAAAAACGAGACTCCCGTGTTATGCAGAAGCTGCCAGGTGTTAACGGTTATCAAGCTTACTGTTGTAATTGCTTCCAGCATATCGGCCACCAGCTATGCGGAGAAGAGTCAGCGGCATTCAACAGCATGATCAGCGCCCTTTAATCAGCATTGTAAATATCAGTTATATTAAGAATTTTACACAAGGACGTGCACATTCTTTCCCATGCTGATCGCATTTTTGTACTTTCTGCATTCCTTGCTTCTTAAATAGAGAAAAGTATTATACACCGTATTTCTGTGCTTTTTCTTAATTTGCTTTCTTGTCTGAAAGATCAGTAACGTTATACTTAAAGCTCTGTGTAATGCATTATAATGCATTATAATGGTCAATGTAAGAACTAAGGATGCTTTGTATTGCATTATGAAGGTATTTAAAGCGCATCATACAGGAGAGCTTCATAAAGCATTCATAATGCATAATTAACATGGCTATAATGGGTTGTGCCTTTTTATAAATAATTATAATGCATTATGAAGGTATCTATAATGCATTATGATGACTGCTTTAAGTAAAGTGTTGCCAGAATTTTAAAATTTTCAGGCAGAATCTTCACCGTGTATTTTTATTTCTTCATTTTATACACCTTTGCATCTGCAGAAAAAGCAAATCAATTGACAGAAAGGATGGCAGCAATGTCAAAATAGTTTCCCAAATGGAATTTGTCAGTGCAATAGAAATACAGGTATACAACTTAGAAACAAAGGCATATAGAAATAAAAGCCTCTCCTGGGGCAAAACCCGAAGAATTTATTGAAAAGACGAAAAGGATATGTTTTATACATATCAATATACTAAAGAAGATAAACAAAACAGCTAAAAGTAGCTAACATTAGCCAAAACAATGGAACAGTGCAATTCCATTGTACACAGCATACATCGAACCAGCCCAGGACTGGCTGACATAAACGAGAGGACAGAGAGGATTCAGGAAACAGCTTCCATTCCCATCACCCGTTGAGTCTCCGTGGTCTCCGGGCTCCAGTCCTCCCTGGGCTAATGAGCTGGTGGCTGATTGGTTGGCTGGTGGAGCTTTGCACTCTGAATGGGCAAGACTGCCAAAGAGCCGCGAGTCCTTCCAGCTGATCTGTGAGCAGTGGCCAAGGTGTGTGTCTCAGTGTGTGTGTGTGTGTGCCTTTTTGTTATTATTATATTGTGGAGACCAGCCCCAATGTTATAAAAACCTGAAAGTATTTACCTTGTGAGGACATTTTTTTAAATGCTCACAAG
This sequence comes from Stomatorhinus walkeri, assembly GCA_026784285.1. Taxonomy (NCBI): domain Eukaryota; kingdom Metazoa; phylum Chordata; class Actinopteri; order Osteoglossiformes; family Mormyridae; genus Stomatorhinus; species Stomatorhinus walkeri. The sequence goes on from JAODUD010000127.1 coordinate 24,338,366, forward strand.
GATAAGTACAATTTTACAAAAATAAGTGCATGCAATCAAAAAAAAAGAAAAAATACAATAGCCAAAAGTCTTTTAATTTGGTTACTTATGGCTAAGGTTAGGGCTGGGGAAGGGTTAAGGGTGTCATGTTGAGATTAGAGTTTTCCCCATTCGAGTGAATGGAGTCCCCACAAAAATATAAATACAAACATGTGTGCGTGCGTGTGTGTGCATGAATGAAAATCCCTCATCACAAGCAGCAATTTCATTCTGGAGAACTCCCAACAGAGTTCTGAAGACATAGGGTGCATAGAAAGGCAATTTAGTTATTTGCTGGTGAGCTAGACCACACGTGTGGTCTGTGATGGACTGGAATTCTCATTAGGAAACGTCCAGCTACATCCTATTCTTCCAAGGAGAAGGTATAGATTATGGTGACCCTAATTGGTTAGGCACGTATTGAAAATGAATAGATGGATGAATCTATTTGAGTACTTTTTAGAAAATAAAGCAAAGCTCAGTGGTCGTGTGCCTGTTTGTGGTAGAATGGGGATGTATATCTCACTGTGTGTGCAGTATGGCCATGTTCTGTATGCAGGTGTATGGGGGTTTCACTCCAGCTCAATGACCAGCTTGCCTTCATCGTCGCTGCTGCTGGAGTCAGGCCCGTCCTCGCGGGCACTCGCTGCCGCCTTGCCGGAAGGCTCTTCTGTCCTGCCCAGGCCTTTCGCTCTGCCACACGGAGGTGTGAGGCAGAACGCCGGGCTGGTTTGTGAGCGGATCAGCAGGGACCGTCTGGGTCCTGGCTGGCTGGGTGTTGAGTCGATGAGCTTGGACTGGGCAGGGGTCTGACCCAGACCATGCAGGCATCTCCGACTCAGATCCCCAGGCTTGTCTTGTGCTGATGTTCTCAGCTCCTTTGGTCGAAGCCCCTCCTCTGGAGACTTGAGGCTCCTCTTGTTAAGGGAGTGTGAGGTGCTGGTTCTGTGCCCAGTGCTGCCCGCTTGGATCTCCTGCTCACCCAGCAGCTGGGCAGCACTCACTGGATGGAGGCACCCCATAGAGCTACAGGAAGAGGGACGAGAAACTTCAGCTGGAGGATCGGGAGGAGTCTGCAGGACCCGCTTCAGTTTCACTGGCTTGTTCAGTTTCACTGGCTTGTTCAGTTTCACTGGCTTGTTCAGTTTCTCGTAATTGTGGGCCTCTGCTTGGTCAGTGGACTGGGTCATCCCATTTTTTACTGAGGTTGGAAATAAACCGACTCTGCATCTGGGAGTTAACTGTGATCCAGTCTCACCCTTCGCTTGAACCAGAAAGTTTGCTTGTGGGCAGCTCTGAGAGGTGTTTGACAGCGAGGTCCCACTCTGGCGCTTACGTAACCCACACGTCTCTGTCTTGCCAGGAGTGTTCACCTCCTTGGCCATATTCTGCATGCTGGGCTGACGCTGGCCAATCAGGACTGCCTTATCCGGGGTGGGTGTCTGATGGGCGGTGACTCCAGGCTGAAGCTGGCCAATCAGGACTGCCGTATCCGGGGTGGGTGTCTGACGGGCGGTGACCCCAGGCTGAAGCTGGCCAATCCGGACTGCCTTATCCGGGGTGGGTGTCTGATAGGCGGTGACCCCTGGCTGAAGCTGGTCTATCAAGACTGCTGTATCCGGGGTGGGTGTCTGATGGACGGTGACCCCTGGCTGAAGGTGGTCTATCAAGACTGCTGTATCCGGGGTGGGTGCCTGACGGGCGGTGAGCCCAGGCTGAAGGGAGAGGTTTCCGCACCAGCTGGTTTCATTAGCACCTGTGTCTCTCTCAACACCCAGCCCTTCCTGTAAGCCAGATAAACATAGATGTGATTTGGAGGCCAGGAATGTCTCAGCATTAACTGGCAGACAGTCAAATTAGTCACACGAGGAACAATAAATCTGGGGCATTTTTATGAAAAATAGTGCAGAAATATTGTTTTTAGAAAACAGCGAACATTTGAATTTAGAAACAAATTTATACATTTGATCAATTAAGTTTAAAGAAATATTAAACAAAATTGTATAATAAAATCGCTTCTATGATCATTTCTATAAGCATCAATATGCATTGTGTCTATATTAGGACCTGAAAGGTGCATCTTTCAATGGTTAAAAGACTACAGAGAGACCACAGTATGTCCACCATTTTTACCACAATAACTACATGACAAATAATCAGCTAAATGATTTTTTGCTTTACTTGTTTTAGTCTGCAATATTTCCATTTCGGTCTATTTTTACAATAAATGTCATTTTTGTGGTGTTTTTATTATTTGTTATATTTAAGTAACGATTAAAATTTCAGGCCTTAGAAAAAATTCATGTATCTTAATGTTTATTACATGTGAAACAGAATATATTTTTATTGAACTTGAAATTTTGAGACAGAAGCGTCCTTAAAAACTAGCTAATCAGGTTTGTGTTCCGATATTTTTGGTTCATGACACTTTCTGTTATGTATAAATGTGCGTGCTGAGCCGGTAACCACAGAAGAAAAAAAACAGTGCAAATGGTGTCTAGGTCTAAAAATGTGACTTTCTCAGTTCAATAATTCCTGTGGGGACTTGCTGAGATTTGACAGATGTATATGGATGAACCGTACAAGCGCGTTTGTATCAGGCTGAGAATGCACACGACTCCATGTGTGTGACTGGCAGACACGCTTTCTGGGCAAGCATCCAACGGCCTAACATCTTCTAAGTCCACGTAAAACATGCCCGGAATTCAAGGGAAATTAAATTAAATTACCACACTTCATGTTTAAATTTTGTGAAACTTTTTGTGCCAACATCTTCTCAGTATTTTAAAAGACTTTTCTAGTTTACGTTTTGACCTTACTTGTGTACCATTTTAAGATACTGATAAATACGGTTTTGCTAGCACACTGGTATTGTTAAGGTGTCCTTGCCATCGCGAGGGCAGGGTGACCGACACTTGTCACTCTGCATTAAGGGTCTTACTGTGGAGGCTCCTTGCTTCAGATCTGGGGTGGGTGAGGCGTCAGGGTTGCCCCCATCTTGCGGTCTCCTCCCTTCGCCTTTCGTCTCGCTCTCCTCTCTGTGCTCCAGCTGCCTCTGCTGCTCCCCTGGCCCCCCGCTGCCCCGGGCTGTGTGCTTCGCCCGCGGGTCCACAGCGCTGAGGTGTCCTCCATGCGCGAGCCCTCGACAGACGAACACATATTCTGAAACCTGGAATTCGCTGCTGCTACTTCATAGCCCACAGTGGCTCAACACAATTTTCCTTGCCTAAGATCAATCCGACGGATAATTTAAGAAATATAAATTGCTCAACGTAAGAAAAACTGAACTGCCTATGTGAAATTGGCTTAAAAAAAAGCCTGGATAATATTTCCGCTGTTGTCCAAGTCTATTATGGGTTTACTCTCAGTCATATAATCATAATAATAACAAAGTTTTAATGGCTCTGCGACATTTGCACAGCGGTAATCAGAAACACAGGTTAACATAGGATCCAATACATCTTGTAACTGCCACAGAGAAAAACAGTGATAATGAAAAGCAATTGCTCTGATGCAAGGAGTGTATTTGATTTGGCTGAAGCAGCGCTTGGTCCTCTGTGCTTCTCTTCACTTGAAGGCGCCTGCATTTACGTTTCATATCACACGTCCAGCGTCTGGCCTCGGGGGCAGCCCTTATATGCCCGCACACTTCCCCAAAACTCTGCTCTCTGCTGTCTATTGAATCCCTGTGAGATGTTCCTCCTGTGGCTTCCGCTTTGGCCGTCCGGAGAACACCAGATCAATCAAGCCGGCTTCCAGTCAGGCTGTCGCTGGGCACAGTCGCCGTCCACAGCTATGGGGATTAAGATGTACGGCCAGTGTGCTGCTGACAGCTGAGAATCACTCAGTGTCATAGACTGTAGTGTTGCTCCATCAGACGTCTTATTTTGATGGCTTCCCCCAGACATTTATGGATTAAAAATCCATTTTTGTTTTCTCTAGTCACTCACCCCAAGAATTCCTTCACCTCAGATCCTGCTTTGGATATTTGATCCTTTCCTGATTAGTTGCTGTGACTAATTCTCCTGACCTTTGATCTCTTTAGAGACAAAAATCTTTGAATTGCCACGGAGTCATATTGACACCCAGTAAGAGGATCAAATGCTACACTTCAAAAAAAAAAAATGGCTTTTTGTTTTGTTTAACCCCACAAATTCATCAATGCCTTGCTACTTCCTGGAGTGTAAAAGTAGGGGAAGGCATGGTATTTGTGGGGGTGGGGGTATAGTGGAATAAATCTGATGTTAATAAAATATATTTCTGTGGTGGGCAGAAGAAACCTCATCCTGCTTGTCTGTTTATACCAATTTCCATAAATAAATAAAAAAATTCCACGAACGCTCATGGAGATAAAATGTAAAGCAGAAGAATCTGAGAAATTCTTTTGGCAAGAAAAAATATTTACTGACTGGCCTGTAACATGATGAATGTCCTTTTGTTGTTAGGATGTGGAAAAGATACTGTCAAAATTTGAATGCATTCGTATGTTTAGTTTTGCATTTAGCACACAGTTTCATTAACTATATAATTATTTTGACTTTATTCTTTTTGCCATTTTCTTGAATGCAAAACAAACTTCAACATTAACGTAACATAGAAAATGGAAGTTTTTTAATTGATTTACTCTGCTGCCACCTTGTGGTGATTAAAGAGAAAGACGCCACTTGAACACTCGCGTGTGGTTTACAGTAGGAATCTTTGAATGTTTTGAATCTGCCATTTGCATTTAAAACTGCTGCAAGCCTGCAACATATAGAAAACAGGCGCAACAATAAGAGTGGAAAACTATATAGTCATGGTGTTAGACATAATAACACATAAGCAAACTGTGCAGACCAATATAATACCATTGCAGTAATTATTAGAATAACCAATTCAGTTATGTCTATGTGCATTATAGTTCCAACAGCCATGCCTGTCACTCTAGTTAAGATTGGCAGCTGAGTGAATACAATGTCAGTATTTGACGTTAAGTACAGGTTACCTAAGTTGTTCTTCCTGAGGAATAAAATTAAATTGCAGTGATGTCAAGTCAGTGCAGCTCCTACCTGCTGCGTAAGCCTTTTATTGTATGTTTCTATAATTGTCTTAGTCATAATAATGCATACCTGCTGCTGCTGGATCATGGCTGATGATGCATACGTCCACATGTCCGTAGACAGTTTTATCGGCAGGCTGGTTTTCTGCCGTAGGGGAAGTGTCGGACGCATGGCAGGCCGCCACTGCTGCTGCCGCTTCTTCCCGGCCGGCCCCCAGGCTGTGGGGGGGCGTGTCTTGCAACGCAAAGCGATCCTGAGAGGTACTGCTGGAGATCGTCACCATGCTTTTTGTGCAAAGACTAGTACCTACAGAATGGGTTAGCTGTGAGTCTGAAGGCTCAGGGTTTGTCTGACAGTGTGCATCTGAAGTCACGAGAGCCATTGCCATTGGCTGGGGCTTGTCTGCCCGCGACGACCCAGTAGTGGTGCTGGCACATGTTACTAAACTACGATGGAGTTTGTTTTTATCTGTGCAGGAATGTGAGAGAGAAATTGGTGAAGATTCTCTGTGCTGCCCAGAACTGACCCTGCTGGTGTCCTCTGACATGCGTGCTTGTGCCAATTGTCCTGGTTGCGTTCGAATGAGAGTTGTTCCTCCACTGTCACAAGCGCTATTTAAATTTCCGACATGAAATGGTAATCCTTGAGTGAGTATATTGTTCTGGGCGACTAACAAACTCCTTGAGACAGTTTCTGTTGTCGCAGGGGGAGATACATACATGTTAGCTGCTGGGGTAAGTTTCTGTTGGACGTGGGATGTTCCTGAGTCTATCACTTGTTGGCGGAATGTTGGCAGGGTTTTGGAAGAAGCCTGAGAAAACATCCCAGTCAAAGTACACTTTTGGCTGTCTTGGTCATTTTCTTCCCTCTGTGCTGCTGGAACACTTAGAGGGTCACGGACCGATGGCCCTGCTTCTGCAACATCTTGCTGGGACACCTTTAGGTTCTCATGTGGGCTTAAATTAAGCTGGTGCTCTTCTCCATATTTGGTACCTTTTGGATCAGCAGAATTAGGACCTAACAAAAATATTTCTTTCTCCTCATATTGTAACGACCGGGTGTTACAATGATACGTCTCAGTTGTAACTCGAACCAGAGCTTTAACATCAGAGCTGCTGATGGGTGAGTCTGTGGGGATCTTCAGAGTTTGCTGTCCATCTCTAGGACATCTTTTCTTGGCCAGATCAAGACCTTCTTGGCTTGTTAGCGGTTCATCAGGAGACTGGCTCCATGTTGTTTGGTCTAATGGAAGAATTATACTAGGTGAGGCGTGTGGTGGTGAAAGTGGATGTTGGGGTGCACAGGTAAACATTTTCTGCTCCTGGCACTGGGAGGGAGATGGTTTTTTGGTGTCAATCAACTGTAAAGGTGCGATGGTAGCATGTAATGGGTTCTGAAGCGCTGAAGCCACCTCTCTGAACCGGTGCTGCTGCTGCTGTACTGGAGCTGGACCAGGACTGGATCCTCCAAATGATTCTGTAGCTTCTTCGCTTGTAAAAAGCTTTTGTGGGGCATTTATGTGTGCCTGCTGCAGAGCTGTCACACTGAATGATTTGTGACTATGGGGCGAATACGGTGCAACCTTCCAGTCTGCTGGAACAGATACTGGAGTTGGTAGAGACGGAGCATCCTGCCGATAGAGAGGCAGCTGTTCAGCTGTTTCTGCGGTTTCAATCACACCTTCTGACGGCTTGTCTGCAGCACATGTATCCAAGGAAACACTGGATATCTGCCCTACACCTTCTTGAAATGGACAAATGTGAGGATTCAATGACTGAGCATCTGTGCAGCCAACGCATTCTCCGTGTTTATGCATTGAGGCCTCTTGGTTTGCAGTGCTGGCTTCATCCAGGATCGAGCTGGAATTGTCTCTTTGAGTGATGTGATTTGTGCAAGACCGTATAGGTATGACACTGAGGTTTGAATGCACAGAGCTTCTCTGTGAATGCTCATCAGTATATCTGTGTTGCTTTGTATGAAACACGCTCCCCCAGTCAGAAGAGGCGCAGCACAATGGTATACTGGGTGCTTCACCACTTGCTGCTATTTCTTTAGTAGTTTTTTCTGCAGTAGAGACAGGAGGTTGTACTTCAGCAGCCATTCTTTTCTGTGGCTTTTTTGTTGCACAAAGCATTTGAATGCCTGCAGATGTACTGGGAGACTTCATGTCTTGCAAAATATCCTTTCTATACACAACTTCCTGTTTAGACTCTCGCTCAGTTTCCGTGACTGACAATTGTTCTCCAGAAACAATTTCGAGAAATATATGTATGTCCCCGGCCTGTTCTCTGACAGGAGCATTGCCTTCAGCAGCATCAGGTTTTGCACCATTTAATAAAGTCAGTTTTCCCTTATATTGCGTGACCTGAGAGGAGGGACTTAAGTAAGTGGCGTTGGAATGAGCAGAGACAGGAGTGGCTGCAGTAACATGATTGTTTCCTATGACTGAGGATATTGAACTTGCTGGAGTGGGAGGTGACTGACTGCTTTCAGCAGTCCCTGAGGGCTTGTCCATATGCGTCTCTATTGAAGCTAAAATAGGTGCAAACGTTTGTCCCTGTCCTGTCATTGGGGTGTTTGAGGAAAAAAGTTTCTCTATTACCTGTTGGTTCCGTGCCAAAGGTAAACTTTGCTCCATACCTGTGAGACAAGAGGCTGATGTCATTAAGTCACTTGACTGTGGCAGTTTTAGCTGGTATTTTGGTAGGAAACTGGATTTTGTCAAGGTAGATAATCTACAAGCATTCTCTTGGGATGGTGAAGACTCGTATCCTTGGAGCTGAATATTTTTCTGATTCAGCTGGTGGTCAATAGGTGAGGTTTTGAAATCCATAATTTTACCCCTTAACGTCACAGCATTTTTCTGTTCTGGGATGTTGGTATGCTTCTCAGTAGTGTGGTCACTAACAAATGGGAGCCATTGATTTTGCCTGAGGACAGGATCATCTTCCACTTTACTTTCAACACAGGGCGAACTGGTAACTACATCTGTTTTCTCGGCCGAAACACATATGTTCTCATCTGTCCTCTGTTTCTTCCTTTCTGAGGGAAGATGACTTCCACCTTGGGAGGATGCAGAGGGAGTTTCTGGATTCTCTTCTTCCAAATCAAGCTCGTTCACCCCACTGTCATTTTTGATGCTTGAGGTCTGAATATTGCTCTGCTTAGTCATACTCTGCTGTGTTGAGACTGTGGGATTCCTCAGAATTCGCTTTTGGAGAAATGCATTTGATGCATCAGGATTGCTAGGTGCTTGGTCTAAGGTAACACAGCCACTAGGCGGCAGATGTAGAGGGACTTGAGATGGGTTGCATGCAGAATCTATGTTGCCGGCATCCGATTTGAGATCCGGGGCAGATATCCCTGAACTTTGAGTTTCTCTAAAAGAGCCTGAGTTCTTACTCTGGGTCTCCTGTCCCTTGTCCTGTTCCATGCTATTCCCAGACTTCTTTGCTCTAAAGGCATTACTGTCTGAGCCTTTTTCCATATTGCAAAGCTTCCTGAAGGTGCCGTCTCCATACATGTACCATTTGTTGTAGGAAAACTTTGGCAGCTTTTTTCGCCTGTACTTTCCGCCACTTGCCTCACCCGTTGCCTCAACAGAATTCCCTTCTCCACTAAGGCCACTGGAAAACTGCTCCTCAGTAGACAGCAAATTAGGGAATTCGGCTGCAGGTAAGCCGTCAACAGCCTTCTGCCTGACCAACGATCTGTGGTGTGGGGTTGGCTGGTCCATGGACCTCATAAGCAAGTCCCCCGGATACACGTGGCCCATCCTGTCTCGCCCACTCTGCTGAGTACTCTCTGCTTGGTAAGAACCATGTGTGCTGGCTCTCTCAAAGCCTGAGCTACCTACGTTAAAGGGAAGAGAGCTGCTCCTCACCAGAGGTGCATGCTCCAAGCTCAGGGATCGTTGGGTAGGGACTGAGCTGTACAAAGCCTGCTTCACTTGCTTCTCTGAGTTCTGCCAGTCTATGTTTGGGATACTGTGCCTACTGCTCTTCATTTCAAAATGGAATGAGTCTTTGTATGTGTACGGCATGGGAAGGTCAATGCTGCCTTGCTTTGATGGCATCGTCTTCCGAGGTCTTACATTCTCTAGTTGCTTATTATCTACAAGCGCATCATTTTCTGATATAAGCTTGCAGATTCGCTCCTCTAGTTTCCTTTTCTCCAGAAGGGAAACCCTGTTCTTCGCGCCCTTGTTGGTGGTAGACCCAGAGTTTGCGTTGCTTTGTGGAGCTCTGGGTTCTTCTTGCTCTTCGGTGCCAGATTCGGCTAAGGACTCCATGCTGTGGTCGTGCAGAGTGCCGCTGGGGCTCCAGTGCTGCTCACTGCTCTCGGAGAAGCCAGAGTCGGTGCTGTCATGGTTTTGAGACTTTCCTCCAGACGTGCGAGAGTCCCACTGCTTGGAGAAAAACGTAGCCTCCTGTCTTTGAAGAGAAAGATGACGGGCTGGTACAGGAAGCGCTGGGTGTTTGCCTTGTTCGTGTTTTTGCTGTGTCGCATTAGGTACACAGTGCGCGGTACTTTGGACCGCGGAATTATGTGGTTCCTGGTTTCCATTCGCAGGGGCGAGAATGAGCCCCACAGCAGCAGCTTTCTGGAGACCCCATCCAGTGTCGTGTCCAGTCTGCCCAGGAGAGACCTGGACCGTGCTGGTTGTGGAGCTGGAGTTAATCGCAGGGACACTGACATCCTTCTCAAGGCTACTGGAGCCCTCAAGCTGCCCTTGGGGAGAAGGCATGCTCCAGCAGACATCTCTGGAGCCCTGCACGCTCTCTTGGCTGGTGAGGCTGTCCCTCTCTGAGGAGTCGGAGGAGAGTCGAGCGTGCGCCTGGGTGCGCTTGTGCTTGTAGAGGTTGCTCTGTGTCTTGAAGGCCACGCCGCAAGTAGTGCAGGGGTACGGCCGCTCTCCGGTGTGGCAGCGCAGGTGCTTCTCCAGGACGCTGGGTTTCAGGCAGTCGCGTCCGCAGTAGGAGCACATGTGCTTTCCTGCCGACTTGGGCCTGACTGCTAGAGCAGGGACCCCTGGCTTCTGGCCAGACTGTTGAAGGCGCACGCCACCAGCAACGTGGAGCGTCAGAAGGGAGAGGGCTTGTTTGGAGCTCGGCTGGGGGACCGACAGAGGAAAAGCGAGAGTGTCCTGAGCGCCGGAGGGCTTCGGCTGCGCGTAAAGCGGCAGCCGCCCCAGCGTGTGGAAATACACCGTCGGGGGGGGAGTCTGAATGCCGTGCACCTCGTCCTCCCTCTGTGCTGACACTGCGCTGTAGGGAACTGTGGCTTCAACAAAGCCTTGCTTGCTCGTCTCCATGGCAACAACACTCCTTTCACATTATTGGCTAGAGATGCTAATTACCTGCGAAGAAAAAAAAGCAGTTTTCATTAGGACTTTGCTAAGCCTGTACACTGTTATCATTTCACTTTCTAAAATGGAATGTTTCAAATCAGCCCAGTTATCTGCCACACTATCTGTCAGTATGTATTATAGACAATGTTGTACTTCTGACTAACTGGGGAACACAGACTTGACTACAGAATAGCTGTGGAATGCTCATTCTGTCAAAAGTTACGTTCTGAGTCTTTCACCCTTCCTGTTTAATGCCTTCACCGCCCTTACAAGACATTGTTTATATGTTTCTGTGCCTCTTATCTGAGGATAGATTCGGTGACAGCTGATGCAAACAGAACCAATCAAGCGATGTGACAGAGAGGAATGTGTCTGGAGAAACAGGTGCTGAAACACGGAAGAAATCGTCTTGCTCTTCCTCGCCCCCGACTGCTCATAGACGAACCAGAGATCATCCAATGGAGATGCTATCGCTCACAGTACTGTGTGAGGTAAGTATGACTCACCAGAGAAAGGAAGAGAACCCCAAGTACCTTCAGAGATCAGAAACTGTAATTTGTTTTGTCTACTGGAATGTGCGCGCAGGGTTGCAGCACGACCTACTCACTGAGAGAGCTGGTGCAGGGGAATGATCGCCTGTTTATTACTGTGTGCTGAATCTGTTCCATGAGTGGTCCCCAGTAGCCTAAAAACCCAAACAAATAAATTAATCAACACATATCAGTAAGCATGACAATTCCAGATAACACAACGCTCATAAAAGCTCATAAGCAGAATTAACATCCCAGTGATAAAATGTACTTGATGGTTACACGGGTTGCAAAAAAATAAATAAAAATTCTGCTCTAGAAAAGGCTTCATCAAGTAAATGGCAGCTAAGTGGGGTTCATTTCTTTAATTCTTGTCTGATGTCTGAGTTCTCCGTTCACTGTTGTCAGCTACTTGTTGTTTAACAGTTATGTAAGGCAGCTAAAAATAAGAGTGGCGTGCAGATATTGAATGCTGATAGATGCCCCCTCCTCCCAAATCACTTCACGTAACTTGTCCCTGGTTATCTGCTGAAAAGATCATTTGTCATAAAGTCCCAACAGAAGTGGTGAGTAATTACATTATTCCTCATTTGCATGAGGACCAGTCATGATGTTCTTACAAATACTGTCTTACACAAGTGATGCTGTTCACTCACATATGCAAATCCCTGCTGTTCAGATGAAAAAAAAGAAGGAAGTACTCACAGATTCCATTTCTTAAAGCTCAGTTTTTCACACCTTTCTTCCACTTAAATTCCCATTCTTGGAGAACAGTTGTGATTCTTTATTCTAAATATAGGTATGTTTCTTTTTCGAAGGAATGTCTACAAATTTAATAAACTACTTCTTAATGGACTCTTTCCAGTAATAAAATAAATTACATTTTCTCTAGTTTTGGTCCAATGATAAAACTAAATTACAAGAAATGATTCTGGAGTCATAGGTTGGAATTTTCGCCATAAATCAATCTTTTGTCTCATCTGGCACTAATAGCAGATTTCCCGAAAAACACGTTGTTTATTTCCTATGTGGAACTGAAAACATACTGTGAAATGAACGAAAATGCAATACAAACCATCCGTACTTGAAGTTGTTTCTCTACAGGTAAAACTTTTACAACTTAAAAAAACCTTAAAGGTTTGCAGGTCAGCTACCATCCGAACAGTCATCGTTACCTTTAAGTTTCACTTTTGGGACGGGCATGTGAGGGGACAGCTCTGGGCGTCACCCACTTCTGGGCTGCACGCTTTGTAGACCCCCCCCCCCACCATGTTATGCTCACAGTCCATCGGTTGGAACAACAGACTACGCTCAAGTACTTATGAATGAGCACTGTGAGGTGCCGTAGGTGGAGTGGGTCACTCACCGGTGCCGCTGGGTCATGCTGGCGAGTTGAGCCGCTCGGTCCTCCTCTGGGTCACATGGCCTTCCGGTGACCGGCCTGGGACCGCTGAGAGCGTGACGGAGCCCAGTGACACATTGTGGCAGAGTGTCACAATGTGAACCCCGTCCGCTGCTGCTCTCACCTTTGTCACGACTTTGCCTCTCCTTCCCTATTAGGTTTTGTTGATTTCGTCTTTTCTGGGGAAACTGGCAACAGCGAAGAGAAAAACCCTCTCACATCCTCTATGCAAATGATCGAAGAAGAAGATGAAATGGGGAGAGAGAGAGACAGTGAGTGAGTGAGAGAGGGCTGTAGAGAGAGGGAGAGAGAGAGAGAGAGAGAGAGAGAGAGAGAGAGAGAGATGCAGCAGGAACACTTTTTAACAAAGGAGGTTGGTTCCGAAGTTGTTACTGGGGAGTCTGGCAGCAGGAGAGAAGCTGTAAAGAGGAGAGTGAAAGGGTGATGAGCTGGGATGGGTAGATGGGGGGACAATGACAGTGAGCAGAACTGAAAGTGACAAGAGGATCGACAGCAGAAAGGGGAAGTGACAGGCGCGGGGGCTTACCTTCCAGTGCACGGCGCATGCAGGCGGCCAGCCACCGCTCATCTCGTGAATCAGTCCTTACTTCTCACTCTGGCATGCAAACTGTCTCTCTCATTCTCCCGCTCACTCACTCGCACACAGACACACGCACGCACGCACGCACACACACACGCACACACACAGGCGCCAGTGCACGCACTCGCAGACACACACCCACACATGAACTCAAGAGGGGTGCAAGCCAGTGTGTGGGCGTAGCGTGCTTCTGGGGAAGGTCTACCTGCCTCTTCATTGCCAAAATGTCAGACCTGTTTGGTGTGGGGAGTAAGCAGGTAAGGTAAAGTAAGGGGGGGGGGGGCAAATTTTGTGACCCTGCGAGCCTCTATAGAGAATTCTGTTAGTATCTTGCTGCAGTAAGCGCCCTGAAAGGGCTGCGAGATCAAATTGGCACTGGAGGGTGGCGTGGAAGATTTCAACTGGCGTACCCCCAGCCCCCCCAGTGACGGCCTCCCAAAATGTCCATCTGCACTCAGACTGTGGAGGTGTGTGCGTAGGCTGAGGGAGATGGGAGGTGGCAGGACTGGGGTGGGTGTAGCAACAGCCTCTGTGGCGTGAACGCTGCGCAAGGCTGGGGGCACATCAAGGCACAAAGATTTCTCTTCCTTTAATTCGACGGCGGGCTCTGAGCTCTGCGTCCACGTGCTGCTTCAGCGTGTGGGTGTGTCTGGGGCTGCAACATCTCGTTTGAGAGAGACAGACACAAAAAGGAAGACAGAAATGCAGAATTCTGCAGAAAAATTAATGCACAGTGTTTTCATGAAGAAATTGAATCTCCGAATTTACAATTTGTATAGAGAATTCGGTATACATAATTGTTTTGTTGATTTGTTTCAATTTGTTCCATTTATCACTCATTGGTGTTCTGTGTGAAAATAAAATCCATGTGTATTTTCACTGACAACACAGAACCAGAACATTTTCCTTTTCATTTTAACTGCATGGTTGAGTGTGTCGCATCTGCCTTTTATCAACCTTAAAAAAACAGCAATATTTGGGTATTTATCAGTTCTCTTTTTCCCCTCTTTCACTCCTGGCTCCAGCCTGTCCCTAAAACGGGAAATCCCAAACAAAGCACTTCTTTTGTTCTCGCATCCCCTAATCTCACTTTTGTCTTTGCTGAGCCGGCCAGTCTTTCCCACAGGTACCTGCTTAAAAGGTGACAAACAGGCATTTCTAAAAGTAGACCTTCTTAATAGGGGACAGTGGCTGGATGGCAGCACAGTGACCTCACAACTGTGGGATCCTGGGCTCGATTTGGCTCCGATCTTCATGTTCTCTGAGTGCTTGCACAGCTACTCTGGGCTCCTCCTGCGGTATAGAAACATGTGGTCTAGGTAAGCCCGTGTGCCCAAGTCGTTCGGCGAGTGTGAGGGTGCTCTCCGCAACGTGACCCACGTTTCCAGGAATGGGCTCCAAGCTCATTGCATCCCCATTAGTGGTATGTAAAATCAGTGGACAGCATCCATCCATTTCATGAAACCCCTTGTCCTTTTCGGGGTTCTGGAGGGTCTGGAGCCTATCCCAGAGACTACAGCCACAAGGAGAGGAATAGCCACATCCACGCAGCGCTCGCTCATACATGTACACCGATGGACAACTTGAAAACTCCAATTAACCTCAGCATGAGTTTGGACCGTGGGCAGAAACTGGAGTACCCGGTGAAACCCCATGATGAAAGAAGAACATGCAAACTCCACACACATGGACCCTGGGCAGAGAGTCCCAGAAAAGTGAGACAACTGTGCCAACCACTTGCCCACCACGCCACCCCTGGGGTGGACAGCAGCAATCACTTAAAGTCACCTTCGTATTTTCTCTACAGTTTTTCTTCTATTGTCGCCTCAAGCTGACGTGCTCCCAGTGAAGATGTTTACACAAACTAACACACACAATACCTATCTGAGTTTCTTCATTTAAAAGTGAAATAAGCTATTTTGCTCCCTGCTGAAGCTCTCGGCAATTACCTGAACTCCTAATTAATCCTTAGCACTGGCACGCTAATGAAAGCCTGTCTGCTGTTTCTCTGCCCCCGCTTACGAAGTAGAGAAATTCTGTTTGCCACGCCCAGCCATCCCATCTCTGAACTCACAGCAGCCTGAAACCACATCTTCATAATAAAGGAAGCAGAGTAATATAAGACTAAGACTAATCTACCAAGAAGAACGACATTTCCGTGTTGTTCCACTTGAAACATATAAAAACACGGCTGAAATACCCATTACAGAAACTGCGTCCTGAACGGCCCAGCTGGTGAGAGCTGTGTTTTTAACACCGATTTGCTCTTAAACAAATGTAATGGCTTTACCTCACTGCCTCCTGTTGAACAGGGAGGCTATTTGGGGTACTGGCTCCCAAGCCGCGTAAAATCTTTCATGGTTGGAACCTCTTATCTCTTGGTATGAACAAATGCACTAAAAGGGACCATGGAAGCACACAGTGGGACAGGGGGCTGCAGATCGTGGCCCCGGAGCTGCACTGGTGTGCACTGAGAACCGTCCTGTTTCTTTAAGGTGACTGCACAAGGAACAGCAAAAACCAGCTCACAAGCATGCGCTTTGATTGATTGATTGATTGATTGATTGATAAACTCAGTGTATACCACAAGGGGAAATTTAGGTATTACAGCAGTCGATGCAGAAAAGACACAAGGTACAGCAATTTACAATAGCTTACAGTAGCTTAGCACACTAATAATAAATTACCATTAGAATAAAACGTAACTAAAAGCAGTAGATCATAGTGCATCAGTAAATAAGCTAGAATTTACAGAATTTGTACTGTGCAAAAATGCAAAGCTGTACAAGACAATACATTGAAGTATTCAATTAATTTTTTTTATTGCAAATACATTTGTCGTCTTGAAAGTAAAAAAACTGAGTTGAAACTATAAGGCAGTTTCATGTGTGTGTTTGAAAAATGTAACAATATTAGATATGGTCTTTCACTTAGTTTGCATTAGAAACTGTCCAGTTGCTCAACACTTGATAATATACACTCAACAGCTAAAGCCACACAGCAAGTTTCTTATGTACACTCTCCTGCTAATGCAAACAGCCTGTCCCTATAAACAGGTAATCATGTGGCAGCAGCTAAAATACACATGGCATGCAGACAGGGTCAAGAGGCTCACTGGCTGCTTGACTAAGCATTAGAACAATGTAGATGCCTAAGTGATTTTTAATGTGGTGGTTCCAGCATCTGAGAAACTGCCACCCTCCTAGAATTTTCACACACTACAGTTTCTACAGTGAAGAGTGTGATAAACAATAAGTATCCAATCAATCCAGTCATTTCTGTGGCCAAGAATCCCTTGTAATGAGAGGGGTCAAAGAAGAATGATCAGGCTTGTTAAAGCTAACTGGAAGCTCAGAAGTGTGAAAATAAGTCAAGTGGGGCTTTATTGTCACATGAACCATATTCGCATACTGCACTGCATACTGTGACACAAAATAACGTTGCACAGAATGTGGTGCTACATATATACATAATATGCAAAGATATGGTGCTTGTCAGGGCTGATGTCAGCATGGGTCAATGTCAGCATGGGTACAGGTCGGGTACGGCTTGGATAATTTACAATGGAAAACCGTCTCTTCACACTATAGCTCACTTTTTGGGGAAAAAGCAGCGGACGTGGCAGTGGAAAAGCGCCAATAGACAGGACATAATGTCCTGCCTGTCATGTCCGCCTCACCCTCCTGCCTCCTCCATGACATGGCCCTGATGAGCCACACCTGTTGTCAGTCAACCTTGTTGTCTCTGCCTTTGCCGATACTCGTCTTCCAGTTTGGACCCCTTGCGGTCCTATTTATGGCATTACATTTAAATTACATTTAACATTATATTAATCACATTTACATCAAGATTACATTTAATACATTTTGCACCTATTTTTGAGATACGGAGTAGCAACTACATCTGCACATGCCGCCATCTTGGTTCACAATAACAACCCTGTACAAAAGTCGTTTGCAGAATGGCTTCTATGAACCGAGGGATTAGATTTGAGTATGGACGGTATGGGCATGCCATACCAATACCAATATTGTGGGAGTACTGTGTATGTTTGGTAGGGCAGGGGGTTTGAAACTGATTTGGTCTCTACCAGTGTCGAAACCAAACCTACACCTTAGCCCAGAACAAACAGCTGGTCTAACTCATGGCAGTGGGGGAAAAAATGGGTTTTACCTGGTACATCTTAATCTATACTGGATGTATGAAGTAATCTTCAACAAGATGATTCCAGTACCATTATACAGATGATTGTGATGAAACATGTACAAAGATACTCTAGCTCTCTAGATGTATCTCTGTGTTGGAATACCCTCCCACATTTCATTCAATTTCTGCTGTTTGTCACTGAGGACAAACAAAGAACAGAATTTGTATGTTTCGGAATAACAGATTATATTATTTCAAGTCAGTATAGCCAAACTCAATAATGAATAGATTTGCATGATTCTGCTGAGACAATATCCCAGTAAAACTGGTCAGTTTTCAAGTGGGAGATTTCAACACTGTGAAAATCTGCAACATCTGCTATTTCTACCAGTGTCCATGATATTTCTGGCCAAAACATATGAAGTAAAGTATAAAAATATAATCAAGAAAAAATAAGAATAAATATGTGGAAATGTTTGAATTTCAGGAAAATACAATATATTACAATGTGATTTACTGTTATTTATCATTTTGAATGTTTAGACTATATGTTATCCAGTACAATGTAAAAATTAAATCTTCATGAAGAATTATGTGTTGCCTTCATGTCAAGGTGCAAATTATTCCACCTCCCTACAAAATAATGCCAAACATTAGTCAACAGGCCAGTCAACAATTTGTTATCATATAATTTTCACTGGGACTCTGTTCAGACTCTTTGGTTTCCAAGGCAACTGGAGGCTATTCCTCTGGAGGAACCAAGGTTTGTGTTGGCATGGCAACCACAGGCCTTGTATGGAATATCCTAATGAATTTTGGCAAATGCTCTGTGTGAAGTTGATATCTGAGGCTAGCATTATCCAGGAGGTCATGGTGCTAAAAGGGCATGTGGAGGTTTGCAGAAGCTACAGCCACAGCGAGCAGGTTGCTGTTATTGATCACAGCAGTGGGACCAGTTTGAGGAGCCACGTGAAGGAAGTGAGAACATTCAGAGTGCACTTTTGCGTGGGTGGGTGTTTTCGCATTAGGAGAGCATGGGCAGAATGAGCAGGCACTGTTTTTTTCCCCCCAACTTTGTAATAGTTTTGAATAATGTTCACAAATGGGTAGCAGATAGCAGCACAGACTCAAAGGGACTAATCAAATCAAAATAACAAGGAAAGTGCAGTTATTGAAAAGGAGACTTAGAGTATTGTTCTTTTAGAAGCAAAATAGATACAAAATACGCACTAGAGAAGAGCTACGTTGTAGTATATTTCTAGAAAAATGTATTGGATATTTATTCCAAAAGTGTAATTCAAATCTGTTACAATTATTTTACAAATACTTCTTGAATTTTTACACTCTCTTAAATGAAAAACATATTGCGCACAAGAGATCTGCCATTTTGAAAGATTGGATCAAAAATAGTGTTTTTAATGCAAAATTCTGCCACCATGTCTGTTCACAATCCTGTTTGCTTAAAAAACTCCATTCTTTCCTGTCTTAAATTTTATATAAATCATCTTTTACAACCATGTACATTTGTTCTCTCAAAGAAAATGATGATTTTACAGTATCCCTCTTTATATCTACAGTGAAAGTGTTTTCACTCTATGTTAAACAGCAGTCTTCTCCAAATGCACTAGCAGGCCCTTTTGGCTGCATTCACCAGGATGAATGCTCAGATAATGTGGACAAGTTATCTTCATTTACCATGAGAAGTTCTGTACCCACCGATATCCTCATCATAACAGACTTAGGTCCTTTTCTGTGTTCTTAGGCTTGTTTAATGATTGGCCCTTTTTTATATTTATGGAATTTAGGCCGCTATGGAACAAAACCTGAACTTCAATGTGTGGCATCTACTTCAGAATCAAATTAATCTACATAATTTACCATTATTAACTGAGCAGAAATCCAATTATTGTAAAAAAGGCTTAATTTCCAAATAATTGTTGCAATGTTTTGTTTGATTAGTTTCTCGTTTTGGGTCTTACGTATTCCGGTCTTGACCAAAAATAATAAACTACATTAAGCCTAATGGAGGAAATTTGTGAAGTACATCTCAGGAATGAAAAGTGACATCATCAATGTGTAGGGCAATCGTTAGTCTTAAATGAACTGATTTTCAGCTGCTCATCTGGGCAATATAGTTCTCTGCTTTCGTGGTCCAAACTAAGCCATTTGTTGTTCTGTTCTTGGCCTGCTATTCACACATAACAGCCCCCAGTTCCCCCTACACAGCACACCTACTCACAACATACACCCACCAACACTACACAACCTCACCACCACCTGCTGCATATCAGACTTTGATTTTGCTAGAAGGCACCACTTAGATCTGCTGTTTCCAGTATTTATCACACAGTTTTAGCGGTGGAGCCAGTGGAGAAAAACAAGAACAAAATGCTTAATAAGAAATTAAGAGTACAAAAAAAGAATTAAAAACAATTATAGTGTTTGGTAGTGTGAGTATGTCTGCTCTGCTTCAGACTGCCATATACAGATACATGTATTTGCTTCCGGGGCGCCTCAGAAATGGCCTGACCCTACGCTCAGACCCCAAGCTTCGCTCTCAAAAGTACGTGTGTACCGAAGGATAGCAAGATGGGATACGTGAAATGACGTAATCCATTGCACAGGACTCGAATTTATGCAAATAGATAAACCACACTTTAATTTGTCCATCAAACAAGTGGGTTTAATCCATCTTAAAATAAGCAGAACTATGCGACTTTAAATACCAAAAAGAAGACTCTCCGATTCCATAACGTAAACATGTACGAACGTCCGACATATTTAACTCATCCTGACGTGAGCGTCACAGTATTTTATCGCCCTCTTGTGAATTTCTCCTGTTACAACCCGAAAAGCGTAGGTTAAATCCATACAAAGCGCTTAAAGACAAGAGTTTAGGAAATCGTCTACTTTTGAAACTTGCTGTAATTATATCAACATTTTTACATATCAAGACCACTGGATAATAAGTTTTAATAATAATACTGAATATATTTTTCAAATTTGATGTTGGTAATTGGCAGCGTATTGTCACTCGCCGTTCCAAGATCAGATTTCTTCATTCATATACAATGGCTACGGAGAGAAATGGAGAAAACACCCTGATCCTTAGTCAGCCAATGAGACCGTAAACGAATGGCCAAATTACATGTAAGTTTTTGCTTACATACGCATGCGCATTGAACAACGTCATGACGTAGAAACTTACCCGTACGTATGGACGCAGAAAGCGTGGAAACAGTAGCTGGTTAGCAAGTTTGTTTCTCAAACTCTTTGCTCCCCAGGTGAGTGTTATAAGAAAATATTTGATGCTTTAACTCGCATATTGAAACATTTCACTTTGGTAATTTAGAGCGTATATTACGTCTTTGCAAGTTATCCTGCTAGATTGTTCGCTTAAACATTTTATGTTTAAAAATGTACTCATGTGGCTAACATAGCTGTACTTGAATCTGGTCAAGTCTCTCCACGGTTTGTAAAAAATTCTGTAAATGTTTCTTATTTCATAACAATACATTTGAATTAAAATTGAGCAAGAACTGTTTGAAATTAATTTTCAAATCTACTATCATTATCTAAATTGATACTGTCAGAATAATAGCTAACCAACTTCTGTAAGATAACCATGTTATTACCTTTTAGAGAAACGTAATTATGTGGAGCAACTAAAGTTTTTCACACGTTATACATTTTTATTACCCAAGGTAAAAAGAATGTACCGCCCCAAACCCACGCTAAGAGACCGACAGCATCTGTACAAGCTGATCATCAGCCAGCTTCTGTATGACGGCTACACCAACATCGCGAACAGCCTTATTAACGAGGTGAAGCCGCAGAGCGTGGTGTCGCCGTCTGAGCAGCTCATGCAGCTCGCCAAGATGGGTAAGCTCGTTATGTTCTGGATCCGAGATGCTGGGCATTAAAATCAAATAAGCCACCGTCTATTCGTGCGTCAGCAATAATAATGGTCTTCTGCCTCCTGTGTGTTGACGGCAGGGATGGAGAACGATGACAGTGCCGTGCAGTACGCCATTGGGCGCTCGGATACGGTGGCACCAGGAACTGGTATTGATCTGGAGTTCGACGCTGACGTCCAGACCATGTCGCCAGAGGCTTCGGAGTACGAGACCTGCTATGTGACGTCGCACAAGGGGCCGTGCCGGGTAGCCACGTACAGCCGCGATGGCCAGCTCATAGCCACGGGCTCCGCCGACGCTTCCATCAAGATCCTGGACACGGAGCGCATGCTCGCCAAGAGCGCCATGCCCATTGAGGTGAGGACCCTGGTTGTTATTCTATATGGCTTTTAACAAAAGAGCAGAACTCATGGAAAGCGCTATATAAAAATGCAGTCCATGCAAACGCAAACAAACGGAATGGATGCTGTGCTTTCCGATAGGTGATGATGAATGAGACTGCCCAGCAAAACATGGAGAACCACCCGGTGATCCGGACGCTCTATGATCACGTGGATGAGGTCACCTGTCTGGCGTTTCATCCGACAGAGCAGATCCTAGCTTCGGGGTCACGGGATTATACTCTCAAGCTGTTCGATTACTCCAAGCCATCTGCAAAGAGAGCATTCAAGCACATACAGGTTGGTGAGCAACATAGTGCAGATGTCAGGTGGATGTGAACTGTCATTATTTACGCGCAAATTCCATGCAGGATACCCAGCTATGGAGGTGCTTCATAAACCGTAGTTTTCAGGGAAAATTCCCCCATCCCAGTTTGGAGCGTGTTGCAGGGGTGTTATTGCTGGAGTCCATTCCAGGCAGCATAGGGCACAAGGCAGCAGAACACCCGGGGGGGGGGGGTGTTACACTGCACGCACCTTTGCACACACACAGCCAATTTGGAAATGAGTACATATATCAGCAAGTACTTGCAGGAATCCTACGCAGCAGAAGGAGAACATGCAAGTTCTTCATACCCACATGAATTCAACCTCAATTTAAATCACATACCTTACCCCCCCCAAGACTTAAACCTCCCAATGGTGCAATGCAGCTTCTTAAACAACGTGGTACTTCTGGCATTTTAATATGGTGAATCATTAATGTTGCTGTTGCCACTTATGGCCCCTTCCCTGCTAGGAAGCAGAAATGCTGCGTTCCATCTCCTTCCACCCATCGGGGGACTACCTCCTGGTAGGGACACAGCACCCGACCCTGCGGCTCTATGACGTCAACACCTTCCAGTGCTACGTGTCTTCCAACCCCCGGGACCAGCACACGGACACCATCTCGGGCGTCAGCTACAACCCCAGCGCCAACAGCTACGTCACCTGCAGTAAAGATGGCAGCATCAAGCTGTGGGACGGCGTGTCCAATCGCTGCGTCGCCACATTCGAGAAGGCCCACGATGGCGCCGAGGTCTGCTCCGCCGTGTTCTCCAAGAACTCCAAATACATCCTGTCCAGCGGAAAAGACTCTGTGGCAAAGCTGTGGGAGATCTCTACTGGCCGCACACTGGTCAAATACACAGGTGAGGCAAGCTGCATTCCCCTCCGCCACGGTTGTCCTTCAGCCACTTTCGATACACTTTCAGCATGACATGTAGACCCATCACAGGCGAGCGTACGGCTTGAGGATCAAAGTCACCGTTAGTTGCCAAACACATTAGAGCTGAGCATTTTCTGTGGGTTGTAATGATATTTGTATTACATTTCATTATCTTTTGTACAAAGAAAAGTACAAGTCAGGATCACAGAGCAGGGTGGGCCAGCATCCTTTACGGAAAGCATGGAAAGAGTTAAGGGTCTAACTGAGGAGCCACCAATGAAATCACTCCGCAGGGAACGGAGAGGAAATTTGCTTGATGGTTCTGCTACTTTTGTGTGAGTGCCTGCAGTAGCACCCGAGTATGAGAGCGCAGCCCTATAGTAGGAGTATCTTTAAGGAGGATTTTGCCCCCAAAAATCGATTATAGCTGATTCTGACATTACAGATCGATGCTATGTCCCCACATTAGCAATCGATTCATCTTGATGCATCACTTGATTACACTCCTGGCATCAAGATATGTTATGTATGGTGGGATAGCGTTTGAGGTTCAGGTAGAGTGCAAGTTGTGGATCAGTAGCTGTTCAGTATCGAGTTAGTGTGGGAGAACATGACTTGTTTACACCTACAGAGGCTATATCTCTTCCTCCGTGTAGACCTACTTGTCATCTTTGGTGATGAAGCCTACGAGGGTGGTGTCATCTGCAAATGTGAGAAGTTTCATAGACGAGTCCTTTGAGGTATAGTTATGTGTGTGCCGAGGATAGAATAAGGTGAGAAAAACGCATATCCTGAGTTTCTGATGGTGCCGATGAGTACAGGAAGGAGGCATCTGACCCGACGGAACATCCTGTCTCCTGTTTGTCAGGAAACCGTTTATCTAATGGCAAATTGATTTGGATATGATCAGCAGGCATACGCGATCAGGGATGAAGTTTTCAAGTCCACACACAGTATACGTACACGTATAGTACTGTGCAGTTGTGTTAGGCAGTCAACGGAAATGCTCAAAGCTATTCATCTGGTTAGTAAATGTATATATGCTCAGAGCAAAAACACTATTTAACATTAGACCATATGGAAACTATGATTATCACAATAAAAACTAAGAATACCTCCCGTTTTCCCAAAAGTCACTGACTTCCTTCTGGATGCCTAGGTGAGCACCGTTTCAGTTCCCAGATCTCTCCTCAGGGACGCCCCCAGCCATTCCATGTATTTGTTCAATTTCTCCACTAACTAGCTTACTTATTCAATTCACTTAGTGAAAAAGTCAGTGAGGTGTTGATAGCCAAGCAGGGTATGTTAGTGGTTGAGTCAAAAAAAAAAAAAATAGGCTCATAAATTGGGTGGTTTTGAAGTGGCTAAGCTGACACACTGTGACAGACATTTCACAGTTTTAGATCTTATAGTTCTTATATTGATTTTGAATGGTTTTTAAAAGTTCTTGAATCAAAACAGAAGTAAGGTGGCAGTGTCTGGAATATCAAAATACTGATTGCAGAAGCAGTGTGGAATTTATTTTGATTGGCTTGCTAGGTTATCTTCCATAATCCTGAAATATTCTCAAATACTCTCTGTATGTGTAAACTGCCTCTGAATTCATTTATACGTCCAGTTTTAGATCAGTTTGGGTCTCATAGTTTTTCAACATCAATAAGATGTCAGTCATGAATAATAAATGCTATTTGAAATTCACCCATTTTAGTCTTTGTAGCCTTCGTAGTTAATCAGAAAATCCTTGTTTCATGCATTTTATTTTGTAGTACTTTTACGTGTTACTGTAGCTCTCCAGGACCCCGTGTTGTGTGTGGTTTAAAAGGTCTGCAAGAGTTAATGAAACTAGCCTATCTTTTACCACAGACGCGATCACCCATTTTTGGGGCTTGGGGGTGAGGTTGTCACTGCTCTGTCTTTCGGAACCATGACATGAGATACTGAACGTTTTGAGGTTTCGTTCTCAGTTTCAGAACCGTACACCATTACTTGTTGTTCTATATTGTAACCAAAAGACTGATTTGTGCTTCTGTGTGACACCTACACAAGTGGCCTATGCTGTGGTGAGCATTTGTAATTTATGCTGGTGTCTCTGAGTAACTCAGCGATTACACCTAGGTGATGCATAGTTTTGGATGTTGTTTTTATTCTCTTTCCACGTATTTTCTTTTCTAAAGTGTAATAAGTCTAAACTACTTGAACTTTTTTTTTTTAGTCTTAAGATATTTGTACTTGACGAAGGTAAGTGAAATTGGCGCTGTCATACTGAGTTTTGTAGACCTATTGCTACGACGCGCCGGGTGGGTTATTTAATGCTAGACACAAACAGCGCTTCACTTTCAATCAGAGATATAAATACACCTAGAATGTACGGTTTCCTCACTCCCTTAGAAAAAACAATTGCTGGCAAGCGGACCAATCGGTTATTGCGGTTCCTGTCGCTATGACGTCCGGTTACATTTCTGGGGATGTACACGGCCGCCTGCGGCGCAAAGTGCGCGGTCGTGCCGTGTAAATCGGCCTTTAGGCCTGGTAGAGTTTATTATAGTTATAGCAGTGGAGTCTCTTTAGTGATGAATTTCCCTGAAAGGAGGTTTTATATTTTTATATGGGTGTCTGGGTGGGGAAATTCTAACGTTACTTTTAATCGGGGCAGATGTTAATGCTGAACCTGACTTATAGGCAAGTAGTCCATCATGAAGTCCATCATGAAGTCCATGGTGGCTGTAAGGAGGTCACCCC
>JAODUD010000127.1:24385289-24396288 GCA_026784285.1 Stomatorhinus walkeri
GCACTGTTGCCTCGCAGCTCGAGGGTGGGTGGGTTGGTGGGTGGGGGGGAGCTTATCCAGCATCTGCTCTGTGTGTGTAGCATTTGCATGTTCTCCCTGTGTTTCCTCCTGGTACCCTGGTTGACATGCAGTTAAGCTGATTGGTCTTTTTGAATTGCTTACAGTGTGTGATTGTGCGAGTGAATGTGCCCTGTGATGGACTGGCACCCCATCCACAATATACTCCCGCCTCCGTATTCTCCAGACCACCCTGTACCCTTGTCCAAGATATTAGCGGTGGAGAGATGGATGAAGTTTTAAAATGTGCGCAGTGGCTTGATACTGTATTTTAAAAGTAGTGAAACTAACTGTAAAGCTGCATAATGTGTTCATGCAAGGGCTCAGTATATGTGCTATTAGGAGAAATGTGCACTGGCACAAAATACTGAATTCAAAACATCAGTTCTGTTCAGTTTTAATTATATCAAGTTAGTTTCAGGTATGATATTTAGGCAGAGAGAATGATTGTAAATTTAATTTTTCCCTCATTAAACTGTCAAAGTGCTGGATATCTCTAATTTACAAGTTAATAGCAAGTTTTGACAGATTTCTATACCTTTTTCATATGGCTTTAAAATCCAGTCAAAAATGACCAGCCAGCATCAAAAATGTATAGTAAAACTGGCAAGCTGAATGCAGATTTCATGTTTATATTTTAAGTAAATTAAAGATGTGTTCAAATTGGACATTGTGTACAACAAGTAAAGGAGGGTTCCAGAGAGTTGGTAATCTGACTGTGTCCTGAAAGTTCAACCTTTGTTTTGCTGTAATAGTCTGGTCGGTGAGAGCCCTGAGGGGAGTGCGGCCAGAGAGATACCTTGATGATTGGTTCTCCTTTTGATCTCATGTCACTTCACTTGTGGGCCACAGCCAACAAGCCTGGTCCAGTTTGTGGGCTGGCTTTTTAAATGAGGAGGCTATTGTCATATTTTTTGGAGTATTGCGAATACCTAGGCATTTAACAAGACGATCACTGGAGGGAAATCGATATATTTTCAAACATTTTTTGCAGTCTGTTTATTTAATTGACATTATCAAAGCGAATGTGACCTGCAGTCATTTCTGTGCTGTGACTTGCCAGATCTTGTGTTACTGAAGTTGCACATAATGAAGTGGAACATGTTTAAAGTTTTACCAGAAGCTCTGCACAGACATAAACCTTGGTTACAATTTTACTTTGGAATATGTTTGATTCTTAGCTGGGAATTTTGAAAGTGAAACAAATGGAAACTTTAAAATGACCCTTCAACCTGTGTGTTGATGTTGATCAATGCAGAATGTTTTCCAACACATTTTAAATACGCAATACTGACCGGTTATCACTTGCAATATATTTATACCCGGTTTAAGACCACCATTGTTTACCTTTGTGGGATTTGTAGGGCACTTGTGCTGCGTTGTTTGCTTTGCTTGGTGCTGAAGTGATATGAAGTCTTGACTTTGTATCCTTTAGCTTAGCGAAGGTAAAACGCTACGGATTAGTTTCTTTTGTTTATTGTTTTGTAACTTGGCACGTAGCAACCTTACCTCTGCCGACTGTCTTGCTTTCCAGGTTGCCCAGAGCATTGAGGATCACCATCAGGAAGTGATTGCCTTATGCAGGGAGAATGGGTTTCATGGCCTGGTGGCCTACGACTCTGACTATGCCCTGTGCAACATCCCCTACTACTTCAGTGCCCATGCCCTAAAGCTGAGTCGCAACGGCAAAAGCCTCACCACCAGCCAGTTCCTCATGCATGAAGTTGCCAAGCAGCTCGATCTCAACCCAAATCGTTTTGTCATTTTTGCTTCGCTTTTAGGTAAGTGTAGTTCAATGGAGTGCAGGCGAGTTGTAGGTCCTTATCTTCCATTTAGTGGAAGATAAGGACCTGTCATAGAGCTGTCATTATCTTGTGCTGCAGCAGAGGTGCTCACAAACAGCTTATTGATTTAAAAAAATAATGAAAAATAGTATTTGAGCAGTTAATCTGTTTCTGCGTAAATGCTGCGTTGTCAGGAATGCTTTGATGCTTTTGGCTTTTATTAGTTTTACTTTTGCACTACTTTTTGAAGCTTGAATTAGAAAAAAATCATAGCCATGTTGGCCCTCATTTCTCTAAAAGGGAAGACCAGTGTTATGAAGCCCCAAACCTTCATTCTGATTCAACTTTAGATACAATGCAGTAAATTCTAATGTCATACCTAGAAAGGTTTCTCTTGTTTTATGATGACCCTCATAAATTGGTGGAGTGACATAGGAAGCCTTGACTTAGACTAGAGACAGCTCATAACAAATGTTGCCAAAATCTCCAGTCACATTACGTCAGATATATACTGATTTATAAAGTCCTTGTGTGTTGAAAAATGATTACTAGATATGTAATAGCAGAAGGCTCCCCCCCTAATAGGAATCCCTTTTCTCTTATGGTGCAGGTAATCACATTCTGCCCGACGAAGACTTGGCTGCCTTTCACTGGAGTTTACTTGGGCCTGAACACCCTTTAGCATCATTGAAGGTAACATGCTATCAATTGGCATGCCTCTTTGTTTAGCTGTAGGAATAGTGGAAAATGTATGAGAATGATATTAGATAATAGATTTTTGTTTATTAAATCGCAGCTGGGCTTTAGCATGATTTTTTTCTCTTATGGATGAAACCAGGATGGGGTGCGATAAATCAGTAAATGACTGGATGTTTTTGAGTTTGTCTTGTCTAAATGTTATTTGCTCCTTAGTACTCTGCATGCATTTTTTGGCACATAAACAAGACTTATTTCCAGTTGATACCCTCTGTGATAGCAGCAGAAACTGTTTCCTTGACAACATAGAGTACAATGAGGCTCGACAAGTAATGTGTCGGTTTCAGTGCAAAGTCACTTAATATTTCCCTTCACTTGTACTGTTGTAGCTAGGAAACCTGATTTGACTAAAAATGCAGAATGAAAAGGGGAATGACTTTACTTGTTAACTTAGTGGCCTCTCTCTGCACAGATATGGCATGACAGATGGGCTTGTTTGTTCAGAGAGGAGAGACTGAAGAGTGCACTTTCCTTTCTGTAGTGTACAACTGTTTTGCCTGAGTTTAATGTCTTATGTTCTTTAGTCTTTGGCACACACACACACACACACATATATATATGTGTGTGCTTTCAGAAAAAAATGAACAAGGGTTCAGCTGGATCCCATTATGTGTGGATTTAAATAATTGGACTATCATCAGAGAATGTTATTCCTTTTAATCTTGTAGCTGGATCAAAAAGGCTTAGATGCAGTACATTTGAGCCATCAAGTATGCTTTTGTCCGGTTTCTGGCAATGCTTCTGTACAGAACCTTGGGCCATCTCCTGGTGTCGCCACCAGCTGTATCAGTGAACTTTAGCCAGCAGTTAGGTTTTGCTAGTTGTTTTAAGCTGACATTGGTTATATCAACAGGTACGTGCCCACCAGCTTGTGCTCCCACCTTGTGACGTAGTGATCAAGGCCGTGGCAGACTACGTCCGCAACTTGCAAGATGTCATTGACTTGGACGCCATTGCTAAAGACATCTTCAGACATTCGCAGGTATATAGTGTTTCAAATCTGGGTATAATTAATGTTTGAATTTACAGCGTGTGGTCATCGCTGCTTAAATTTTTAAGATGATATCAAATACAACAGATATTTTTAGAATAAGTCTTTGGCCTGTGGAGATCTTGGGACAGGTTTTTCCCCCCTGTTATTTAGATAAAAGAATTTCCATGATTAAAAGCCAGCGTTAATCTGGTTTTGAATGTTTTTCCGAGGTGTTATAAATTTAGCAAAAAACTGCTTAATTAAGCACTTGAACTCTTACAGGGTGAGGGTATACTGAGCGGACTACTGCAAAGCGGACTAGTGACAGGGGTATTTTCAGCATTTGCTGATGTGTAATGTTTTTATAATGGGGGAACTTTAAACATGTGTTGAACAGGGCACTCACAGCTTCATGAGTATGTGTATTCCTTCCGCCAGTGTTTACAACTCATTTGAAGGCTGAAAATTTTTAAATGTATGGCAAAAATGATCAGAGTTGAGGTGCCGTGCATTGGTATGTCATTGGGATTCATTTTGTGCTTACATCATATTGTTTGTTTGGTTCTCTTGAGGTTTATAAATAGGTAGCTGTTTCTCAGAATGTTAAGTAATAAAGCTTTTTATGTATGTGACCTGTTGAGTGATCTTAATGTGGCTGTTTTATGATCCAGTCCAGAACTGATGACAAAGTTGTCCGATTCAAGAAGGCAGTTGAGTACTACTCAGCAGCCAGCAAACCGCTGCACTTCTCTCCTTATTTAGGTAAGCTGAAGAGCCTTTTTTATTTATCTAACCCCACCCATGCCGTGAATGCAAAATTAATCTGCAGTCATCTAGTCGGTTCCAAAGCACATTTTTGAGTGTATCCTGATGAGTCTAAGTTCAAAAAGTGTCTGAATTTTTTATAAGCACAGCTGTTGTAATTATGGGTGCAGTCACTGTATCTCCCTCACCTGTATGCTGTTCTGATGAGCTGCAACAGTTAGCTGCTGTCGCACCTTGCATGGTTTCCATGGCATCAGTGACATGGAGGAATGTCTGACGGTGGAATAAAAGTACAGTCTTATCCTTTTCCAGTCTGGCGTCATTTTGAATGTGACTCTTGGCCTTAAGGTTTTGCCAGTTAGACGTTTAAAAAAAACTTTTTATATGAGATTTTAAATTTTATTTGTTTTTATGAGGACAGTAGAGGACCTTGCAGAAATGTGAGAAATGTTCTCAGCTCCCCCAGACCTTGTGTGCACTTTGGAATGGCGGCCATGTGCTGTGCATACAAATAGGCTTCTTTAGAAAGGCCCTTTGCACAGGCACCGCGGTCCTTAAAGCCGGCAGTTTGGGAAAACTGTTCTCCCAAGGTTTTCAAGCAACAATCAAGAAGATTCTGTAAAGGAGTTGCCTTGTATTTTTGACGGCTGCAAGACAGTTGTTTTTACTGTGGCCTGAATGCAGTGTGCAGTTCCCAGATGGAATGTTATCTTGTTGGGGTGTTATTACTGAAGTTTTCATGAACATTCCCTTTTAATAGCTAAATATTACAATAAATCTAATTATAAAAAATGTCTGTCTTCTGTTGGAAAGCATGCTTATATAAGATGTTAAAAATAGATTAAGATTTATTGGTTTGATAGTTTTCTCATCAAATTTGCTTTATCTTCTATAAGTGGCCAGCACTCAAAGGACTTTTTCAGAACTTATAAGATGTCTGTATAGATATTCATGTAGTTTAAAATGCAACTATAGTATTCTTTACAGTTCTTTAAAAAATTTTGTCTGTAGCAGATTCCTAAACAAATGAACCATGCACCTTATCAAGGCCATGAGTGTGAAACGGTGAAATCATGGCCGTCATTGGGGAGAGCAAATGGCACAGAACTGTGCTTACGCAAGATATGTGTGTTGGGGGAGTGTGCCGTAGTTTTCACAACAGTATGTTTCCCATTGCAGTCAGACCAAATCCGATCGGAGTGCCTGTCGCTGTGCCACAATACGTACCTCCGCAGATGCTCAACATTCCACAGACTCCCCTTCCTGTGAAACCTGGGGTAGGTTAAAGACTTTAGGACCGCAACACATTCCTTCCTCCGTATTGCTGGCATGTGGCTCAGTAGATGCTGTGGTTGCAGAAATGCTGTTGCTAGTAATTGTTCCTTTTTGTCCTGTGCATGCTTGAATCAAGCATTCTGCTTTTTGAACTTTTTATTTCGTAGTATGACTAGTGTGGTTTCAGCATCAGTGATGTCTGACCAGTGTGTTTGCTGTGGCCAAAAAGGTACAATATTTTGTAATGATTAAAATAATCTAAATTAAATATAGAAAGTTTCTAGGGAAATTCCAAAATTTGTTGCACAGATTCAAGACCTTTCAGCTATACAAAAATCTGCATTAAGGTTAGCGGTAAAAGTAATCTAGATAAGGGCATATCTAGCTGGAACTGGAGGGATTGACAGGAGGGAGAGGACGCTGGCGTGGACTGTTCGCCGCTTCTCCTTTTCTTAAGAGTTTCTTAAGAGTTCTTTTCTTTTTCTTTTTTGGCACTTTGAGATTGTCTTAAATGTAAAGTGCGTTACAAATAAAATATATTATTATTTATCTAACTTTTGTGTATACTATCTCAGTTCAGATAACCCTTTAATTCCCGGTTTCCCATCTAAATTTTGTAATATAATGGCCGTTGTGCTGTATTATTGTTAAAATTTAGCTCCCTGCATTCTTTAATTTTAGTATGTGATTTTTTTCCCATCTGCAGTTGCAGAGTATTGTTATCAGGACGGGAATCAGTGTGCATGTATTCCCAGCTTAGTCTTGCGTTTTGCATAGTGAGATAAGAAACGTTGAACAGGTCAGTGATGTTATATCTTAAAATCTCCCTGGATATTCCCAGTTGAATTCAAACCATTCATTTGACCAGTCATTTCAAAAGTGCAACATAAAGTTGAGATTATGATGCTGGCAAAGATTTGTCCTAGTTTTGTATTCGTTGGTTAGTTGCTTGATAGGCTAATAGATATATTATGGAATAAATTGCTGCCATATTTAAATTAGCTGTGTGGGTGATACATGCCTGCTTTTACAGTTAACTTTTTTGCTTAATGGTCATATTATTTGGTGTTAGTCAGGCTGTGCTGTTAATGTAGATGGCATAAGGCACAATTAACCAAAGTAACATAAGATCGTTTTTTTTTCTTCTCAATTATTTTTCCGGAATTTCTTTCTGGGATCAATAAAGCCAGTCT
Source organism: Stomatorhinus walkeri (assembly GCA_026784285.1). Taxonomy (NCBI): domain Eukaryota; kingdom Metazoa; phylum Chordata; class Actinopteri; order Osteoglossiformes; family Mormyridae; genus Stomatorhinus; species Stomatorhinus walkeri. Next base: position 24,392,093 of record JAODUD010000127.1, read on the forward strand.
TAATCTTTTATTGTCGAAATAAAGGGGAAACTCAGAGCTAAGGTGAGAAGAGAATTTCCTTCTCGTGAGATAAAAAGCAGCCGACTCGGCAGTTTAGAGGTGAACCGTATCTGAGATACAGCGCTTGTCCGTATTCCTTTAACTGTCCCCAACATCAGTGCCCAGAGAAGGGTGGGGGTGCTGAGGGTGTTTTCAGCTCTTAGCTAAAGATAAGATAACATATGCTTCATTGATCCCAGAAAGAAGTTCTTCTGCGTACTGCAGTGAGGTACATGAAGTGCACTAAAGCAATTAGTGCAAAAAAGATGTTTGTTCGTTACTTGAACGTTGTGCATCTTCTGATAACAAATCACTTTGTTAAACATGTTTGCAATGTGTAGTTTCATCAGCCTCTGCATTTTTCATTCTGGCAGAAATTTCTTCACTGCTGCAAGCTTACTTCTGTGTTAATCTGTTTATTTGGGGTCAGTCTTGCAATTATCTTACACATACTATCTGTAATGCTAAAGCATGTGTTTTTGACAGTGTTTCGAAATGAGTCTTTAAGGGACATTATTTGAAACGTGACGTTTTTAGTGCTGTAATCTTCTGTTTAGTGTCTGCTATCAGGCCTCTGCTGAGGCACTGGGCTCTAACTGTTTGCACATTCAGGCTTGTCTTGCTGGTATGTAGCTGAGTTTCTGAAACACTGAGCTGTTTTGTTTGAGATTTTTTTTACATAGTTAATGAAGTTTCTCCATTCCTTAAATGGTTAAATAGGGTTTAAATACACATTCTTTAAATTATGTGTGGGGAGGTCGGGCCATCCTTAAAAAAGATGAAGCTTTACAGTAAAATATTCAGAAATGATGATGACGACGATGAAACACAGGTCTCACAACATTATTTTGTGTTACTTTTAAGGTCCAGCACTTGCCAGGCCAGAACACCTACCAAGAGCCTGGCCTGGTTCTTGATCCACTGGGGAAGGGCCTCCCAGATCAGAACAGCTTCAGCAACATTCCTCACGAAGGGAAACATACGCCGCTGTACGAGAGGTCCTTGCCCATCAACCCCACCTCAGGCAGCAGCCCCAACCATGCAGACCCTGCGTTCTTCAACACCTCGTCCACCTCGTCCTCCTCTGAGAACGACGAAAACGCGGGCACCACTGCCAAGTGAGTAGGGCACAATCACTCGACAGTGATTAACTAACAGTGTTCAACCAGCAGCCAAATGTGTGGTTCTCGCTTTGTCAATGTAAATGACCTGAGGCTGCTGTCAGCTTTCTTTGTATTAGTATGATTTTTTTAAACTACCAAAGTTGACCTTTTGTCTCATGCCTGAAATTAAATCTTCGGACTGAATGTATACACTGTACCCTCTGTTCCCTGTGCTGTCCTATAGCGAACGTGCCACAGTGTCATTGTTTATATAGTCTCCCCAATCAATACCCTGTCATTCATTCCTAGTAACAGTACATCCATTGAGTGGTTTTCTGAAAGTGAAAGTATAGCAATAAATAGTTGACATTTTGATTGGCAATGGATCGCCGCGTTATGATGCGCAGGCGTGGAATTTGCATGGAATGAAATCCTGGATTTATGGATACTGTGTCATTAAAAACTTTCACTTTTCTAGTCATATAAGTGACCATAAAGCAGGATGGGATAAACAAGGAAATCAGGCAGAGAACATACCAGCAGGAGAGTTGGGAGACCAAATTAAGGTAAGTTCAGCATTTCAGGTGGTGTCTTTGGAAGGAGAAAATCCTCCTCGAGAACTGAATTATTGCTCTGTTCTGACTTGAGAAGCACTGTCTGTTTGTCTGAGTCATGTTTCTTCACGAGCTCAGGCTGAGGAATCCTCTGTGAGCTTCTCTGGGGGTCACGGGGCTGAGGTTGGAGGCCGCAACAGTGTGAACAGCCAGATCCCCTCCCTGTTGTCGATGCCAACCCGGAACCACATGGACATCACGACCCCACCGTTACCCCCGGTGGCGCCCGAGGTGCTTCGGGTGGCCGAACACAGACACAAAAAGGGCCTCATGTATCCGTACATCTACCACGTCCTCACCAAGGTGCGGGCCTCACTCACCAGGCTCGTCGGAGCCCTTCGTCACCACCGTGGTTTGCGTATCTTAACTGTGGCTCCATACCTGGGAGCGAAACATGAAGTTGAGGGGCACCGGTTTGTTTTCCAGGGCGAGATTAAGCTTTCCGTCACCATCGAAGATGAGGCTAACAAAGACCTGCCTTCCGCTGTACAGCTGTACCGCCCCATCCGTCAGTATGTTTACGGAGTCCTCTTCAGCCTGGCCGAGGCCAAAAAGAAGGCGGAGAGGCTTGCCATGAGGAGGAACAGACTCCCGGAGTGTGAGCGCCTCATCCCCGGACCCTGCCCTGGAGGTCTCCATTTGTTCCCCACACACTGAGCTTCTTCCCCCTTCTTCTCCATGACAGATCCCCCCGTGATCGTGAAAGAGTGGGCAGCCTATAAAGGCAAGTCGCCCCACACTCCGGAGCTGGTGGAGGCCCTGCCCTTCCGCGAGTGGACCTGCCCCAACCTGAAGAAGTTGTGGCTGGGCAAGGCTGTGGAGGACAAAAACCGCAGGATGAGGGCCTTCCTGGCCTGTATGCGCTCTGACACGCCGGCCATGCTGAACCCCGCCAACGTGCCCACCCCTCTTATGGTGCTCTGCTGTGTGCTGCGGTGAGTTTGCCAGGGGCAGCCGTGTAGTGTGACAGTGGGGTTTGGGGGGGAGGTGCATTCACATGTCACAGGACGGTGCCCTACGGTCCAGGCAAACTCTAAGGGAAATTCTGAACGCCATTGCAGATTGTTAATGTGATTGAAACTTCAGTATGATGGATGAAATTGGAGCCACAAAAACCAGTTCCTTTATTCTGTAATATTTTATCCTTTTTGTTTTGCTTCAGGTTTATGTTACAATGGCCAGGAGTAAGAATTTTGCGTCGTAACGAGCTTGACGCTTTCCTAGCCCAAGCACTTTCTCCTAAACTATATGAACCTGACCAGCTGCAGGAACTTAAGGTGATTTTGTCGTTTGCGGGGTGTCCTCGGACTACTCCATAACCCTTTATGTCAAAGCACGTATACTTTACAGTTTTTTTGACTATTTGAGAAGCCCGGTTTATTTTTCTGTGGGTCGGCGAAAAGTAGTAACATATCGCAGTGGGATTAGCTGCAACAGCAAAAAAAAAAAGGGTTATTTAGTTCTCGCAGGACATTCCTCATATCGTGATTTACTTACTTTTTTTTTTTCTTTCTGCTGAGGAAGCAAATGACATAAGAAAAGCCTTATAGGAAATAGATGCTGCACTGTTGCTTTTCTGGGCTCTGTGTGGATCTTAGCTGCAGCTGTGAACATGGAGGCTGCTGGATGGTAGCTGCCCCGTCCAGCGGCCTCTGACTGACCTTAATCGTCCCATATTGAGAATAGCTGTGGATCCTTAGCTCCTGCTGCCTTTGCTTGTTTCTGGCTGAATGGGGTGCTGCTGGTAGGAGGGTGGGGAGCGGGGCTGGGAGGGGGGCATGGCTTCCTCGCCGACGGCCGGCCCCTGCCAACACATGTGCTTCGTGCCCACAGATCGACAGCCTCGACCCACGGGGGGTCCAGCTGGCCGCCCTGTTCATGAGCGGCGTGGACATGGCTCTCTTCGCCAACGATGTGTGCGGCCAACCCCTCCCCTGGGAACACTGCTGCCCTTGGATGTACTTTGATGGCAAGCTGCTCCAGAGCAAACTCATACAGGCCACCCGGGACAAGGCCCCACTCATCGACCTCTGTGATGGTCAGGTAGCTGTCCCAGCCTTGCCAGTCCCTCCCAATTTCCCATCGACAAACCCTTTTATCTGTAACAGCATCGAGCCCAGCTTTGACCAGTGAGTTTTTGAGAGTACATCTGACTAATTCATTTGTATGTTCGTTGTTTTAGCAAACTATTGGGTGATGCTATTAGTTGTGTCCACCTGACATTAGGCAAAAGGAAAAGGAGAAATGGTTTTGTGAAGAAAGCCTCAGGCTGTTAGATTTTCTTATGGATGTAGCAAGATGTAAAGATCTGTCATGTTTTAAACCAGCTCTTAAACGGGCTGATAATCAGCCGACGGGAGCCCTTTGCCCTGGGGGAGAGCTTTGTAGCCGGTCGTGCCGGCTGTCATTACGTCTTGTGAAATCGTGTCTCGCCCTCCCC
>JAODUD010000127.1:24396297-24430540 GCA_026784285.1 Stomatorhinus walkeri
CAGGCCGATCAGGTGGCTAAGGTGGAGAAAATGAGGCAGAGCATCCTGGAGGGGCTGACCTTCTCCCGTCCACCGCACCCTCTGCCTTTCCCACCACCGCACGGCATGCCTTTCTACCCCCAAGCACTACTTTCTACCCCCCGCCGCCGATGCCTCCACCCCAGGGTCGAGGGAGGGGCATGCCTGGTAAGGACGGGCTCTGCGATGGTGGTGCTGTATACGGTGAGGCTCAGAGCGGCCCGGTACCGGCACACTCGATCGTGGTCGGCCGTGTCTGCATCTAGTGCATGTGTGCTTTTACTACTTTGTTGTCAGGACTACAAGCCATTCCTTCCCAGGGTGGCAAGCTGGAGATCGCTGGCACGGTGGTGGGCCAGTGGGCCGGGAGCCGACGAGGCCGTGGACGGGGGGCCTTCCCAATCCAGGTGGTGTCAGTCGGTGGACCAACCAGAGGGTAAGACCCAGTTCACTACCAAGAGAGGTTACCCCCCTCTGGCCAAGGATTGTCACTCAGAGCGGTAACATTACATGGCAGGAATTGATAAAGCCCTGGTGTTAATGGGGATAGCGTTCTTGCATGCCTGCTGATCTTTCTGTATGCGTGATTTGATTAGGATGATGTTCTGCTCGGATATGCAGCTGAAAAAGGTTGCAATCACCTAGAAAGGGTTTTAGAGCTTAAAAGGCTTTTCATGTATTGTATCTGTTGAAGGCTGCCTCATTTACCAAATTCTCTTTCAAATAGTCGTCCAAGAGGGGTGATTTCAACATCTGTTATAAGGACCTTTGGTCGAGGAGCCAAATACTATGGTAGAGGCTTGAAGACTCAAGGATCCTACCAGGTAAGATAGGAAGAAATAACTGAGTTTCATTTGTGATCGCACAAAATGCTGTTTTCTTTTCATTTTTGCTCTTCAATGCAGTAGAACATATTAACAGTCCTAACTTTTCAGGTTTGTTCAGATTTCCTTGTTTTCTTGCATGATGGAAATGTTATGCTGTTTTGTGTGTGCAACAATTGAGTTCTGCTTTATCTACGAACAGTGAGTCACTGTGTCTCTCAGATTAGTTAGAAATTTGACTGCAGAGGTTTTATGCAGTATTTGTAAGTAAAATAAGAATCATATAGAATGGTTTTTTTTTGTAAAGACGGTCAAATGCATCTACTTTTTTTTCCTGTCGCTGGAATTTGTGCTAAAACTGAGCTGCAACCAAACACACATGTACACCACACGCCAAGGATCTGGCCGTTTGACTGACATGTATATTTTGGGGGAAGCTTCAATTTAGCTTGGGGCTGATTATATGCTGAGATATACTGTACCTAGAAAGTTTAGCTACGGTTCATTATGGTTCCCAAAGGTCATTTGCGTTCTTAGTGGTACTTCGCAGTGGTTTTGTGGGCTATACAGAGTTCAGGGCTGTTAGCTACTGTTCACTGCACTCATTCTCATTTTGGGCGATTCAGCTGCCTCTGAGACATTGACTGCTTCCTTTTCAGTATAATCACATTATTTTTTTCTAATTTTCTTCAAAACTGCAGCCTTTCAGTCCAAAAGCTGACCAGCTATCAGGGCTCAAAAATCATAGCGTGCACTTCTTAGAATGCAGAATTTGAGGCCGCATGTGTATCTTAGCATGGAGTACTGCAATGAACTTAATTACAGCCCTTTCTGATGAAATTGCTGCTGAAAATGGTGGAGCCACCCAAAAAATGGCTGTATGCCATGTAACAGAATACTCAGAATGTTTTGCTGCCACACTATATATCAGAGGTCACCAACAGGCAGACCACAGGCTGGGTCCAGACCCAGAAGCTGTCCCATACGGACCCGGACTGATAGCCATAACATTGTTATTAATTAAAACCTGACGGGACGCTTCTATTTTAACCGGCGCAGCTTTTGTCGTCTTTTCCATAGTGGTTTAGCAGTAGAGCCGCTGTTTCCCACACAATTGAACATCACGCCTTTAACCGCCAAGCAAGACGTAGTTTGGCGTATGCAGCCCTTTGCGCTAATGTGCCGTTAGTGTTAATAGCAGCATCAAAGCTAAAACCACAAACAAAAAGCCGTAATGTTCCTAACAGAGTGACTGTTCTGTTCAGAAATCATAAAGCAGTCATAATCTTCATAAAATACAGTATGTATTATATAACATATTGGATAAATAGACGCAGTTTATTGTTGATTTCATGTTTGCTGAAGTTTCTGTTTTTTAACGTGTATAAAATAATGTTATCTGTTATATAAATAAATTCAGGTGAAACAAAAAATTTACATTTTCATGGTTGCCAAATCTCAAGCATCTGGCATGGCATTCACGCTTTCAGACTCACGCTGGAAATCTTACGGCAAATCTATATTATTTCATTATAAAACCTAAAATTAGCTACGTCAAAGGTGTATTTACACGGTTAAATACAAAAGCAGACTATTTACAAGGTAAGAACTGTTACGTGTGTGTGCGCAGACATCTCGAATTGAAAATTTCACTCCAGCCAGCTGGCCGAAATTCTGTCACGTGACAATAAATATTGTCAAAAGGTTTTTGAATTGTACTGAGTTAATTTGATTTGACAGTCAGGTACTGATTACATTCAATGTTGATACGACTAATAGGCTACTTAAATGTAGATCACACTAAATAGACATTATCTTCCACACTTTTTCTTCAAGAAGTTTTCTCTAACTGGACCTCTTTAAATTTTAGTTGAATAGCCCTGCTGTATATGCAGGTTATCCTCACTTATTCTACAGTCTCCTGTCAGGCTGCCATAAAGATAGCATAAACATGACAGCAGAAGCCACCTGCTTTTTTGATGACAGTTGCTGCTCTGTAGCCTGATGTGATGAATCTTCCTGATAGTCATAGCAGTTTGAGTTGAAGCTCTCAGTTCCTTTCATAACGTTGATAACTTAAAACTGTTCTACTGTTTCTTGACAAAAGCTCAAGATCATTGCGCTAGACAGGCAATTTATTCATGACACTTCATATTTGTTAGCTGGTGTGTTTGCATGTGCTTAACTTGCCCTCTGTTACAAACCAATGGTGAATTGTACCTGAAACCAGTCTGTACTATCAGAGCATCAACATGACACTCAGAAAAATTTGTGCATTTAAAGAACTTTATAAAGACCCTACGTGACACCCTGCTACTTAGTTCAGTGTTCCCCCCCTGGTTCTTAGGGACCCCCATACGTTTTTGTTCCTTAGAGCAGAACTATGGATTGTATGACGGGAAGCTGGGAGGAAGCGAAAACATGTACCATGTGCGGGTCTGGGTTGGGAAACACTACCTTACTTCATTGGGATTTGTTGTACTACATCGAGGGAAAATTTTTCCAGTGCTCGTGCTATGCGCAAATGTTTGCAGATGGGTGAGGAATCCATCCCTGAAGTCCAGGCGATAGTTCTTCTGTCCTGAAGTTGACTCAGCGCCGTATGCCTAAGAATAAAGAGAGAGCCTTGAACTTCGATTGGTATGCAGCTTCAGCTAGACACTTAAATGATGAAGCTATGAGAGAATCCCGTGTTGCCATTTTTAGGGACAGCCGTGCTCACAGGGTCACTTGATGTGGGCACTTCAGTTGCCACAGAGCATCTTCCACACAGAACAGCCATATAGCCTCTTGATATCTTTTCTGCAATTATCTTATGGTGGCTTGTTTAAAAAGCATTTTGTTTCAAATTAGGCATGTGACCAAACAGCCGTAAAATCTTCTTTGCACGTTATCCAGGGTCATGTGTGCTGGCTTTGTCCTGAAAGCATAAGATAATTTAAACCAAGTTGTTGGCCATTAATTCTCACAAAATCTTGCATTTTAGTTTCATGGTCAGTGAGCCAGCTTTTTGTCATCGACAGTGGGATAGTGTTGAAGTGACTTGCTGTCCATACCAAGACGAAGGACAGAATGCACACCCAGTGCACACGGTACATGGTGCTACTACGCCAGCTTCCGAAATATCACCAAGCAGCTAAGTACACTGAAGAAGCTTCATGCTCAGTGAAGTTAATAAAGGAATTAATGTAAGCTATTCATTTGCAACAAACCAAATCCCTCAGTGCTCTGCATTTACAGTTATGTGTCTAACTTAAAATTTACACTGGATTTTAATGTACAAGCTACATTTAGTCTTAAAGCAGAAACGCGAAAGCATGCCCTTATTTATCAGCACAACATAGTGTAGTAACATTCACCAGGGGAAATATTCCACATTTTCAGCACTCAGACACAATGCTGCTCACCACTAAGCATTGGAATCTGTCGTCTAGGTTTAATGTCCATTATATGAAGAAGACAGTCTGCCAAACTACCAAGTAAACCTCCAATATATGCACATTTGCTCCCATGAGTCACCGTATTATGTTGCAAATAAGTTGAAAGGTGATTGGTGCCAACGCCCATACTTACTCATCAGGCAGGTAATCAGGTGCTCAGTGACAGCCTTGTCCACCTTAGGCAGAACCTGCACCAGCTTTCACGTGCAGCGTTCTGCCTAAGGACACTGTAACTGAGTGCTGAGTTCCCATGTCCCTGGAATGGAGCTGTGCGGTACAGCTAGAGCTTTCAGAAAAGTTGAAAGACACCTGATGGGCCAGTAGCTCAATTTTTTTTGCAACACCTTTTGTTTAATAGATCCTACAGAAGCAAGATCATTTCATGAGTATTTTCCTGACTTAACAGAGTGTGTTTGCAACATTCTTTCCTACACTAGTAATTGCTTACCGAAACATGGGTATCACATATTTGTTGTGCACTCATAAAGGTTGCTCAGAGCCATCCCCGTAGGTTGGAGCTGCTGAAAATGTTGCTTATTTTGCAGTCCTGAAGCAGCCTTTGTGTGTGATTTTACTTTCTTGGGCAAATGGCAGAGAATTTAAAATGTACAGTGCTGTCACCCTTGTTACGCAGGAAAGTCATATGATGACAAGATGCCTTTTGCTCAGTATTGTTGGTTCTTCTAGTTTCTCAGCCTCCACCTAGAAATCAGGGCTGGAAAAACAAGTAGTCAGGCTTATATAAGCATGTCGGGATTTAATTATACCACCCCAGCTTGAGGCAGGCGACCAGCCCATTTCTTATACTATAACGAAGTAAATGTCTGTTCCACAGTTTGTTGAAGTAAAACCAAAAGTTAGTGCTGATTTGTCTGACCCTGTGGCACAAAAACTGTGGACAAACTAAATAGGAGAAATTAAAACTAAGGAGATCCTCATCACTTGATATAATTTACCATTTTTTGTTTCCCTGGATGGCTATACAAGTATATTTTTATGTTTTATATAGTCTCCTAAACAGATATTAGATTTTTTACAGTTTAAGCATGGCAGTTGTGTCTTTTTGAAACAAGGTTGTAAGCCAGATTTCCGTGTTATTGTGTTGTTAGGTCATGCTTATGTTGTACTGATAGTAGTAAATCATTTCAAGAGGCAATATTTGCATTATTGACAACTGAACATTTCTATCAACCTTTTATATAGGGATGGGGGCGATCACATTGTGATTATATGGTGAGTGCACAGTCATTGCTAGAGCTTTAAATAGCAGGCTAAACATTTGTCCGGATACTGGCTGTTCGGTACTTTATGGACATTTACTTACGCCCCCAGTTTGGTAAGCAGTTTAGTAGTTTGCCTAAGATATTCATGAGATGTGTATTGTGACACAAAGTTGATCTGTATAAATTCGGTGTATCCATATGTTTAATAAATGTCAGGCTTGAAACTGAAAAAAGTACCACCACATCACCAGCGTCTTTTTACCTTGTAGTAGCTGCTGCGCTGTCCCTTTCATCACCACCACTTCAGTGCACCATATAGTCGCAATTACATCGTGACATGATCGCGGCAGCCCTAATACTGTATCTGTTTCCGGTAAACCTGCCCAAGTGTTAAAATTCAGGCTCCTTTAAGACGCTCTAGCTTTTCCTCATGTTTTTCCAAATTGAATTTTATTTTGCTAATTTTTAAAGGCAGTATCCAATAAAAACATCACTGAACTTAATAATGTAGCCTGTTAAATATTTTTTATATACTTGTATTGTTTCACTTGTTTGTGGCTGCAATTGATGAGTTATATGATGCATGAAATGCACATTTAATTAAAATGAATTTTTTTCTGCATTGCAGGAAGTTTTTTTCCATCCTGTCCCTTCATTTTCAGTCTTGTATAGCTTAGAATTTAATAAAGGCAGGATCTAGATGTATCTGGAATTTTACTGGTGAGGCTTTTTCATTTATTGGTATTTAGCTGGGATTGGATTGGAACTCAAAGTTAATCATCAGGCAGTTTGTTAATTGTTTCTGGATCTGGCATACTGATTGTAGAGATCAAAGGGATCAAGCCAAATATGTGTTTTGTTTTCAGTTGAGCTTTAGTTAAATCAGCCTTGACGGAGTTGTTGATTGAATATTTTGTACTATTCAAATAGGATTACATCGGATGCATAGCGCATGATGATGTGGTTGGCACGATACCTTGTTATATGTGGAGTGTGCATGCTCTCCTCATGTTTGTACAGGTTTCCCATTGCAGTCCAAAAACTTGGAGTTAGACGAATCAGTAGTTCCAAGTTGCTCGTGGAGTGTGGAGATGTGTGTGAGTTTGTGCTGAGACTTGGGCGGTAATGCTCCTATGGGTCTTCTCTGTTCTGTGGCCTGTGCCTTCTGAGGCATGCTGGGGGCTTCACCGCAACAATTATTTGTCAATTCTTCATGCATTTTGGGTGACTGTATAGCTTCATTTCACGTTCATTAGAAATTGTTTAAATTCTGGTTTCAGATTCGTCCACGTTAGTGTGTTTTATTCAAGAAACAATTTTCTGTTTTACTTTATTAAAAACTGAGCGATGTCTTAATTTTGTTTAAACTTCTATGACACATTGAATCCAAATTACAATCAAAGCTAATTAATGAATATTTAAACTGGAAAGCCTAGCCAAAGCACCAGGTTTGTCAGCTCCTCGTCTGGATGGTGGCTACATGATCTCTAGGATTTATGGTAAAATAACAGCCACCTTAGGATCCACAGAGCAGAAAACAAAAAGCAGTGCATTATGTTGAATGTACCGATGTCAGATTTCTGGTGATTTACCCTTCATTCATTACCTGTGCTGGAGAGTGAATTCTCAAAGGGAGCCGTGGAGTTGTCTCTGGGATGAGAGGAACAGCAAGGACAGCAGGAACTTAAATGATTGTCATTGTTTATTGAACACAATTCACAATTTTAGTAACATTAAAAAACTTTTTGGTAAAAGGTGTGTTAGGGCCGGTTTATACTTGAGTCTCACTATGCATCTGCATATGCATCATGATCATATGGATGCCATTGGGGTCAAAACCCTCAGAATCAGCACGTCAAGTGTGTATGTCTTAATTAGTTGGAATAGTCCATTTGTGTGGGTAATTTTGAACTCTAGTGACTGAGAAGAGCACAGAATTGACCTCAAGAAACTTCACGTACACATAAAACTAAAAATATATGTAAACTGACCAGTTTTTAGTATTTAAATATAAGTGAAATATGTTTAAATGTATTTGTTTTCCATATGGGTGGGGAATTGTTTTCTCTCTTGTGACTATGTACAGTTTCCCCTCAAAAACTGATAAAATGGTAGCACCCAAATTTGTACGTTTTAAGATGTCGAAAATGAGCATGTTGTTTCAGAGGGTTTTGACCCTGATGAGGTTCCATATGGCTGCCATTTGTTTTCTATACTGATTCCATGCATTGTCTGTGCACCCGCATGAAGAATTAAGACTACACGTATTACAGATTCAGTGCCACCTCTGTTTATACAAAGTAGCATCTAATTTTTCTGGCCAGAAGATAACTCAATATTTTCAGAGGCAAGAGAAAATATTCCAAGCACTATTGGTTGCCTTTTATGTACAACGTATTCAAAATCTAATGACAGTTCATTTCTTCTGCTTCTGAATTCAATCTGAGCTAAGAAATATGTACAAAGTACAATGAAATTCTTGCTTACTTTCATAAGCAACTATTTTTTTAATACAATTCCAAGTATTTAGAAATTTTGGTGAGACGTTGAGAGCCTGCAGTTTACATTTATTTTTTGCTAGAACATTCCTGTTATAGGAAACAAAACTTAGTAAGCTTTGCAATTTTTTTTTTTTTTAAAACATTAGTTTAAAGTTTTCCCGCACTACTTTTTCACAAGCTCTGCATGCGTCCTCCGCGCAGGGGGTAGAATATAGAAAATTCTGCAGCAATATTAAGAAATTAGCATCATGCTGTGGAGGCAGTGAGTGTACATTTAATCTCTTAACCCTTAAGTTCGGAAAAGGAGCCGACCAAGATGGTTCTCTCGCACTGGGGGGCCTGACCTTTAATTCTGCAGATTGACGTAAACTGCACGCGCAAGGATGAGCAGCAGCACCGTTTGCATGGCGACAACACATGTAAATACGTGCGTCGAACACGTGGAGTATAATCCAGCCCTCAGACTGTCTACCCTTCAGAAGCCTGTGTTAATTATCTTAGGTTTAGCAGTCTTTGAGACATCAAACTCATCCCTTATCTTAATTGATGTCCCACCTACCTAGTTAACTGATTTTCATGCAGTTGTCTCAGAGATTGATCACTGAAAATACTCTGTGGGGAATATATAGAAAGCGGTACAAATTAGGTTTCCACTGGCAGGTTTGGAGCAATTTTCAAAGCTCTGGTGCCCACGTAATCAAAATATTTTATTATGAAGTCAATACTGAATGTTTTTGCATGGAGCTATTCCGGAATGGGAAAAGGGGTGGCTGAGGTTACTGTATGAAGTGCAGAGTCTTGTGTGCTTTAGTAAGACTATTGTTGAGGTTCTTGCAGCCTGATTACCTTTGAACATTTGTGCGTGTGCGTGCAGTAATGATGTGTAAGACACTCGTAAAGGTGGTCTGTGGGGAAAAAGCCACCAAAATAAAACACTTGTTGTTTTTCAAAACCAGAGCAAGCCTGCATATGCTGCTTCAGCAAACGAGGTGGTGAAAGAACGGAAGAAACCGAAGCCAGAGGAGCTCAAGTCCCCCCCGGAATCATCAGAGGGGTCCACAGCAGAGAATGGTATAGAGGGCAGGGAAGCTGATCAGCTGAATGGGAACAAAGAGGATAGCGGGGCTCCAAACCAACCTGAAAGTGCCTTGAGCAATGACTCAAAAATGTGCAATACTAATTCTCATTTAAATGCACTAAATGCAGACAGTGATTGCCACAGAGACGAAGCTCTGGGCACCTCTGTCTTAAAAAAAGAAGAGTAAACCTATTTTTTATAGAGAGGGTGAAGGGTGATGGAAGGTTCAGGGTTAGGAATATCTGGAAAGATGGAAAGCCTACAGTCTATGTACATTTTTTCCTCTCCGTAAGAGAAAACGAGGACTTTTGAAATTTGGATCCCTCTTTGATGTCAGCAAGTTTAAACAAGAATGTCTATTTCTTGATTTAATACAAGACGATAATACCAGTTACAGATAAAATACTACCAGTATAAGGAGTAGGACAGGCCGCTCCCTCATCACTATTTACACGTTTCAAACTGGTTACGTGAGCGTTGTTTTCTTTTTCTTGAAATACTGAAACTAAAATGCTTTCATTTGGCAGTCTTTTATTATAGGTTGAGATACTCTTTTCAGTACCTGGCATCATATATTTGCCATTGTAATTGATTTTGTGTTGTGTCACAGTAAAGATGTTTTGAGAATTAAGCTCACAGGTGAAAAAAAGAGAAACACAAAACCACATTTCTCACGAGTCATCACTGTGGGTTTTATTGTGTTGGAAAATGTGCAGAATAATTTCAAAATTAAGTAACTGTAGAATACTGCAACTTAAGTTCAGAACTCAGTATGCATCATACTTAACGATATATAAGTAACATGTCAAGAAACGGTTTTTAAGGAAAAAAAATCACCGAAGATGCAGATCTTTCACAGAAACACTGATACGTTTTGTGTCAAATTGCCATGCATCAGTGATCAATGACAAATGTGGTTTCTTGAATCAACTGTAGAACATTAGTGCTACTGTTTCAGCTAAACTTTCTGCATGGTTCATAATTTTAAAAGGTGTGTAGTTATTATGCATGTTGTCCTTCTTCCATCCTTAAAAGTACTGTGCCCATTTGCAAAATTTTTAAAAAAGGCTAATAATCAGTAATAGTCCTATAAAAGGTGTTAACTGTTAGTCAGTAACTGATTTGCTCTAACCTTAAATTTCTGTGATTATTGACCTTTGTTGCATTTAATCAAAAGAAAAAAAATTATCTAGCCACTTTGAATATTGTTAACCCTGGTGTACTCATTACTGTATACATTATTGTTCTCTGTTGCTGTTTTATGCATTCATATTAGCAAAACATCTCTCTGGGGAAAAAAGAAAAATCTCTAAAAAAATAAAAAAATAAAAACTTTGATCTTAAATTTACCCCCCTTTTCGTAGCTGGAAACAAGTCAAAGAGATGCTTGACCTTCCCATCAAGAGTTTAGCATAAGCAAGTAAACCTGTAATCATTTTCAATGTTTACTTTAGTGTTTTAAAACTTATTGTACTTAAAACAGAATCATTACTTAACTTTTTTCATCTAATTCTCCAGATGCTTTTCATCACACATTAGTGATCAGAAATACAATGTATTCCCCGTCCCTGCCCGCAAAAGCTGAATAGGATACCTTGATGTAAGTTGAACGGAGTTTCTACCTAACTCATGGGTTGTAAAAGAATGAACTACTGTTGGGTTTGACTGACTGTTGATGGATTGTGGTGTGGTGTATTTGAAGGCAAATGAATGCAACTTACAATGCTTAATAAAAGTCTTTATTCTTTTAGTATAAAACTGGTTCATGTGTCCTTTTTTAAAATTGATTGTACAGTATCATCACCAGTGGACGGTACAAGAATACGTAAATTGTAGGGGGTTAGTAAGTGAAGGTTCTGCTCAGTGTATTTAACTGGGTTATTTTTGGCTAACAATTTCATGATTTATTTCCTCAGTCTATTATGGCATAACTGGTCCTTTTACAGTAGCATTCTGCATATTATATACTATTGACACAATTATATCCATTAGAAATGTTTTGGCAAAAAAAATTGGAACACTGATTAAATAGGCCTACACGTAACACCAAAATTACCTCACTAAATGTGCCTAAATACCTAAAGTGAATTGTTTTAAACCATTAATTTCTTGCAGGTGTCGTGACATTAAGTGTTTATAACATATCACTTTAGACATCAGTTAATCGTTTCCAGTTCTGTTAAACTGAATTCGTAATCAATTCATCAGTAAGAATTTTGTTTCCTATTAGAAACTTAACGAAGCTTAAAGGGAACACATTTGGCAATTCTCGCAAATGAACTTGCCCTCAAACGCAAGTGGGAGCGATCTAGATGATGAGGAATTAACTTGTAATTATATTGTTATAATCAAATGATCACTAACTTCAACATTATAGGGTATACATATTTGATTGCTTAATTGTTTAGTGCGGGTGTTTACGAATTTCGTTATTTGGAGTATAATTAAAAATGCCAACAAGAAGGGCCTAAACGTCATCGTTAAAATATTGGATACATGTATATAGCGTAAATTCACATATGCTTTTTATAATCTGTGAATGCTTAAATATTATAAAACTTTAAATATTTTAATGCTTAAGTGTGTTTTACTTTATACTTTTATTTCCATTTAATTTTCTTTTCTTTTCAGTTTTAATATTTACACTACAAGTCGAGCACAGTGTATTGTAATATTTTCATGATACAGTATCTTCCACTGACGCTCTGTTTGGTTCCGTTTGAGGTGCTTAAGTATATGGATGAATTGCATTTCGAGTGTCCTTGCAACATCGTGTGAGCTGGCTGTAGTATTAATAAAACTCATTCATTTGAGCCGAATATCGTACCGTTTTACAAGCTGACGTAACAATATTACAATGAAAGGAAACATTTTCTTACTGTTTATGAAAGTCTAAAATACTGTACAGTCACCAGGGGGCATGCACACAGTAAAACACTTGAGGAAACATAATTGGTCCAATATTTTGTCAAGAGAGTAATTTAAATGCGACCGGACCACTATGGGATACGTTTAAGATGTCATTGTACATGAAAGTGGTGTGAGCGGCGGCGAAACGGCGAGCTGTTTTGGGGATTTTCCAATTCAGATTTTGTTGCAGGAGGGTTTTTGCAGCCCCCGTCTCTCCGGCGTTGTTGTGAATTGATCTAACATGGCGACTGTACCAGTTTATTGCATCTGTAGATTACCTTACGACGTAACCCAGTTTATGATCGAATGCGATGCCTGCAAGGATTGGTTTCACGGCAGGTAAAGACGCCAGTTACCGTGGCGAAATGTTCTACTTTGCATGATATTTTGTCAGTGTTATTTAGATATATATTTTAAAAGCTCGTAGTCTGTCGTTCGCTGGCTACATTTGTATTACCAAAAAGCGAGGCCGCTTGAAGAAGAAGGCGGAGTTATATTTAGCTGGCTAGGTTGTGACATTTTCGTGAATAGCACAAAAACATTTTTTTGTCAACAAGGGTCTCGGTCTGCCTGCTTTAATTGCGTGTAATTATATTTCTTCGTCTTTGTTCGCGATCGCCAAGAGTTGTTAGTGCCTTTTCCAACCTTTACATTGTTGTCGTAGTAGCTGGAAAGGCTGAATAAGTACCCATCTGTACAAGCCATGATTTTAAGATTCGTATATATGTAATGTTTATTTACACCATTATAAAGAGTTTCTGTTTCACCGAACCCATGTCTTTCGTGTGCTTAAAAAATACTTCATTTTTAATAGAGTAAATATGAAGCTGTTGGCACAGATATCAAATGGTTCTTGAATAGATGTATTCCTATGTAAAAGAAAGAAAGAGAATTTAGCTGCGATATCTTTCTCTTTCAGTACGATGTAAGGGTCTGTTTTATTTGAGAAAACTGAACGTACCCCAATGCATATAATATGCTGCGGGATACTATAGAAATGAACAGATCTTAATTAGCTAGCTAGCCGACAACTGTGTCAGTCTCTGAGCATCTCAGCGAGCTACATTGTTTCAAATTTATCGGCAATATTTACTGTTTTTATACTTGCACGAGGCTAAGGACGAAAGCTACTTGAGCAGCTACGTAACAGCGTGAATTTCATTTAAAATAAATGCTTATAAAGTGAATGAAAAACTAGCGTCCTGTTCTGGTCCAGTGACTGAGGATATTTACGCGCGTTTAACTTTAACCCTTTCATAATAGCTACAGCACAACGCATATTCTTTTTCATTAAATATGTCATCACTCCAAGGTCTGTCTGAAAGTAGCTGTATTTGGCAAAAGCCCAGTTCATTATGACATATAATCTTAATTTTATGAGTCTCCATCTCCGGGGAAAGCAGAGTAAGAAAGGCATAAAAAAACAATTGAGCGGTCATTAATATGCCGTAAAATGTGTGGTCCGACACGCTACGAAAGGTCTCCTCGTAGAAGAATTATAATTCCAAATGTGAGTAATGAATGCAGTCTGTGTGGAATAATGGCTGCAGACAGCTGAAGCTCGCATGGCTTAAACCAGAATACAATGAATTTATTAAAGCCTGGCGTCTGCTCCTCGCTCGGCGGGTTAATGTGTCTTCGCAGGGACGGGCTCGGCTTCCCAATAACGGGCTGATTGTCAGCATGCTCACTTTTTTTGCTGCTTCATTTCATATCTCTTCGCTCTCCCCCCTTACGTTACAAATACGCGTTACCCAGGTTAAATGTTAATAATGTGATATTCAGTTAAATTCCTCTTTATTGCGTTTTATTGAACATGTTTATATTTTTCCTACGTTATTTTAATGAGTATAATATTAGCGCAGAAGAACATAGGTTATATACATAGGTATTTTGTGTGAATTATGTTTTTATTGATTTATTATATTATTATTTCAGTTGTTAGAGTGGTCCTAAAAGCTAAGAAATTGTTTAGCCTAAGGGAGAAAAACAATGTGTGGGCTCAGAGTGAGTGTGGAAAATGTGTAATTTTTCCTAAATTAGTGTTATTTTAATATGTAGGCTGGTGAGGGTATTAGTGCTTGTTGATTGTAAATGGGATATGGTATTGAATATTGATTCAAACTAAAGCAATTCTATGTGATTCTGCCCAGCTGTTTTCAAATCATAAAAGTTCATTGAAGGGGTCTTTATTTTTCCATCAGTTTTGCTTTTTGGTTTTCATTAGTTCTTAATTCATTGGCTAACATTTTCAGTAAACTAGGCTATATTCTTTAACCCTTTCTTTAACCCTTTTTTTAGCAATTGAGGAGAAAGTCTTTCTTTGACTGTATACAGAAAGCAACCTGTTCTAATGGTTACCCCACAACTTCTGTATCTACACGTACACTCCTGAGTACCGCTGCTACTTCTCACTGATGGAAAGCTTTGGCACACTTGGCACACCAGTGTTATATACTCTGCCATTATGTATCCTTTCTTGTTGCAGAATCTTGCAGAAGTGTGATGTTTACAATTTATTTATTTATTTGTGAAAAATAAGGAAAGGGGACGCGTAAGATATTGCGACTCATCTTGCCTGGTTGCGCGGTTTCTGTTAGACGTTACCCTGTGCAGTGATGCGTCCAGTGCAGTGATGCGTCCAGTGCAGTGATGCGTCCAGTGCAGTGAGCACGGGGATCCCGTCTGTCTCCATTGCTGCCGTCGTATTTTCTCACTCTGTGAGTCGTCCCACCTCCTCTGCTGGCTGTTACCATGTCTGTTAGCATTATCATTACTGCTAAGCGTACTGGCCTATGCCTCCAGTCACAGCCAATGGCGGCTGTATGCTCTCCGCTTCTGCACGTTGCAGTTGGTTAGATCATCCTTATATTTTAGTGCAAACACTATAATTCATGGTCTGAATAAAATCGATGCATAAATGTGTGTATTATAGCATAAAGTTTTTTGTAAAATTCATTTTTCCACTAAGTTTGATTCCTCTCTCAGGCTGCAGCTCCACCAAGAGTCACCGCTGTCTGGTGTTTGGCTTCCTTCAGTCAGTAGTACAGTCAGTGTGTGTCTCTTCACACACAGCAAGCTGCACGGCCCTGAGGGCGGGCAGTACCTCAGTGAGTGGCAGGTCTTGCGGTGAGCCCATAGTAGCCAGAAGGCCGAACTCCATCAGCTTGGCCAGAAAACCCTGAATAATATTTGTGGCAGAACCTGCAGTCACCTTTGAGAAATGGCCAAACAAAGAGACAGCTGTTCTGTAAATGTTACACCGCAAAACCCTCAAATGAAAATTATTATTTTATATATAACTGCTTCTTATATAAATTCCATTATCTTATATTTTGCATTTACATATTGCTTGGGGACGGAAGAAAAAAATATATATTTCTATTGCATTTATTTTTCAAAATGCATGTGAGTTGTATATGTTTTAGTAGAGGTCTCAAGTCATTAGTAAAATTATATTCCTAACAAACAATTCTGACAAGTTCAAAAAGTTTTAATACATTCTTAAGCGATGTCTATGGAGAATACCTAAGTATGTCTGAGGTAATCAGCTGCATAATTAATTTATCTCATTAAACAAATGATTACTAATTTAGATAAATTGATAATACTCTAATTGATTATTCTCTAAACAAAGATTTTTTCTACTTATAATGAGTAATGGTGTTAATAAGGAAGTCATTTTTTAACAAAATTATTTTTTATTGTGAAGGTGTATATGTATAATATTGTAATTATATGTATGCTATTTACTTAAATGAAATAAAGTGATAAGGTTTAGTTATTATTTAATAAAATACATATTAGAGCAGAATCTTGCCTGTTATTTTTGTTTCTTTCTGTGAAAAAACTGAAAACATGATTGGAGGAACGAGGAGGAACTTAATGTATGGAAACTGAATACATTTAGAAGAACACCCATCCATCCATCCATCCCTCCATTTTCTGTATCTGCTTTATCCCATTCAGGATCGCAGGGGCTCTGGAGCCTATCCCGGAGGCTACGGGCGCAAGGCAGGAAGCACAAACGATGCATTTCAATATGTTACAAGTAGTTAAATGTACGGTAGCTATTAGAAAAAGTAAGGAAATCAATTCTAAAGTATGCACATACGTTTTAAAAAATTTGGAATGATGAAAAATATGAATGAAGCTTTTATTTATGGGGGAAAAAAATCTAACAAATGGTTAATGGTATGTGTCACTGAGTTGAAATGTATCCTGATATTGTTTGGACTGTCCCTCTCCTAGGGGGACAGAGTGGGAGATTGATCAATAAATAGCATTTTAGACTCAAACAATGCTGTGTGATGCTGTTCTCTAGCTCTTTAAAATGTGTCCACATGTATTGCACAACCATTGTATAGATCTACAGAACAACTGTCAAGAGATTGGGATGTTCATAGGTTGAAAATATTTTGTAAAAAAAAATATGACGTGCATAGTGATACAGTCGCCTCACACCTCTGGGACCTGGGTTCAAGTCTCCTCCAGGGTTACATGTGTGTGGAGTTTGCATGTTCTCCCCATGTTGTCGTGGGGTTTCCTCCTGGTCCTCCGGTTTCCCCCCACAGTCCAAGAATATGCTGAGGCTAACTGGAGTTACTAAATTGCCTGTAGGTGTGCATGTGTGAGTAAATGGTTTGTGAGTGTGCCCTGCGATGGGCTGGTGTCCCAACTTGGGTTATTCCCTGACTTACATCCATAAGCTCCAGGATAGGATCTGCCCCCGCCCCCCCCCTGTGACTGAGGCTACAGAAAATGGGTGGATGGAGATTATTTATTTTTTTTCAGTTTGATTAAACTGCAGCAGAATAAAACATGTTGCCTGTAAATGTGGAACCGTGTGAAGCTGACCAGGTCTGGACACTCTGCCCATGTCCAGAAAGTCATAGGTTTGAAACTCATGTCTGACTGAGTAACCATATCAGTGTTTGATCCTTAGCCCTGCTTCAGCATCCATGCTGGCTGACCCAACTCTCTGACCCCAGGCTTCCTTCAATTCTGTTTTGCGTTGTTAAAAAAAAAAAAAGTGTAAAGTTTGTTAATAGACTTTGATTACACTTCAAAAGACAGATGTAGGACTGTACTAAATGATATGCATGTCTGCCTTTCAAGTCATTATTCCCCAAAGAAAGTTTATTTTCCTCATTTGCAAACATTGTGATTCGTTATTTTAGTTAATGGTAAGCAGACAACTAACTGGAGCATCGGAGCAGTCTGTGATTTTTACTCATTTTAATGAGTCATGTCCTCATAAGAGGAAAAATCTATCTGGAAGGAAACACTGTTTAAAGAACTAATGGCCTCGTTCAGATTACTTCAGGTAGTCTTCATGCTGCTGGCTTTGAATGCAGCTTCTGGTGAGGATGTGCAGACCTAGAGGCATATTCTTGCTATTGTAACTATTACTAATAGGATAATTTTGTGTGAAATCCTAATATTTTATTGGGGCAGCTCACATGAAGGCCTTCCCCGGTCTATAGAGGGCACACATGAGGTCTAGGGTCAGAATCATCATTGCAATGTCTTTATACTGTGAATCAGTAAAAGAAGCGGTCAGATGCAACTCATTATTCTTTGCTGTTAATGTATGTCTGTGATTCAGATCGTCGTCCACATCTACGGTGTGTGTAATAGGACTCGCGTCTGCTGTATAAGACTGTTTGGTTTTAGTGCTGCATTTTGTGCATAGATGCCTCAATGGAGGTATAAGATTTGTTTTTGCTGCTGATTAATATTCAAACGGCCTTACAATCATTGACGCTTAAACCCTGACAGACACCTAATTTTTAAATTCAAGCAAAGAAATACAGTATGTGTTGTATGTTGCTAAAAGTATGATTAAATAATTTGAATTTTAAGTTGAGTTTTAAAGGGCCCTGTTTTCTGTCTTTTAGCTGTGTTGGGGTAGATGAGGATGAAGCCCCAGACATTGACATTTATCATTGTCCCAACTGTGAGAAGACCCACGGCAAATCTACATGTGAGTACATGTCAAGTCGGGGGGGCTGCAGCTCAGATAAGTCTCTATTATCCACCCCCGCCCCCGGTCTGTTTTTACATCCAATTGCACGTCTTGATCTTTTTTATACATTGGCTAGTTCACAGTTTTCTGGAATGGTGCTGCATACATTCTTCTTGTTCCTTCGTTTTTTATTTATATGTTCTGTTAAATAATTGAAGGGATGAGATGGAGTGGCACCGAAAAAACCCCACATTTTTGTGGAACAGATCATTTTCCACATTGTGCAATTATTTCTCGTTGTACTTTTTTATTCCTATTTTTTGTTTCTGCTGCTGTTACAGTGTGGTTAAATGTCCTTTGCAAGGGAGGTTGTTGCACATAAAGTAATGTACCCTGACTGAGGTAATCCCCAAAGATTTTAATAGAGCCAATTTATTTATATTCCTGAACTTTCCGTACAGCAAAGTGCCCACAGTTACACTTTTATGGTTTTTTTGAAGGTGGCCATCCAAGGTTCTCAGTGCTTCCAAATTAAAATAATATCTGTTCAAGATTAAATCTCTGGTGTCGGTGGGTCCAGCTGCAACACGCCACGTTCCCACTCAGCGCGGCTTTTTTAAGCACGTGCTCTTCTGATCTGTTTATTTGTCGCCAGTGAAAAAGAAGAAGAACTGGAACAAACACGACACGGGGCAGAGCACAGATGTCAAGCCCGTCCAGAACGGCAGCCAGGTGTTCATCAAGGAGCTTCGGAGCAGGACCTTCCCCAGGTGACACGCAGAAGTCTGGGTTTGTTTGCTCGGGTGTTAAGGTGACAGACACTCAGTTGTTAGTTATCTGATTTTGCGCCTCCACGTGTGTGTGTGGTAAATATTATCTTGTGATAAAAATTTGTTATTTTGACTTTTTTTTTCGGTCCCCACAAAGGGAAAATCAGTTTTACACAAATGTGCAACTGCAGTCAAAAAACGAAAATAGCTGAAAGTTTTGCTACGGCCCAAACCTCACAAATTTAGTGAGTCTTGTTTGGTTACTTATGGTTAAGTTTAGGGCTGTATTGGGGTTACGGTCATCATGTTGGGATTAGAGTTTTTCCCATAGAAATGAATGGAAAGTCCCCACAAATATATAATTACAAACCTTTGTGTGTGTGTGTGTGTGTGTGTGTGTGTTGTTTGTACCCTGCAATGGAGTAGCATCTGGCACAAAGTGTCCCCTGACCTGAACCTCCCTGGCCCAGGCTCTGGTCTCCTTTTGTCCCTGTATGTGTGGAAGATGGATGGATGGATGCATGGATGGATGGATGTATTGAATGACAAACTGTTTGTATACTTTTATGTTGTTTCCTAGCCTATAACAATTAGTATGAGTCAAAACATGGAATAAAAGGAAATAAAGTTGACATCAAATTTTCACTTCATGAATATTTCAGTAGATGGTGCTCTCTAACTAAATTTGTGAGGTTTTCACCGTCAAAATGCAGCAGTTATGCTGACAGCAGATGGGGTTGTTTGCTATGATCTAGCATATCCAACGAAAGAGCGCAACTTCCCTTTTCTAAAGGACATGTTATCTTTTTGCTGAAATTGCTTTTCCTCGTAGTTCTGAGGATGTGGTATTAAAGCTGAGTGGACACCAGCTCACCCTGGACTACCTGGAGGAGAATGGCTTCACGGAGCCAATTCTGGTCATGAAGAAGGATGGACTGGGCATGACCATGCCCGCTCCCACGTTCTATGTCAGTGACGTCGAGAACTATGTCGGTCAGTGTTCTGTCCCTAATAGACGCTCATCGCTAATCAAAGTATGATGAAATGATATGTAAATATTTATTTCTGCACGGCCCCCTTACAAATGTAGAGCACTTCTGTCTAAGCGGAAACCGCAGTTAACGACGCTGTTACTTCGGAGGTTCAGTGTTTTACATTCAATTTAATTTGAATATATTAACGCAAATTATCTTTCGCATGAACGGAGGAAGCAAATATCAACAGCTGTCTGCGTTTTGCAAAGTGAAACCTGCGAGTGAGACATTCCTCAAAAGGGCTCCGGCTGTTCCCCGTGCACGCGCGCTCCTCCCTAATCCTGCCTCGCTCTGCACGGTGCACGGTGTGCCAAGCACCTGCTTCCTGTCGAGTCCCTTCGTGGCACATCTCTAGCTTTTATTGTGTGACGCTTTTCACGCAGCTTTAGGAGACACATTAATGAGATTGAACAGGATTATCTGTAATAACGATCAAGACAGAAATATTACTATAGCTCATCCGTCCATCTTCCAAACGGTTGTTTTAGGTGGGGCTGTGTGGGGGTCCTGGGGCCCATCTCAGGCAGCCCAGGAATACTAATCTATCACAGAGATGCCAGTGAGCCTAACTAAACCTACACAATACAGGGCAATCACGCAAACTCTACGCACTGAGTAGAGGCGAGAACCTCCAACCATGGAGATCTGAGGAACCCTCTATTACTATAGTATAATTTCATTTTATAAATAATCTTCACAAAGTCATAACTTAATCAATCATAAATAACCAAAAAAAGTTCCTTGTTCTCTGCTGTCAACAGTAATTAATATATTGTTTTTTCTTTAGGACCAGATGTTCTCGTGGATGTCGTTGACGTCACTAAGCAAACGAACAGCGAAATGAAGCTCAAGGAGTTTGTAGACTACTACTACAGCACAAACAGAAAGCGAGTATTGAATGTGATAAACCTGGAATTCTCAGACACAAGGTATAACCAGGTGTATGTGTGTGTGTATGTAGGTGTATCTATGGCTGTAATATTTAAAAATGCTGTTAGCAGAAGCATTATCCTTTGCATAACCTCCGATTCAGAATATGTAATGCACTCTTCCAGGTGATGTTGTGATGCATGATGCTGTTGTATCATATGCATGAATTTCTGAGTTATGTTAGATGTAATGTGTGGTGGGGGTTTTAATTTTCATGTATGCCCATAGTGGGAATGTTGCGATGGGTGGGGCAGGAAGTCCTGCAGAGACTGGGCGTGATGGACCCTCGAGTCGGGCTGATTCGCTGTCAATCTCTCTGGAAGGATGGCAAGTCTGGTGGAAAGCCCTCAGATAGTGAGCAAACTTTCCTGGGTGGAGAACTACTGGCCGGACGATGCCCTGTTGGGGAAGCCCAAAGTGACCAAGTACTGTCAGATCTGCGTGAAGGACAGCTACACTGACTTCCATATCGAATGCGGGGGCGCCTCAGTGTGGTACCACGTGCTCAAAGTACGAAGCAGAGTCTTTTTCGGTCACCCACTGCACTTATTTGACTTGTCTTTTCATATTGTTTTTGGCAGGTATATGATGAGAATGTTTCATAGTCTAGCATCTGTCATATGCGTTTAGCGACAAGCACAGGTGACAGAGAAACAGAACTCTGATGTTCTGAGGAGATGGAGGGTAATATCTGTGTGATGCTGTTTGCAGGGAGAAAAGATATTCTTCTTGATCAAGCCCACGTCTGCCAATCTGTCTCTGTATGAGCGCTGGAGATCCTCATCCAACCACAGCGAGATGTTCTTTGCAGACCAGGTGGACAAGTGTTACAAGTGCACGCTAAAGCAGGGACAGACGCTTCTAATTCCATCTGGTAAGCACGTCCATTTTTGTATTTGTGGTTTGTATTTTGTATTGTATTTTGTATTGTAGATTTGTATTTGTCGGCCGAACCCTCGCACCTCGTATGGATGAAAACGGAAAACCTGTCTTCAGTGCTTGACCGCCTTGTGGCCGAGGCCATGAATGGGAAGGTAGTCATAGTAGCTGCAAGAGTGGAAAGTTGAGGTGCTCTGTCGTCTCTCTCCTTTAAGGCTGGATAAACGCAATACTGACTCCGGTGGATTGTCTGGCCTTTTCTGGACACTTCGTGCACAACCTGAGCGTGGAGATGCAGATGAGGTCAGTTTTTTCATACATATTTTGTCACCATCCAAACTTGCGCTTAAAAATGTAGTATACCTTGAATACCAAATGATTGAATGGAGAAAGGTTTTCTCAAGTGATTATATTAAGATATTTCTACATGTACGGGCCGTGTTTTGGGTGCGTTTTAATCTCTCCTCTATGACAGTGTCTTCCGTCAGCTTGGTGTTCACATAGATGCTGTATATGTCTTCATCTTAAGATTATCATATAATTTAATTAGACGGTATAACATGACTAATGCATTGAATGGTGATTGAAAGCTTCAGGATGCATTGAATGTCTATGAGTGAATTGCCACAATTAAGTTTTTCCTTTAGTAAAAGGATATTAATGTGACATAGTGATGTAATTTCTAATATGAAATGTAAGATTAGCCACTTTATGTTGAGTAATTTAATTGTTTAATAATAGATATTTATTAAATGATATTCATAAGAATGAATGGGTAAGCGAGGCAATGATGCAATCTAAAAATATATTAATTATGCAATATTAAAATTTCCAGCAAAACAGCTGTATTGTGGTGTGATCCAAGTTAACTGTAGCAATCTACATTTTCTTAAAAATTGTTATAAATTGCACTTTTGGATAAGAGATTATGTTTTTCAGTAAATATTGATGATATGCATAAATATACAGTGCTTATGTTGGAAGCAGATGCTATCTTCTTTTTGTATTTATTTATAAACACTGGTGTAATAGCAATGCAATTGTAACCACTTGTATAGTACTGTGTATACTCATACTTTGTGTTTACGGATTATTATTCATAATGGAACCAAAATACAGAATAAATCTGTGTGCTCATGGCAGTAGAATAGTACTAAATGTCCACTGAAAATGGCTTTAATTTGTTTTGACTGGACACATGTTCACTTAGCGAAGGACCAGAAAACCTCACAGAGGGAAACTTTTGTGGTTGAGTTGTTGTATCCGAAGACAGCTTATGCGACTAGCTTTGCGTGTGAAGCCAGCTAGGCTGCGAGCCGATTGGCCGGGTGATGTCAGAGATGTGTCTTGACTGCAAGCTCTTGATTTCAAATAACTGGCTCGAGAGTCCAATTTCTTCTCTTGGCAGGGGAATAATTTTGTCCAAATGGCATTAACGGTTTTATTTCTGGTAGAAAGAGGTCTTATCGAAGTTGGACTTCAGATGTTGCGCGTGGCTTATGGCTGTGTTGGGGGTAGGGTCAAACTTGGAAAAAAGAATGAGTTTGCATCCTCAAAGATCTATCAGGTAGTCACATCTTCACAATCCCTGGGTTTGAGTCAGAAGACCTGCAGCATCGTAACTAAGGACTAAGCAATCACAGCTTGTGTAAATATTTCACTTCTAAAAGCTTGAAGCATGCGCATTGTTTATCTGAAGTAAGGCATTCTTGCATCTGCTAAAATCACTGATTGCGCTATTTTTAATCCATTGTTTCAGTCAGGGAACGTCTGTAGGTTGTTATTCATAAGCTCAGTTGGTTTTGTTTTTTTTTAAATCCCAGAGCATATGAAGTGGAAAAACGACTTAAAGTTGGCAGCCTAACCCCATTTCCAAACTTTGAAACGGCCTGCTGGTATGTGGGACGGCATCTGCTGGAGCGATTCAAAGGTAAAGAGCAAAACGTGAAAACGGCTGTGGGACACTATAAGTCGCACGAGATCTGCATCGTGCAAACAAAGCTGCTGCAGTGAAAATAATCTTTGCAGTTAATAGGCGATTTTAAATTTATGACTTAAACATTTGCATTCATGTTCAGGAGAGTCGTTTGCGCCTATTTCATGTCGATCTCAAGGGGCATAAAGACACATGCTCAACATCTTCATCTAATACTGATTCCTTAAGGTTCGACATCTCCAGTCCTGTCCCCTTTTCTATGGCCAGCAAAGTAATTGTTTTTGGCCAAACTGACAATATCCGCGGTTCTCGTGAGAGTATTTTTCAGTTTTCCAGTTCACAAAGATCCTTAATATACGAGCAAATGCCCCCACCTGCCCCCATTTTTGTCAGAACTACTAAAAAGACAAAAAAGATAGAAAAAAAATGGAAAAAATAATGACGTCTCATTCTGTCCAGAGCTGAAATGTAGCTTCCTGATTCTTGACTCAGTGAGTGTTCTGCCTAGGACCTGCAGAACAGATGACGAACTGGATTCCCAAATGTTATTTCAGTCATTAGGCTGGAGCATCACTGAGTTCACAGATGATTAGCTTCAAAGGGCTCATCTGAGGCCGGAATCACTTGCTCCATTACAACTCCATGTTTAAACTTTGCTTAACCGGAGCCGAGTTCTCTGTGTACATTTCCATGTTTTTTTTTTTCTCTTTGCGTGTTTGTGTAATTTTATCAGTTTGCCTTATTCTGTATTGCCTTATTCTACATGAACTTTGTTAGGCTACACTGGTCAGTCGCAGCACTGTTAGACAGAAAGTGTGGGTGAACGTCAAGGTTGACCTTACTGTTTGAGTTTAGATTAGACTCTGTCAAATCAGATCAAAAAACCCTTTTATTCTCCCTAAAAGTTATTATTTCTGTGTTTAGTCTTTCTTTATGTTATTTATATAATTTTTGTTGTGGAATATGTTTCCTTTTGGGCCAGTACGTTCTGCCCAATCTAATCAATGTTGAAGGACACTATTTGATTGCTTTCAACTGCTGTGAAAGTTGCTATGGGTTCCAGGCATGGACAACTCTCTCTGTTTTTGAGACTAATCAGATGTCAGGGACAATGTCTTCACTTATTAAACAAGTTTGGAATATGTTGCAAGGTCCTTGCTTTTCTGGTTTTTGAAAGCAAGGACCACAGTTGATTTTATTCTGCCCAGAAGGATTGTTACGGTGTTGTAAATTGAAAAATGTGCACATGTGCTGGTCTGGCAGCAATCACAGCGAGAGACTGTGTAAAGACAGCTATGAAATTTCAGGGTGTGATTTCTGTTGGGCATTCTGAAGAATGTCTTTAGGTACACAGAGAGGTCTCGAAAGTTTGCACAGATATACGAAAACATTTGCCGCTTTCAGCTCATTGGACCTTTTTCACAATCTGGGACAAATCACATTACTCCTGTTTGTCAAAAAAGTTTGATCTTGAAAGTGCTACAGTGCAGTTGCTTGTCTCTATGTTTTGTGCTGTTGATGCTACCTGCCCACTCTGACTGTTTAAATTGCTTGGCTGAAGTCGTTCAATCAACTGAACACACTTACAGAATCACTGTTTAGAATCATTGGTTTAGCTCAAACAGAAATGGAGTGTTGTCCAAAAATAGCCAGAATTGCAAAAATATGTCTCCTTATGATTATTTTTAATTCACAAAATGAATTTCGATCCATCACAATCACATAATAATTAAAGAACGCAAACTGGAATTGGTGCATTTGTGCTTTTTATTTATAGAAATAACTTAGATTAGCCAAAACGTAGATTAGATTAATCAAGTCTTTACTTAGTAAATATCAGAACTAATAAAACAAAGCAAATAACTAGCAATTCCCCAACCAATACATTCTGTTTAACATATAAATCATTTGGCTCATTTTGACAGAAGTTTGGTCATGACGAATTAATTAAGACCGCACTTGGAACACAATCTGATTGGGAAACACTGGATTGTATCTTGGACATTTTTAACAACTGGCTTATTACTTGTCGTTACGAGGCAACAGTATGAAACATTCCAATCCAAATGTATTGTAAATGTGCATGAAACGTAACAAATGAATGTGGCATCTTATAGCACATGTGACTTGTAGGTCTTGTGCAGTGCCCTTGTAACAATGTTATTAGACTAATGAAAATGTTTCTCTGCAGGCTTACATAAGGCAAACAAACAGCCAGCATCTTATCTGGTCCATGGTGCCAAAATCATTAATGGAGCCTTCAGGTCATGGACTAAGAAACAGGTAGGTCTTATCTGAAATGGATACTTGTTATAGCAGTTAAGTTATAGGCTGAATAATTCAATTAGTAACACTTTACTTGATGGGGCACAAGTAACAGTTACTATTCAAGTACAAATCATGAACCAATATAGTAACTGCATGGATTACATGAACTGTTATGATTAATGATGGACGAACATGGAATCAATACGCAAATAAAATTAGTTTCTGGTTAATTAAGACATTAAGTACGAGGGTAGTACTGTATTATTTGTGCCGCCTCAAGTAGAGTTACCATTCGGTTTAAGTGAAATCAGCCAAATGTTTCAATGAATTTAATTTTAATGTTGAATTTATTTATTATAGCATCATGCTCTGTAGATGACTGGCTGGTGTTTTTTGTTTTCTTTGCTGTAGGCTCTGCTAGAACATGAAGATGAACTTCCAGAAAACATGAAGCCAGCACAACTCATCAAAGACCTTGCCAAAGAAATCAGGATTTCAGAGGTAGCTCTTTGTTCTGTTGGAGTTGGTGTATGCCTAGATGTCAGACATGCTGGGAAAGGAGCTGATCTGCAAAAAGCAAACACGAGAAGTTCTAGTTGTTCTCGTGGTGGACATTTTAAAAATAATTTTCTTCCAAAGAACATTTTTGTGTGGCACCATGCATACGTAAGTATTTCCCAATCTGATCCTCAGGGACCCACAGATAGTCCGCGTTTTTGTTCCCTCTCAACTGTCTGGGAGGGAGCAAAAATTTGGACTGGCTGGCAGGGAGCTCGGAGGGAGCAAAAACTTGGACTGGCTGGGGGTCCCCGAGGACCGGATTGGGAAACACTGCTCATACATGAAAGCAGTGGGGCTGAGATGCCATTTCCCTTTGTCCTCTTTTGGATGGTTTAGTGGTTGCATGTTTTGCTGTATTGACCATATACATCAAAGTCTGATTGGATTAAACAAAAGTACATGAGACTAAACTCTAAAAGCGCCTCCTCGTGATCACGTGGGTAATTTAACGTGGTGGAGCGGCCCCATCTTTTCCAGAATGCAACAAAAGCCACCAAGACAGAACCTGTTGCCAAGATGGCAGCCGAGGATCCCCTCCCTCCACCTGCACCGGAGCCCGAGGAGCCGGTTTCCCCGACGCCCGCTCCCACGCCCCCCCAGGAAAAGCCTTCCCGAAAGAAAGCTCCCAAGCCCCCTAAGCCACCCAGACCGGCTAAACTTCCAAAGACCCCGAAAGCTCCAAAGACTCCGAAAATAAAGGATGGAGGAAAGAAGAAGGTGAAGAAGGAGAAAGAAGGTGTTATTCCGCCAAAGGTCTGCGGCCTGGCTTCTCTGGAGTCCCACGCTAAGGATACGCTGACCAAGACGGACCAGCCGAAAAAAGGCAAAGTGAGTGCTCTCTGGCATTCTCATAGTGGCTTGTAACTCCAAAACTAATTCATTAGTCACAGTAGTATTGCCATATGAGGCACTCTGCTAAAAGTCAAGTGTGGTCTCAACAGTCTGCACACTGTCGGGTTTAATCGTGTGTTTTCCAAAAGCTTGATTTGCATTTTACCCGTTTGCCCAGGGCCTCAGTGCCCTGAGTAGTCACCAGCCAATGAAAGTCTCACGTTGGCCCCTCTACTTGATGAACAGGCTGCCAAGAATGCTTTAAGTTCTTCGGAGAAAGAAGCTAATAAGCAGAATGACATTGAGAAGTTTGAAATTCGAGAACAGAACAAAAACAAACCTGAAGCAAAGTGGAAATACAAGGTGAGTTGAAGGCGTTGGAAATGGAATGACAGAGTTTGGTGTTGTTGGTATGTATCGGAAATTTGTGATATTGTGGGTGATGATTAACTCAGTGGGTTATTGGGATCTGTGCCCATGTCTGGAAGGTTGTGAGTTTGAATCCTAAGGCCAGCAATCGCTATTGGACCCTTGAGC
Source organism: Stomatorhinus walkeri (assembly GCA_026784285.1). NCBI lineage: Eukaryota > Metazoa > Chordata > Actinopteri > Osteoglossiformes > Mormyridae > Stomatorhinus > Stomatorhinus walkeri. The sequence continues at coordinate 24,424,006 of JAODUD010000127.1, forward strand.
AAGTTGGGCCCTTAACCCAAATTACTCCAGGGGCGCTGAATGCTGGCTGTCCCTGCACTCTGACCCTATGTTTCTGTATTTGTACATGGCTTTGAACAAAAGTGTCTAAAATATGTGTATATTTTATCTTTTGTTTTTTTAAATTATGCTGTGACCTGGCATGTTGAAGTGTCATTGTGAAGTTTAGCCTAATCAGATTGTGCTGTAAATAATCAAGATCAACGCAAACTCCAAGACCGGGCGCCTGTATTATGAAGCAGAATTTCTTGCTTTGCCAGATTTAAGGTAGTCTGGGCTGAATGTAAGTGAAAGAAGATAAAGTCCATTTATCCCGGGATACCTTATATCAGACAAGCTATGGGCCAAGCAAGAAATCCTGCTTCGTGATACAGGCCCGAGTTCTGTGACTCTTTTTTTGTTTGTAACCTGCCTGAGGTTTGTCATGGCTGCAGGGCAAACATTACGCGCTCAGAGTTAACCTAACGACACCGTGTCATATTAATGGCATTTTAGCTAAGTATTTACATATGCCCCAAAGTCACAAAAAACATTGATTGGTAATATTTCCGAATAATATGGAATTGCTTTTGTAGGAAGGCTTAATTCTGGAGAACGGAAGACATTAGAGGGATTTTGTTTCATGGAAAATTATATGCCAAACAGTTCTGGAATGTTTGTAGTGACTCCAAGTATCTTAGTCCAAGTGCTCCTTAGCAGGTCCTCAAACGTTTGCAGATGGAGCTGAATCGCTGTCAGACATCCAGGGAGGTCATCACAGACAAGATCTTTGAAATCTTTCACTCTTGATCACACACAAACTGGTAAAGGTTCATAGTCAGGGCAAATACTTGCTTGTGGAATAATAAAATGTTTATTTTTAATATGAAATGCGGAGACGTGATACATGGACTTGTGACAAGTTGACTTATGTTCCTTAGAAAGGACAAAATGTACTAATCACTTGATCTGTGTAACACAGGAAGTCATTACCAGCATACCTGTTCCTGCGGCCCCTCTTCCTCTGTCTCATGATAATTATTTGCATTTTTTTGTAATAAAATGTATACTTTTTCCATTTTTTTTTTTTAGAATAGTAAACCGGATTCCTTGTTGAAAATGGAAGAGGAACACAAATTTGAAAAGTCATTACTATCAGGAAACAAAGAGAAGTTTGCCTTTTCGTTTTCCCATAAAAAGTGGCTGGGGTTAGTATGCTGCTTATTCTGCACAGTTCGACTTCCAGCCATTATGTTTTGATATTTGCGAACGTGTTTAACTGAACTATAATATGAGCAAACAGCATGTTATGAATCCAAATGCTCCATGGACATTTCAGTATTTTTGGGATATTTTCACAGCTTCTTATGGGTTATTCTCAGACTGGTTTTAATGGCGCTCACTATATAGTTAGCCTTCTGATGTGTGACCTCGGTTTAACCTATTGTTACCTTTTGTCATAATTATTAACCCTGATAAATTATCAGTGTTTATTAGTAGTATGTGTTATTGCAGTCTGAGCGTTTTCCTAAAAAATAGATGAAACAGATGGGTTCCACAGATGATATGCGTGTGTGGGGGATCACATGCAGCTTTCTTTAGGGCGATTGCTAGTTGTTAAAATGTCCTCAAAGTGAAAGAATGCTCTGGGTCCTGGCCTTTTTGGTACCCATATGTAGTAGATCTTTATTTCACTTTGATTCGCCTCTGATTGTAGCTCAAAAGGACCGAAGCCCCAAACTCACACATGCTTATTCGGATCATTACAAAACATCAAGGAAGACAAGGCGAAAGTGGTGAGGGATGAGTACGAGTACGTTTCTGACGAAGGGGAGCTGAAGATCGACGAGTTCCCCATTAGGAGGAAAAAGAATGCAGTAAAGCGAGACTTATCTTGTGAGTAATCTGACCGGTACACACTCTGCCCATTGATGTCTAGGTGTTCCTTATTTTAAGAAGGATTTATGTTCGAATTCCCTGAAATTCAAATCTTTCTCTTTGTAGAATTAAAAAAATGTTTTGCTGCTTAATGTTCTTTCACCTACGCAAATCTACACTGACCTTCAGCAATCTTTCTTTTTTATTTTTTTGCAGTTTTGTCCAGTATTAAGGAACCCATACAACAGCCAAAAAAACCAAGGCTGCACTCTACAGCTCCCAGGGTACGTAAATACCATGCTTCTGTGTGCAACTGACACACGCATTGGAAATGAATTCCTGCAAATATAAGAAAGCAGTAATTGAACATTCATGATTCTTTAATTGGGTTCCCTGCTCTTCTATAATAAATCTCTGTAGTGGTGTGTTAATGTAGCAACGCAGAAAATGTAGCTTTTTCATGCAAGGTAATGCGCTCTTCAGTCAGAAGGCTTCTTAGTGACTTATTCATGTTGATTCTGTGCTAGTTAATACTTCAGTCATGTTTGATGTCCTTCAGAACCCTATGTCAGGGAAACAGGTTTACTATTACAAAGGGAACAAAGGGAGCAATGATCAGAATTTACCCAAGGACGACCACAACTGATTTAAGGAAATAGCTGTGGCAAATTCAACTCCACTGGGAAATGGCTTAGAGCCAGATGCTCACATGGTTGCTGAGTGGAAGCTTATGAGAAGCTACAGCAATTTAATCTGCTTTTTTTTTCAGCTGCGCCCGTATCTGAGATTGATGACATTAGTGGTCAGATAAGGCAGTATACTGTGTTAAATATGTTAAATTACGTATGGTTAGGCTACTGCGTAATACCAGTACCAATTGCATTTCTGGCACCGATAAGTCTATAAAAGATTTATTATATGAATTAAAATCAATCAAAGAAAAATAATAATACAGATTGCAATCATATTCATGACATTTGATTTATGACCAGAAGTGTACGCAAGTGCATTTAACTTGACCAGTAGTTTTAGCATACTTAATTGATACCATTGAATTTATTTGCTATCCTTTGCTATTGTGTAGTATCACGTGTTTTTGTTTGAAAACAGAAGTCCGACTCATCAGATGAAGAGTCACTTCACATAGACACAGAGCCTAAGCCAGAGGTCAAAGGTCGGAATTCAAAGGTCAAGAAAGAGAGTGGGAGTGCAGCAGGGATCCTTGATTTGTTACAAGCCAGCAAGCAAGTAGGCGGAATCGACTACAATGCTAACAGGTACTACAGTACTCATCTTATTCATTTCTGCAGGAGTGTATTGATCTCTTTTCTTTGTTTTCTCTAACATGTCAAAGCATGAACTGAAGTGAACTGTCAGTGTTTTTTTTTTTTTTTGACGGCCGTTGCATTAACAAAAATGTATTATAATATTAAGCCTGATCATTCAACTGGTTTCATTTCAGAAACTGTGCACTGGATGTCTGAGCAAGGTTTTTAAAAAATTGACCTGTCTTAGCCTTTACGAATTAATCACCACAGTAGCATCAGAGGTTGTTCAAAGGCTGGAATGACATTATATAAGTATATCTGTGGTCCACTTTTCACATCGAATTCAAAATATCCTGTACATGTAGCTTTCAATCCATCCCTCCATTCATCCGTCTTCCGTAAACCCCTTATTCTGATCACTGGTGTGGGGTGTAAGTGTATTGTTTCTATAAATTAATAGCATGTCTATGTAGTATTGAGCAAGTATGTCAGACTTGAGTATTTTTCCTTCCTGGAGGAAATGTTTTTTTTTGTATTTAGTCAGTTTACTTAAGGATGCCTTTAAGATTTGAATGAGTGATCAAGGAGGTTGTACTGTGATATAACGATTGTGTCACTGTGTTTGTGTGGAACAGGTGATGGAATAATGCAACGAAAGCCAGCATATCATCAGCCTTTGAGGAAATGAAATTAACCTCCTTTGTCTGGGAGCGTAAAGTAGCAGTCAGTTCAAAATTCAATTTAAAACCTTAATTTGTTGTTAAATTAGAAGCTTGCAAGAATGGCTCGCAACATAACTTAGTCTGACATTTATAAACTTGTTTTGTAATCGGATTAGAGACTAACAAAAATCACTGGTCATAATGCCTATAAAGTATAAACATTCTTTTTAAAGCGGAAATACTGCATTAACTGACATAATGTATATCTATGGCAGTTAATGTATAGTCAGTGTTTGTATGATTTTCCTGCACAACTTAAAGCTCTGCTGGGATCCTCTTTCTTTTCCCACATTTGTTGCTTTGGTCAGTTTTTGATGGTCCATTTGAGATGCGCTGAAAGCTGCAAATGAACGAAAACCAGAAGAAAACATTAGTAAAATATGTTAATTTCTCAGTGATTGTTTTCTCTGCTTTTAAACCCGACAGATTACGGTAATATCGTGGGGAGAAAACAGCTCCACTCAATTACGACCCACTTTAAACAGGCATTTTCCTCTTTGTTGCCATTCACTGGGTAATGAATGAGGCAGTAATCTTGATTTTTGCGGTCACTGTTGCAGGATTCTTAAAGTAAAAGGCAGATTTTACCATCTGCGTGTTATTACATTAAAATAAATTCATTTATCTCAGTTAATTTTATTTAAAATATCTGTCTTATACATACTATTGGTACACAGTTTCTTCTTCTATTGTAATATTCAAAAAGAAAACCTAGAGAGTAATTTTTAAAAAAGCATATAACCAAAACAAAATTAATCAAGTATATATGCATTTAATTGCACACCAAATGCACTAAATGCTTTACAGAACAAACAATATAGCTACGCAGCCAATAATTTCAACAAGCTAATTATTTTTATATTTTTGAATTGCTGTGCTCTGCAGGTAAGTTTGGATAGATTGATGTAAAATTCCCCAGTATTTACGACTCTGACCTGAGCTGAACTGAAATACAAAGTAAAGTTCAGAGTAGAATAATGACCAGCATACGACATTTTACTTTGTAGGTTTCGAACAGGCAGCCTGGATTCATCTTCGCTCTTCCAGCTCTGGCCAGTGTAAGACCTGAGCTGCTCTCACTCCCAATGCCGCGCTGGCCCGCAGTAATGTGTGTGTGTTGTGTATCTCTTATTGACGTACTTACAGTCAGCCACCTGCATCCCCCAGCACACAGGAGGCCATCCAGGGCATGTTGTCCATGGCCAACCTGCCGACCTCAGACCCCTGCCTGCAACAGTCGTGGAGCAACAACCAATCAAAGAGCAACTCTGTCCCATCGGGAAAGAAGTCGAGTGGGGGCAGCGGCAATAACAAGCGGCCGGCCAAGCGTCCTCCGAAGAAGAGCCAGAAGAATGCCGCCATGGACAGCATGGAGATGTTTGATGATGACCAGGACCACCTAGACGCCTGCTTCAAGGACTCTGATTACGGTAGGGAAACGACCTGACCGCCTGCTGCTCCTGAAATATGTACGAATTACTCAGAACACTCCGGAGCCGATAGTAGCATGTTTATATTGATAACCTTGGTACTCTGTCAAGTTTCTGCATAGCTGTGATTATTATTTAAAGGGGAAATTTAAATGCGGTTTCACATGTCAACACACACATTTTTTGAGAGTTTTCCCTGAAAGATATTAATGTATTTATTAAAATAAAAAGCACCGTGCAAAGATTCCTGAACCTAAAAAGTGCCAGAACATTTTGTTTATCAGTTTCCATCTGGTTTCTCACTTTTGCTGGAAAGTGGTTAGAAATGATTAACTGCATTAAAATGAAAGGTAATTGAAAATCCCATAAATGAAAGCAAAGTGATTGTGCGTGTATTTGCCTCACAATGCATTCCATCCACGGAGTGTTCATTACTACAACATTAACTGGATAAGCATTTATTGAAGATTGATGTTTGCATGGATAAAAAGAATCTTGCCTTTTTGTGGGACGGGATGTTTGTTTTTTTTTTTGTTTATTAAAATGTGCAGGACGTTCATATTGGAGGTTGTTAGACTGCAGTGTTCATATTTATTTATTATTACTTATTTATGGTTTGTAATGCCTCTCCATTCACGGCCTCCTCATTAACTCTCTTTTCAGACACTTTAGTGTCCTTCCAGCATGGCTCTCCCTTTCCCTTTGTGAGGCCTGTCCAAGAACAGCAAAAGTGACCCTCCGCTTGTTAATATTTCATTAGCACAAGTGTAAGAATGTTGTTTTAAATGCTTTTTGATCTGATTTACTAATCAGTCATTAGAGGCAAAAACGTTTCCATTTTAAAATCACACCACAGCAACATTTTTATTGAATTACACAAGCATTCTATGCCTTGATTTTTTTGTAAACAGGTCATTTTTAATCTTGATAATTTAATTATAGGAAAGAACGTGCACTTAAACGGTTTCGTTGAAGTGGCCTTGGTGTATGCAGCATGGACAGGGTGGGGTGAGGGTGCAGCATCTGTCCTGCAGATGGGCCGCAGCGCCCCCCCCCCTCACTATACAAACACCACCTCCTCCCATTTTAATCAGCGGAAACCAAATACGGATGACAGGCCTATTTTCTTCCAATACCAGCGAGCCATAGGGGAAAGAAAGACACACACACACACACACACACACACACACACGTGTAGGGTAAACATATCCTTATGGGGACCGCTCATTCATTTCTATAG
>JAODUD010000127.1:24430640-24450513 GCA_026784285.1 Stomatorhinus walkeri
TATATATACACACACACACACAAATATCACATGTATTTATATGTGTATGTGTGTTAGGTCTTTGGTAAGGGCATAAATCCATATATGTTATGTTATAGTTTTGATGTCTTTATAATTATTCTAAGATGTAGAGAATAGTAAACCTTTGTATGGGTATGTGTGTCCCATCTTCTTGACCAGTAATTAGTGTGTGTGTGTGTGGGTGTGTAATATATATACGTGCACACACACACACACACACACACACAACCCAAAAGCAGCCCTCTCTTTGTATTGATCTTGTTAACTCACAGCCTGTCAGTGCTTGTTGAAATTAATTGCAGGGGAGCTTTTTATAAAACAGTACATGAGGGAGAGGGCACCAGGGGCTGGCGATGTCCCGGGGTGAGGATGTCAGGTGACGGGGGCTTTTGTTGGTTCACCTGTGCTGCATTAGGAGTCATATAAAAGTAGCTTCTGGTTTTTCTCCATGCTTGCAAACGCTCGGGCCCCGGGGCCCGATCCTGCAGGCCGCCAGGGTCCCCACTTTGATTTGAAGGCTCGCTTCCCCTACGAAACGGCTGTCGCTTTCTCATTACTCCCTGCACTTCCATTAATCTCGCACCCCAATAAAATCCCTACCCCTTTCTCCCATCTTCATATCTCTGGGGTGTTTTTGCTGGAGTAGATCTTGCTACATTATTTTTAAAATGTGCAAATTTTTGTTAATTAGCATCTCTAGAAGCACAAATATCATGTTAATTCCTAGAATCTCAGGCAATAGGAAAAAGTCTGCTGTGATCTAAAAAGTCCCGTGATGCCGAACCCTCCGTATAGCAGGCCTCCACGACCTTCTCCCTCTGCTTTCTTTCAGTTTACCCATCCCTGGAGTCAGAGGAAGATCACCCCATTTTCAAATCCAGGTCCAAGAAGAGGAAGAGCTCTGACGACACTCCTTACAGCCCGACCGGTACGCCGATGAGATCATTTACAGTCACATTTATTTGTTTAGCAGAGCCTTTCATCCAACGCGATGTGCAGTTGAGAAAGCAGAGCCGGCCAGATGATGAAATGCGTTGAAGCAAGTCGAATGGAGCCTCAAAGCCAATCACGTTAAGGGACCCAGGATTATGCCGTGCAATTACTTTGATCGTTTTTTTTTTTTTTTTTCATTGCCGTAGCTCGGGTGGGCCCTTCAGTGCCCCGGCAGGAGCGGCCGGCCCGGGAGGGGGCGCGGGTGGCTTCCATAGAAACAGGGCTGGCGGCTGCGGCAGCCAAACTGTCCCATCAGGTTAGTGTTCCGTCCTAAATCTGTCAGGGCTCTCCCGTTAACAAGGAACCGAGATGAATGCTAAAATCCCGTATGGCTTCCGTTTCTTCGACCGAGAGGGTCCTTGTGGACCTAGAGTCTCGAGGAGCTGGGAGCAAGGAGCAGAGCCTCATTTTGGTGTTCCTGTTGGCCTCACGCAGGAGCAGCAGAAGATCAAGAAGAAGAAGAAGAGCTGTAAGAAGGCCAAACCATCACTCGAGGAGTCCAACAAAGTCTCCCAGAACAGCAGCTCACCGGAACCCAATGTGGACTCGCAGGACAGCAGTTTGGCGGACCATGAGTACACCAGCGGGACGGGCAAGGCCTCAAGCGGCTCGCAGCCGATGGCGCCGGGGGTCTTTCTCACGCAGAGGCGACCTTCCACTTCGTCGCAGAACAACGCCACAGCAAAGGGGGAGCACGGCTTGACGGCGGAGGCCAAAGGTCAGTGTGTGACCACATGGGGGTGATGCATGGCTCACACCTTGTTTAGGACTTGTGAGCCATTGGCGAAGGGAAGCAGAGGCTGAGCCGTTGTTCTTTTCCCCTTTAATTCCTGGGATTTCATTTGTCAGGCTGTAATAATAAGTTTCTCTCAGGCCGTGTTACTTTTCAGTTACAAAGTGTCATTTTTACATTTCATTTTTGCTTTAGAGGAAAATAAATCAGCTTGAAAATAAAACTTTACTTGAAGCTATCATCTGTAATGCATTATAGATACCTTTATAATGCATTATAATAGTCGTATAAGAATTAAAGTATTACGGCATCTTCTATTGACAGTCTTTAGGCATTATAGTGTTAATTATAATACTTTATAAGCTCCAATGAAGCTCTCTTCTATAATGCACTATAGATACCTTCATAATGCATTATAATGGTTGGTATAAGAATTAAGGGTACTTTGTACTGCATTATAAAGGTATCTATAGTGCATTATAGATGAGAGCTTCGTAATTAAATGAATGCATAATAAACATGACTATAATGTGTTGTGCCTTTTTAAAAATTTTTATAGCCATGCTTATAATGCTTTATGAATGCATTATTGTGTATTGTGAATGTGATCATTCTTACAAACATGGCACTCACAGAAGGTGTTACCAATAAATCCTTTTCATTTCATTGAAATGCATAAATGAAATCAGAAACATTTTCACGGTTGCACAAATGCTTGAAAAATCATTCACAGAAGATTTAGCTGGTAACAGCCAGTAATAAAAAGATTTTGCCCTGCACCACTGGAATCTCAATACTTAACCTTGGCTTTTTTTTTCTTCGCAGCCAAACGGCTAAAGAAAGGCATGGCGACTGCCAAACAGAGACTGGGAAAGATTTTAAAGATCCACAGGAACGGGAAGCTCCTTCTGTGAGGGACAGTGTCAGACTGGCACCCACTGATGATGTCACGGGCCCCGCCGAGCCCTCACTCTGCCCGGAGTCCTCCTCGCTCATCATGCACAAGGGCGGCGAACATGGGCAGTAAGACCGCTTATAACATTTCTCCGTTTCTAAGAAGAGTGCGACTCAAATAGGTTTTTGCCTCGACTTAATACTTTATAACTTTCAGATATTAAAAGTGTACAGAATATCCGCTATAAATATTTTTTAAGAAATGTGTGTCATTTTACTACAGCTGTCTATCAGGGGTTGCTAAAAACAGAGAAGACGGAAAAGCATTACAGTCATTCCAAGTCATAGAAAGTATCCCTTGCATGGAATTAATTGCATGTATGCACATTTTTGTAGGGGGTGGGTGCACTCGCATACACGTGTACAGTTCACTATTCCAAAATGGATGTGGCTTGTCCTGCAGGTGCTGTTTGAGGCTGTACAGGTCAGCACAGTGACGGGTCTCGCAGTGTTTACCACTGGAATAATACTACAAAACCCCTCACCTCAGATCTCAAACCTCTCCCTCATGCCACTGCTTATTTTTTAAGTTTTTTGCTATTGGATTAGTGTTTGCAAATTATCATCATTAACAGTGATATTATTTATTGAACCGATTAATAGAATTATTATGGACCAACAAATGGCACTTAGAGACAATACTGAAGCACTAAAATCAAAACCCAAACAGATGTTTTCAATGAAAAAATGCGGAATAAAATAGAAGACGTTCATAAAGCAGTTTGAACGCTCAACGACGACATCTGTGTCTATTTCGGTGGAAGGCATCCCTCCACCCTGTTGACGGTACTGCGCAGCGTCAGTAATTCTGTTTCTTTTGCACCCTAATAAGCCTGTTTCTAAGATAAAACTGTAGTAGATTAAGGTTCTTAGAGCTGAACACACCTCCTAGGCTTCTGGACAATTCCTTCACTTGTTCCTTTTGATCCAAATCACCATGGATACTCCCTTTTGCCCAAAATAATGTGTTGTGGCAGATCCAGCTAAAACCAATCACAGCTCACATGCCTAACACTCAGCATGCGTTCATCTTGGCAACAAGTGCAGCCGTTGGTTCTTAAGGCCGCTATAAACACATTAATGTGCATTTTATATGACTTTATTTCTCAGGGTGTGGGATAGTGGGCAACACTGTCACCTCACGCCTCCAGGATTGGGGGTTTGAATACCCCCCCCCCCTCCACACACACACACACACACACTCACAGTATGTGTTTTGTTCGCATGCTCTGTCTCTGGGTACATCAGTTTGCTCCCACAATCCAGTGACATGCACTTAAGCTAATTGGTGTCTCCAAATTGCCAGTGTTGTGTGTGTGCGCACAGGTCTGTGCCCTTCAAAGGACTGGCGTCACATCCAGAATATGCCCCAGATTTATGCCAAATGCTTCCTGGGAGAGTCTCCCAGCAACCCTGTCCAGAATATGTAGGTGGAAGAAGAATGGATGGATGGATTTTTGTTACTCTATATGAGATAAAGTACTTGCATGTTGGTAAAAATCTCTATCTTTCTGAGAACTTGCTGAGATACAACCTAGTGAACAATGTAGTGCAATTTTGAAATGTTGTTGCAGTATTTGGTAAGACAGAAAATTAAAATTAGTCCATTTATTCTACAAGAAAGACGGCTAATCCGAATGACTAAATACCATCCTTCATTTTCTTACTTTTATAAAACAACTATAGGAGGTAATACCACATCTGATATTTTCTGTGTATAAATTTACTCGGATTTGAAGTTTGGAAAATAAATGGGGCATTGTCTAGTATCCAGTGTTGGGCATTTCAGGTCCAGAAGCTACAAATCCAGACCATGGTTTTCTTTCTACCAACCAGCTGAGTATGAAGAGCCACAGTCACAGAGTACTCAACTGGTTGGGAGAAACAAAACCATGGTCTGGATTTGTAGCTTCTGGACCTGAAATGCCCAACACTGTAGGTAATCCTTCTTAAGCGTAACATTCTCCCACATGGGAAATAATGTGATTATGAAATGTTTACTCTTGTTACCACTGCGTTCAGATTTACATTTGCACATTTCAAAAAGGTCACGGAGGGAGAGTTAAAAACTGAACACTAAGTTAATGGGACTTACAGCCCAAATAACAAGCCTCGTCCATCTCGGTCTGTTTTTATGGCTACACAGGGATACTTTCTTACTCAGATTTGTTTCACAGGCAGCACCATTAACTAGATAGAAATATGCATTTATATTGTATGTAGAATGTAGCTTGTATATAGCTTTTTAAATGACTACTTTTTGTATCAGTTTTCTTTTTTTAACACTTAATTTTACATTTCTACTAGTTTTTGCTAATTATAAGTATATATATAAAATATAAAATATATATATATAAATATAAGATAGCCTTTACTTTTTCATTTTAGCAGACACAGTGTAGGACATTTTATTTTGTTGTTTTATTTTTAAAGAGTTTATTAGACCGAGGTGTTGCCTGGAAAACAAAGAAAAATAAACGGTTTATGTCATATGACCTTACACAACATGAAGCTAGTCATGCTGAAACGATTGAGTTGCGGGAGGAATCTTTGAGGATATGCAGAAAGTCGTCGATTTCGAAAGGAGAGCCTCCAGTCCATAACCAGCCACTTGTTCTCGTACCCTGATGGAATTCGAGATTATTTTACTAGCACCTTGTGAAGTGTTTTCTGTGTCTGTGATGTAATTTATAAATGTTTGTAGTCTTTTATATTTGTACATTTCTCAAGAGCTTGGATTTTAAATATTTTATCAGCCTGTGAAATTCTTGTTTAAGGAATCTAGGTGTCAGTAAGTAAGCAGAGATACCTGCAGCCTCATTGACTTTTCAAGAATTAGAGCAATTTTAGGACCGAAAATTATTTGTTTATTTTTATTATTATTATTTTATTATTATTATTATTATTATTATTATTATTTTTTGATTATTACAACTATCAGTTATTTTTAGCGGGAAATCCGTGTGACAAGTAATATTGTTATTACTATGATTATAATTATTGTCATTATTTCTACTACTATTATTACTACTACTTTTACTACTACCAAGCAACTACTATGTGGTATTACTCTGCCATCAAGCCTTTGATTTTATTTTGGTAATACAGTATGTATGTTTGACATGGTTTTAACAAGATTTACAAGGTGATACTCCATTGTAGTGGTATATTTACCTGTGTAAATCTTGAGTTCACTCCACAGAATTGTTTAAAATATAGTCCAGATCAAACTTTGTCAAGTTTTTATTTGTATGAAAATTGTGAGTCGCTTTGTGGTTTATTTTTCTATGTACAGCTCATTAAATACAGGCACCGGGGCTCTGTCAGATGCTGACTGTAGTTGTCTTCCCTGATGAAAAGATGCCTCCAGTTTCTGGCCTATGAACTCTTGCCAAACTTTTATCTGTAACTAAGTTACTTAACTTTACTTAACTTCAGAGTGTCTGACCACCCTCCCCTAACCTAGGGAAGTAGCCAGCATAGTATTGTTGGTGTTATTTAATGAATGTGGTCATTAGTCCTGTACAACTTTTAATATATGACTAAAGAACTGTATTTTGAAAGTGTATTTTCATCCTAAAAAGCATTAACACATGAATTCATCTTAAAAAAATGCGGAAGTTGTTTAAAGGCTTGACTGTCACCCCCTTATGTGCTTCACCTGATCATTTCACACTTAAAATCTGAATGTCTACTAGTACTCTTCACGTTAGTTATCTGAAGGAGTCCAGCTTGAACAAGCTTTGTTCAGAACCTCTTTGCCCAGAATGAGCATTAGCATATTTTATGGAACCAAATAAGTCAAAGTCAAACGGGTCAATGCTATTAAGTAGATTCAGATATGATTGTAACTGATGTCATTATGCTCACACACTAAGCCATATTTATGCTCCTGTGATCCAAGGAAAAAAGTGTCCTTCAATTGTAGGTTATTTGTCTTTGGAGGAAATAAGACATCTTACAATTTAGATTTTTTTCAAATTAATTTTTATTTTTAATTTAACAGCATGTCCTCTTTAGTGTACAACAGGAATAAATATGTTTCCTTACATCAGTGAAAACATAGATGCAAAAACAAAATGTCCACTACAATGGACATAAATGAATGGGTGGGGTCTCAGGAGGATATAAATATTATGTGTTTCATTCACAGAGGCATTTCCTGAGATAGTACAGCGTGAGTTTGCAGTTACAGATGTACTAGAAACCAAGCTTACATTTCTAGTACGAACAGACAGTGAAACATGACTGGCGGCCTGTACAAAACATTGAGCTATACGAGGAAACACGGGAACCTGTGACAGCGCGAGGTTCACGCCAGTCCGGGTCTGGTGCTGGTTGTCGTACCAGAAGAGCTTCTCCAGGTCGCAGTGTTTTACGGAGATGGATGCTACCATTTCAGACGAGCTTCCAAATGGTACTATACACCCTTTAATGGGAGGGAAGGCTGTTGAGCGGGAGCGTAGAGTGCATATATATCCATCCTTCAACTCCTCAAACCATTTCCTTGCCATGAATTTGACCATATTAAAACCTTATTAATAACTGCATCATAAGCTTTATATACGCTCCAAATTACAATGCGCCACACCTGCCCTGGCAAACGTAAAGAAACGCACTCCGAGCAAGCAGGAGAGAAATGTTACCTCACCGAGCTGCGAGTGCCCGAGTGAGTGACGTGGACTGCCAGTATTGTGTAGGAGCAGAGAAGGGAGATCAATAACCGGCCTGGTGTTGTGTCGCCTGCTGCTAAATTTATGAGAGAGGACACTTCTCCAGGGTCCTTAGGTGTCAAAATATCAACAGTGTCCTATAAAATTCCCATACAGGACAGGGTATTGCAAAGGTCTGCCATCGGTACACAAGCCTGGAAGCAGGTAAAGGAGGCTAATGGAGATTAAATTAAGAAAGGTGTCTAGAAATTAAAATTGATTTCCATTGGCAACACGCATTAGCAAAATGTGTCCTTTGCATTTAACCCATATGTGATGTAGCAGTGCACAGGTATTATTTAGCACTCAGAGGGCAGCACCTTGGTGCTCAGGGATTCAGACCAGCCACCTTCTTATCATAGGCCTGCTTCTCTAAGCATCAGACCACAACCATCCCGTTAGTCAACTAGTAAAACTCCTGGATAAATGGTCATATGTATAATTCTTCAAATTTATGAACTGCATGCATTTTGCAGGCATCTCTGAAATGCCCGTGAGAAATGAATTTGGACTGACATCCCAATGCAGATTTTTTAGGAAGAATTCTTTTGTTGTGAAGCTACTTAAATGACAGATTTCCTTTAACATATGCGGATCATGCTTAACGCGGAATCTAACAGGACTATGAAATGCTTATGGAATTTCATTTCTGTAGTCCAGTTCCAGAACAGTTATAACAAAATTGTTTCATAACTCGTATATAGAAGCATAATATTAAAATAGATTTTAAAAAGAAAACTCTAAAACTATTTTAGTTCGGTAAACCAACAGCATATTTTATGTTGCATATTGGTACATTTTTTCCAGTCTAATCGGTATACAGTGATCTACAAATAAGACATGAGAAATACAATTCAATGCACAAATGACCATCAGCAAGTAATTACCGAGTTTAAAAAAATGCATTTGCTTGTGGAAAAAAAAAACAGTCTGTGACATTCGCTAGAATCTCACATCAGTCTTACGACCATGACATTCACAGCAAATCAATTAAGAATAAAAAAAGAAAAACTAAAGAAACATGTTTGTTATTGTTTGGAAACATGGCTGCTCGCCACCATAACATACAAATTCTGTTTTTGTCATTAGCATCTGACATGTATCCGCAACAGCGGCTGTATGGCAGAGTTCACCGCCTCACAGTAAACGAGACCAGGCGTTTTCCCATATTTGTAGCCCTATTACGGTATGTCTCATTGCTAAATACTTCAGAGAGTATATTAATGATGTTTATTGGAAAGGTCTATCTGAAAAACAACTGCCCAATATCTTAACTAACAACTTATTTCACAATAACAAAACATTTCCTCCCATCTTTTTAAAATTGCCTCTGGGTAACGGTTTCACTTGTTTTTTTCCCCAATAATGTCCATATTCATTCTGTTCAGCAGGAAACTGCAGAATAACGAATATTTATTGTAGTGAGGATGCTTTTGTGAGCCTTGGATCAGCTTTTCGGAAAAATGCTTTTCCGGTAATGCTTGCATAGAAAATAGAGTAAAGTAGAGTAAATAATAGTTAAATTACAGTTCAATAATGATTTTCTCATCAGTATTATTGTTGACTTGCCTTTACTTGTTAACTTGTCAAAAAGTTCAGGAGAAAACACTTTTATATAGTCTATTAGATCTAAACAGAACAAGTAATTTACTATGCAACTATGCAGATGTGTGAATATGCTTCTTATATTTTCAATATAGGTCTAATTGCATATTCAAAAATACATTAGCCACACAGCAAAGATGTCCTTTGCGTTATTTTTCAGGTCTACATTTAAAAATCTATTAAATGATTATGGACCGGATAAGTGGTTTGGAGATGGGTGAATGGGTGCAAAAATAAAGTTAAATTAACCAAGTAAAACAATGAAGTGTGTTTCCGAGGAGTGAACAGCAGATGGGGAAGTAAGGCAGAAGAAGCTCACCACAAGGCGGGAAAAGGCGAAGGACCATGCCGAAATAGCTAACTGATGGACCTTCTGTGCGAAAGACTCTTCAACAATCAGGACTATTTGCTCGATTCTTTGAAAATCGGGTGTCTTCGTGATCCTTCCATCTCTGTAGCTCTCTTCGCTGCGCTAATATGCTGTCAGATCAAGAAAAAAAGAAAAGGCACTGGTCTATACATAGGTGCACGGACACTGAAAATTATTAGCACAAGTGTTTATGTCCTAATGCAGTCGAATTATAAACTACTAAAGCACTAGTGTGTTAATGGTAGAGCACTGAGCTGGCGAAACGATAAATGGTTTGCTATGTGGGTAAATCAGTTTGCGCTCATATAATTCCGTGCAAAAAAAATCAATTTTTGCTGCATAGTACACACGCACATTTTTAAGAAGGCAAATAAACCGAAGTGTCACGCGTGACCCTAATTCATTACTTTGGATGTGTGACATCATGCCCTGGTGGACTGCGATCGCGGCATGAAGATCCCCTCGCTTTACTAAACGATCTCGTGGTCTCCTGAAAAGTGCTGCTGGAGTGCAGTCCTAATTACACAGGAATGCCAGTATAAGCCGTGCCTTTGTGTGGCCGCTCGCTGATTCAGGCATCACTGTAACTAAAGTATTTTTCCATTGCGCCGTTGACCGAAGCTTTTATTCATTAAATTCTCCGGGTTCAAGGCTGTCACTTGTGATAATTCCACTCAAAACAGCCCGGAAGGATCGGATGCTGTTACACTCTCTTACTAAGCACAGGTTTCCCTACATTTACTCCTCACCCTCCCGCACTTTGAATCCCTCTGTATTTTACCCCGCGGCTTTATGCCAGTGATGATATGTTTTCGACTCCGGCTTTTATTTCTTGTGAACCACCTTAGTCTCCCACAAATCTGGGCGGATTAGTGATTCTCAAATCTAACAGAAAGGATTTGCACAAGCAGCTGTCGGGGGACCGGTTTGTATGCATACACGCACACACATACTGACGGCTTTTGTAAATCTTATTATGAACATAGAAACAACTGTATATCCATAATCCTTACCTGCTCTCAACGAAAGTAATAGCTACAGAAGCAATGCCTTACCAAAACATACTGGTAGAAATATCTTTCAAAATTAAAACATCTGGTCGCCCAAAACAAAATTCTTTAACCTGATACCTCACATGCTCACATACAGCGGGATTGCCAATAAAACAGAGAAAGATGCAGGACAGTACCTCGTATTTTCGTTATCTTTATTATGATAATGACAAAAAAATTAAGAAATTTTAATTAGGACCATACGGTATAATGCTGTTATTTTAAGACAAAAACCTGACAAGAAAACGGTTTAATTTAATCTTAAGATTCCATAAATTAACATCTAATATAATATTTATAAAATGTCACAGTAAAGATTATTAGGATTTCCTTTATATTTTCAAAAAATTTACTATTACTATTACATGCAAAAGTTTCCAAGAATATGTTAATCAAATGATAAACATTCTGTATGACAGATGATAGACAGACCTTATTAATCCCTGAGGAGAAATTAAGTAGCACACAGAAAAGAAAAAAAATACTTTTTTCTATTTTAAATAATACCTGTTTCCTACCTTTCAAAAAAAAAAAAGAAAAACAAAATTACGTTTTCGAGCTCTGAATTAGCCCATTACTTTAAATTTAACAAACTGGGGAATAAAATACATACAGGAAACTGGCAGCTTGACAGCAGACGTCGTAATTGTCCACCTAAAAAATAAAAACAAAAAAATAAATAAATAATAGAAACAATAAAAATTAAAAATAAATATCTAGCATAAATGACAGGGGAGACAGCTGGCGGCGATCACTGCTGCAGCGCTGCATGTAAACACTCACGTACACGAAAGGAGATTATTCTGCATTTGCTTGCGAACAGTACTGCTTGTACCATTTTCTGGCGAAAAGTAATTATTACTGTGAACATTTATGAATGGTAACGCAAAGTTGCATCTATGCAAATTGGAGTTTACCCGGGCACGGGTACGTCACGTTAAGTGCTTTGTAAATGTAGCTTCTAGAAGGTTCTTTGGTGATAATGAGGGGAATAAAGGGTTGGATATGCCATGTTTCCAAGAGAACTAGAGACATCTAGTGAAAACCAGCTGGGCTCCGCCACTTACGATACGCGGCAGCTTAACTGGAAACAGCCGCGGAGGAATTTCGGGAGGCTTCGAGGTTCGGTTTTGTATCAGGTGACTGGGGGGGTCGCGGGGGGGGGGGCTGTCCCTTGGCTTTTCGGTGCACAGGTGACCAGGCTGCCTGCAACATGCGGTGCGACGCCAAATTTTATGTGTGATTTTATTCCACATTTGATATATTGAATTGCATAATTTGATCAGAAACCCCGTAACAATCAGTAAAAAACGAATGAAAGAATTAAGAATACAATAGCTTAATAAGAACTGAACAAACTTATTATTACCATAGTAATAGTGCCATGTAACAAAACTATCTGTTGTACTTCACATGCATATACATTTATGAAATCTGCATATATTTGCATGTAAATTGATATCAAACTAGAAAAGAAATGGGGCAAATAGCACATTGCAAAGGAGAAACAGAAGTTAACTCAGTTACTTTCCTTACTGCATGCGCATATTTAATTTCCACATATCAGCACTTCGTTATTTGTTTATTATACAGTCAATTATGCAGCCTCTTACGATGCACAGTACACATTTTTGGCTCCTAATATGCGGGAAATAAATTGCACGCAGCTGCCCCTGGGATGTAGTTGAGGTGCGGGGGCTCTGTTTACACGCAGCAGGCGAGGACGGAAATCGACATTGAAGGCGTTCTTACGATGCGACGCTGTCGGCCGACCTTAAGCCTAGTGTTTACTGGGGAGTAAGGGGAATTCGAGGCCGAGCTGTGCATCGGCAAGTGCCTGGGACGGCTGTCCGGCGGGCGTGATTTGGGCAGAACCCGGCCCAACGGCTCCCTAATCCCCCTGCGTGCGAGAGGCTTCTGGGCGGATGGGATGGGGGGGGAGAGGGGGCTAAAGTATGCTAAAGTATGCTAACTGGGCACACAAACAAACAGCAAAAACGGAATCCGCTCCCTGCTTCTGTTCCCTGATTGGCTGGTGCCCCTTCGAGTCCAACAAAACCACTCTGTCAGCTCTCGTCTGTTTCGAAATGTGAATGATTCGCTTTAATATTCTCAAATTAAAATTAAAAGGTATGGGGGGGCAGCGGAGGTTGGGACCCCGAGAAACAGGTATGTTTATTTTCTAAAGGCGGGGATTCTGCTTTTTCTCCTCTTGCAGATTACCTTCTTCTGGGCGTGTAATCAGATACCTCCCTAAACCATTACAGCTCATTCATTGCCATGTGCCACCCTTCAGTCCAATTCCGCGCGACCTCAAGGTCAAGCGGCTAAAAGCTGCCTGACCCCCCCGAGCACTTCCTCTGAATATTAACAGGGTAGTTATGCAGTCAAAAGTCCTGATATAGAACATGGATTCATCGGGGGGAAAATAGCCAATCAGCCCCAAACCTCCGAAATGTGGACTGAGCTCTAAATGATCTCTGACTTTCCTGGGGCTAAAATGACATAAAAGTGGAGACTCACTCCGGCCGAGATGGTGCAGCCACACGCCTGCTGCTCGTGACCCTACCCGCAAGCCCGAGCACATCACGCTTCAGGAGCAGAATAAAGCCTTGACTGAGGCGGGGTGGGGGGGGGGTCCGTCCAGATTACGCTCCGGCATAAATCGGAAATACAACCTTTCATGCCAGTTCATTTAAAATCGCGTTCACTTTATAAAAGTCACACGTAGCCCTTTTGTGGAAAGCTGCAATTTTATGTTATGCTCCTGATTTGCTATTCTTCACCACTCCCCCCCCATCATCTGGTAAAGACACCTCCAGTGGTTGTATGGAAAAAATCACACATGTCAAGTTCACCACCTTGAATAGGCAGCAGGCGCAAGGTGCCTTCTCCCCATTCCTTGCTGGCTGACCTCTGACCCCTGGAGACGTAATTAATTTGCGGAAACTTCTCTTTCAACAAACCTGGAGTGCGAGGGAGGAACGCACACGGCTTTGCCTGCAGTTGTTTCTCAGACGCCTAAAGACGGAGTTGATTGGCCTCCGCCGATTAGGTTGCAGACAGTCTCCCCGTCATGCACAGCGTATGAAGCGAAACACGACAGGTATTTTTTAAGGACCGCAAACCATGGAGCACTCAGAAGCCTAAGAGGAGTGTCTGAGTGCTTTTCAGTCCTCAGGTTACCTATTTTTAGTTTGTCGTGTTAGCTACTCTGCACACAGTACTCTGTGTAATGAATGTATACATACGTGTGCTTGGCTAAGTGTCACTGGAGGTTTGCTAAACCTGAATTGCCTCCTTGACCTTGTTGTATATCATACGCCTGGCTGATCACAAGTATATTTCCCCAGTAATTTCCAAGAATGTCATAACAAACTGCCAGGGGGGACAAGAATGCAAAATGGCAAAAGAAATACGTATGAAAACAAAATGAAAATGAAAATGAGAGAAGCCACTTCCAAAAATGAGACGACCGTAAAAGAAATCCTCATAGCCCTAAATGTCATAGGCTGGATTATAATTTAATATACATAGACCTATATAAAACATGTGCATAATTATATTAATCAAAATATAAAAAACATAAGATTCAAAATAAAAGTATGATGTTAGTTATTAGAAACAGGTTATTGTAATACGTGAAAGCTAATTTCAAGGATGTTGGTTAAAAATTGCCGGGAGAGAGGATCACTTTCAGGCAGACATCCCTAACAGGAGCATCTCGTGGCTGCACTATCAGAGGCTCGAATCAGCAAAACAGCCCCATGGTTTTTGTGGGGGTGAAATGGAGCACGACCGTCCTGGGGGGGGGGGGGGGGGGGCAGTATGCGAGGAGCTGTGTCGTCACCCTTTGTGTTAAATGGCGCGGATCACAGCGCTCCAGGGCGGGGTGGCTGACGGCGCTGTAATTATCATCCGCGTGCCGGGAAGCGGCGAGGAAAACAAGACTCGCCTGCATCTGTAGCTACCATCTGCCGAACCTCTTTCTCGCAATGGAGATCACAGGCTGAGCGCTGTTCTTAATAAACTTTGATCACTTTTTGTGCCAAATTCTTTTGAGTGAACATGATGTGATCTGGGAGTCCCGACAATAAGGACAGACTTGTTTCCGCACCCTGGACTCTCTTTTGGCGCTTCTGCTCTTTGACTCTCCCTGGAATTCTCCTTTTCATTTTTCCTCTCTCCTGTCGTTTCTTTGCTGTAATGTTTGGCCCCGAACGCCTCTTAGGTTGCATATCTGAGTTGTATAATCACTCACTGCCCGGACTCACTGCTGAGCCCAGCTCATGTCGTCTCTTGTTCGTCTAATTATCTCATTAGGGAACGTGGCCCGACCTCAGCCACATGAAGAGATTAAAAAAAAACAAAAAGAGTGAGTCATTTTTGGAGCTAATTGCTAACTTGCCTTTTGGGCTTTTTTTGGCACAATGGCGTTAAATCCAAAGCGCAGAACATTTAATCTCCCCAGCTGAGTGTTGTATGGAGATTCTGTGCCCATTTTTCTGTCTCCATTTTGTGCCCGTTCGTACACTTCAGTTGATTTAGAGCAGAGCTGCGTGTTAGGTCAGGGAATTGTGTCAACTGCTTAGAAATTATTGGCCATTTAAACCCCAGTGAGAGATATGACCCTAACAGTCAACAGCAGGGACAGTATGAAGCAAACATGCCAACAGATGCCAAAAACCCTAATATGATTGGCTGTTAAACTCCACACGCCACGGCATCCCACCAAAATCAAACAGGAAGTACTGAGGGAAACAGTTCATGTCTGGAAGCAGAATGCATGCAGTTTCACATTTAAAGTAATTATCATTCCTTGTCTATTAATGTGCCACTCCCAGGATGCAAGCGGCCAAAGAACTGTCGTTATACTGGCCCGGCATGAAAGTGCGTCAATTAAAGATATTTCACTTATGGCCCCTGCAAGTAAATAAACACCGGAAAGTGGAGACATAATGATTCAGGCCCTTTTGTCCGCATCCCCAGCGAGCGTGCATCACACACATGCAGCTCGAATGCGGCCAGTTTACACGGCGCTCTCCTCTATAAATAGTCAGCACCAATCACATTTAATAAATGAACTGTCGGCGCAGAGGTATTTACACGCATGGCAAAATTAAGGCAATTATAACCAAATCTGTTGCATATCTCAGTAAGTGATAGCAGATACAACTCTGACATGAAACCAGCGGAGGGTGACATGCTAATTTCGAGAGGCAAGACGTGATTTCTTCAGCGCAAATGGACAACCGACATGGCCATCCACGACCTGATAGTAGAAATGCGAAGCGCCCCCAGTCCAACAGCAGAAACCAGCAAGCGTCACAGCAGCACTCTGAGGGACATGGGTCTCCTCTCACACTAATCCTGCATTGACCCCTCTGTTGTTCAGAACTCGTGCAAAGGCCTGCTGTGAAAATCTTAATTGTATTTTATTTTTGTCATTAAATGATTTCACATGATTCACAAATTTGTGTTTCAGAACAACAGGTAATATTGCCTGAGGTAATGCTGAATGAACCATGACAAATATATTAAATGTACAGACACTCCCTGGGTAACGATGGGGTTACATTCCAACAAACCTGACGTAAGGTGAAAATATTGTATGGTGGAATGGCATTTTAATACAGAAACCTAACCTAACAAACATCATAGCCTAGCCTAGCCTACTCTAAACATGCTTAGAACACTTACATTAGCCTAAAGTTGGGTAAAATCATTAACACAAAGCTTAATTTATAATTAAGTATTGAATATCTTGTGTAATTTATTGAATAATTATACCCATCGTAAAGTTGAAATATCGTAACAGGAACCATCCTATCCTGGGGGTGTCTGTAATTAGTACATTCAAAAATAGTATAAGGTTTTATAAAATATAATTTTTGTATAAATAGCAAATAAATCATCATTTTATTTTCATTTCATTTGTTTCATTCCATTTTATTGTTTGAGTGAATAAAGACAATTCTGGTGTTAGGTGTGCATGACTCCCTGAGGTGCATTGCAATGAAATTTGTCTTGTAGAAACAATATTTGTCAAGGTTACGCACAAGCCATAGGCTCAAAACTAAGGCTTGTTGCTAACGAGTCAGCATCTGTAGTATTATCATTCTTTCGGACTAAAAAGACATTTTGACTTTCTTGTTCATCACTACAAAATTGCACTTGGACTAATGGTTGTTAGGAAGTCATTAACAGAACATAAAAAGGACCAGTGGGAAAAAAAAGTCATTTTATATTTTGAAAGTGCTGCACAAAATATTAGCCTCTCTTTAGGTTGGCACATAGACAAACAAAAGCTTTCCTAAGTGTTTTTTCTTCTCTGGCTACCCAATAGTACAGCTGCTGAATGACACATAAGCAATGATTTGCTGGAAGGAATATGTTCAAAACAAACAGACCATTACATGGTGCTGTGGGGAAACCGGCCAGTAAGGCAGTTGAGCGGATCTAATTCAGGTGAATTACTGACAAATTTGTTTGGCTGGCGCACCTACAGCTGTGAAAACATGTGGTAGACTGTGCGGGGGGGGGGGGGGGGTTCTGGAGACCTGCAGCGGAGATGTGCTGGGGACTCACACCCAGCACAGGTATAAACCAATGTGCTTGGGTATGACCCATTACAGTGTTTAAGACTATCCCAAACATTACACTCTCTGGACCTCAATTTCAAATCCAGGCCTTGTTTTCAGTTCTCCCCGGTACTTAGTTTAATAATTGCTGATTCTGATTGGTCAGAGGCTTCACACCTGGCTCACAGGTGAAGGAAGGCTGGAAAACCAGCAGTGCTCGAACCTCGAGGACCGTGATTTGAATAATAGGGTTCTAGACTATCCCTGGAATAACAATGTTCAAGTATGCACCATTACAATGTTCGAGGCTATCCCAGGTATGACGATGTTCAAGTATGCACAATTGCCTGTGTTTAAGGCTATCCCAGGTATAACATTGTTCAAGTATGCTCAATTACAGTGTTCGAGGCTAACCCAGGTATAACACTGTTCACGTATCCACAGTGACATTGTTTAAGGAAATCCGAAGTATAATGCTGTGTTGAGGTATGCACATTTACAGTGCTCATGGCTATCCTAAGTATAACATTATGTTCAGGTAATAAGTATTTCGCAAGTATAATAGTATGTTCATGCAACACACAGTTACATTGTTTAAGGCCATCCCAACATAACAAAATAATATAGTATGAACAGTTACAATTTTAAAGCTATCCTAGGTGTGTTCAGCTGTCATCTGCATACTGTGCTTATCTTGTTTTTTTTTTTTTTAAAAAAAAACCTTCTAAATGAATTCTATGGAGCGGCACTGAATGAAAAAGGCGAAGGGAAAAGCATTTGTGTTGTTTTAAGCATTGTTTATTTTTTGGTCTCTTTAGTTTCAGAGTCTAGGAACTAAACTTAAAAAGAAACCAGAATTATCCAACTTGAAGCATTTTGATTGAATGGTGTTTTCCAGTATGCAACACAAACCTTTTTAATTTCTCCCTTTTCAGCCTTTCTGCAGATCTGTATACAGGCATTTCTTTTCTCCAAGACAAGTCTCAACATTTCACGGTCTGTTACAGATTACACTGACAAACAGCAGGAATGCTTGGCCACAGTTAGTATCATTGTCACAGTGATCTTAAAAGCTCAGTGCACTTTTAAATTCATATAAAAATGCTTTTCTGTGTTTTTCCTGCCCCTTCAGTTCCAGTTAAATTACTTCCTTTGAGAGTGTGATCATTTTTATGCATCTATATTATGAGGTTGTGAGGGGAAAATGATAATGTACTGGGAACGTTGGAAACCCTCATTCAGACACCTCAATTCCCACTGGGGATGAAAATGCAATATGATCAAAGCATTTGGCAACAATTTCTCATTGCTGAAAACATTTGCTTCAATGACCAGTGCATACATTTAGGCTGCTCAATAATATTAAGTTTTGTGGTTGCATATAGTATCAGACGATGACCATGTGACCCAGTAAATATGTTATGCTGATTCTGGGGCTGTGTCTGCCCCACCAATTTCAGAGGGATGCCTTTTTATTGGGCCATCACAGGGCTGTAACTGTTCCTGTTTAACGCAACACATTCTATGGGGGACACAACACATTCTTCCCACCAGCTGCGAAGCACTTAACATTTTAATACCCCATTGCATCAGACTTTAGAGGGAATGCAATTGCAGCACATGCCTGTAAACCAATGCATATGTCACTGCGAGCTTGGACTGCAGTGCATGCATGGAGCACATGTTTGGTGAATGACTGACCGTAACTGTAAGGGCTGCAGTGCATGCATGGTGCAAGTTTGGTGAATGACTGACCCTAACTGTAAGGGCTGCAGTACATGCATGGTGCACGTTTGGTGAATGACTGACTCTAGCTGTAAGGGTCACAGTGAAGTACTTTTGTCTGGAGATTTGAACCCACCAGGAGATCTAAAATATTTGTTAGTAGATTTACACATAAATTAAGAAAGGGGAGCATAGTGACTCGATGACTAAAATCCACAGGGCTGTAGGTTCAAATCCTGCCTCTGCTCCGTGTGTGTGGAGTATGCATGTTCTCCGTATGGTGTGTGTAGCTCCTCTTGAAGTCCAAACACGTGGTGTCTCAAAATAGTTGAAATAGTCTCAGATTGTGAGAGTATACTCTGTGACAGTCTGGCATGTGATCCAGGCTATATCTCAGCCTTGGGACCTGGGACAGACCCTAGGCCTTCCTGAGACCCCAACCAGAGTAAGCAGACAGAAGACAGATGGTATACTTATAATGGAAGGCCTGATCTTAATTAGATATCAGACTGGATAGATTCAGCGTGCGAGTGTGAGAATTTTATTGATACATTTCATAAATGGCTTATGAGCCTGGTGGAGACATTATGCTCCATAATGTTCCACACTCTGCAAACCTTTGTTCTGCACATTAGAATCTTGATCCAGCACGAGCTGCCATCGCACGTGGAGTCGGCCAGGAGGGGGGGGGGGCGGGGTGGTGGTGGTCGGGGCAGGCAATGACACGGTCTTGAGCGCTTGATTGCAGGCATCTTGAACAGATCTCCTGGCCCGGGCCCCTGCGGCAGCTCCCCTTTCAGTGTGCTGTCATTAGGAGGTCCCCCCTGGAGCAGAGCGGCTGTGAGCTCACACACACACACACGCACACACACACGCACAGCAGCGCGCGTGTGAGGCATCACGCTCTGTGCCTGATTGTCCCAGCATGATTACAGCGTATTAATCCGAGCAGCTGTTATAGGGATTCTTCACTGCGATACACCTACATGGTTCTACTTCATCCAGCATTATGTGAATTATTTAACTGGATGTCTGACTTTGAAATTATATATACAGTGATCCCTCGCTACTTCGCGGTTCACTTATCGCGGATTCACGACTTCACGGGTTTTTAAATATACAGTAGT
>JAODUD010000127.1:24460062-24471022 GCA_026784285.1 Stomatorhinus walkeri
CACGCTCTGCACTTTCAGCCCAAAACCCATTTAGCCCCCTCCCCCTTGATCCTCTTGCCATACCAGCTTTCAGCCCCCCCACCCACACCAGTTCAGTCTCTCTTCGCAGGGAGATTTATCAGCCTGTTTTTAACAGTGACACATTGAGCCAAGGACACAATTCTTTACTGCAGACCCCCCCACCGCCATGCCAGAGTGTCGTGGTCATTTTATATTTTTAGGGTCCATCTAAGTCAGCTCAACTTCACTTTTTTTAAAGGTGGAAATAATACGTTGTTTCTCTGAATTATTTCCTTGAAATGACTTTTTTGAGACATGATTATATAAATACCACACTTCTAATCATAAGTACAACAACATGCACAAACAGATTGTATTGGCGTCACAGAAATATGGGGGGTAACTGAATATAAGAGGCGTACTCACCGCTTGAGTCCTTTGCCAGTGTTACGTCTGTCAGACCTTTATATGCCGTACTGACGGAAGTAATAATGTCACCCATCACCAAGTAAATTACACGCGGTTCTTATGCGCGTGACATGTGTGTAATGAGTGTGACGAGGGATTGCTCTAAATGAACACTGTCTGTCAATAGGAAGCACTTCACTATCGACACCCACGTGCGGTTCTGCTGCAACACAATCCGCCGCTAACCACGTCCAGAACGCAGAGTACATCAGGAGGACATCAGATATAAAGGCTACTGCTAGCTTTTCCAGTACTGCGAGTGGAAAAGGTATCATAGTATCTTTAAATGGAAAAATGCAACAATAAAGGAACAATAAGCCTCTGGCGTGGACACAGATGATTATGTACAAATGCTGTATATATACGTACATGTTGAAATAGCATTCAATATATACAGGGCAAGCCGTTATAAATGACTAAGTAATGAAGGTTGAGTTTTAATAAAATATAAAAGAAAAGACTCAAAACTGATTTTTCTGCATGTTGTTTTTTGTTTCAGACTTTCGATCTTACATTTTTGCCTGATTTTTTGGGCAAAATGAATATTAACGTTCTGTATTAGTCCTACTGTAAACTGAGCCCTATTGTTGACTGTCTACTTGTGCTTTTAAATATTAAAGCACTTCAATATACTTGAATTTCACCTACATTTAAAAAAAAAAAAAAACTAACTTGGAAGGTGATGCTGGCATGCTCATCCATAAACTCAAGAAAATGTAACAGAAATCATTTACTTCCATGTCACATGACAATTCTTCAAATTGAACTTATTTACCAGAAAGTATATAAAATCAGATCTATGCTACAATATGTCATTTCAGCCATTTCAGCCAAACAGGATGATATTCTTGGCAGAGACCAGTTGTGAAATGTAACATACCCAACCTTTTTGTGGTACATAAATGTAATTTTAATTAATACGTACGTAAGTCTATTTAGAAAGCTTCCTGTGTACAGCATTATAAAATTTTAAAAAGTGTGATATTCATACATATTTAATGTTTTCCATTACCCAAAATATGCACACTATAAATGATCCTTTTTCTGATATTATTTTATTAAGAGTGTATATTTTTGAATTGGCTATACATGTATAAATTCTTTCTTTTGAAATTAATTTAGTTTCCTGAGAAAAATCAATCTAATGTTTTTATCACATTATTACTGTAATAATATAGTATCCTTAATTAATAAGGAAAATTATTTAATAATTTAATAAAGAAGGGCAATGAATCTGAACGACATTATAATCAGTCTCAAATTATTACTAAATAAATACACACTTTGTTAGCTGACTTGTCTTTTGCTTCTGTATGGACATCCCATAAATTGATTTTGGTGAAATTGTGCTGCTGGATGAGGACCAGCGCTCCATTCACGTTTCATCGGCAGAGGAGGTCGCCGGGAGCGCTGAGTAACCGCCGGCCTGTGTGTACATTCATTAGCGCGTGCAGAGCGCGTCTCGAGAAGTGGCCCCCAGAACAGCACGTCCCTTCATGGGGCGACACGCAGATCCATCAGCGTGGCGCTGGCCTCCACATGCAGCCCCCCCACAGGCTGTGCGGAAGTGTCGCGTTAACGTGTCCCCCCCGCTTACCATGAAGAAAGCCTCTGTTCCCGATGGTCCTTTGCGTTCCTTTATTTGCCATGAAAAAAAAGCCCGTGTGGCTCTTAAAATACTTACAGAAATTAATATCACATCCTGAGTTATTGTAAATTTGTAATAATACGCTTTAACCGACGTCATAAGCCATTTTGTGCCTGTTTTTCTTTTTATAACCTGGCCTAATGTAAAACCATCAATCACTTCTTGAGAAAAAGACATGAATGAGCAATAAAGATGAAAAAATGAAACAGTGCCGACATAATTTAGAGTTCTGACTAGGCTAGACAGCCTGGGGGATAGCCATAATAAGCTGTGGTTCTGGCGAGGGTCACTCTCCCCACCGCGGTAGTGTTCAGTCCAAGGTAACATGAAATGGAGACTGAGCAAAAAGGAATCATCTCCGAGCCTGTGTTCTTTCAGCCATTCAGAAGGCAGCCGTCGCGTTTCTGGGGGAGCTGATCACTGAAACCAAGTTTCCAAATTGCTACAGCATTGACGGTACTTTTCTAATGCACCGTCGGACACTGCGAACTCCAAATCAGCAGCAGCTGCAATAGAAGCTGGCACTCTATTGGCTTTTTTTTCCATATGAAATGTATTATTTAAGCTATTTTTGAATACTTGGTCTGACAAAAAAAGTACAGACACTGCTTCCTTATTTCCCATTTTACATTGTTTAAAAGAATGTGAAGTGTCACACGTCTTTCACAAATTAAACTTTTGTTGATGAGGAAACCCGGGAAAAATACACATACAACATAAACAAAACATGACTCTCCATCTATTTTAAAAAACCACTTATCCAGATGGTGCCCAGCCCAGGATGAAGAGGTTACTAGGCAGCAAATGATCTGGAAGGGCTGTTGGTCCAACGAAAGGCTCACACTCACGGATTGAGCCATTCTGAGATGCCAGTTCTGTGATGACGTGTTACTGGACCGCTGGAGGAAAGTGCTGCAAACTCCCCAGCCAGGTGTGGGCCGCCACACCTCCCAGAAAACAGACTATAAAATCCTGAATCACTCAGTACCAATTTCCTCATCGAGGCATCTTGTGCGGCATTCAACAGCTACCAAGACTTTTCTAATCAGCCTCTCAAAATCTGAGGTATTTTTTTCCCACAGTTATAAAATTTCTTCAACCTTTCTTACAAGATTGTATTCCTCTTATCTGTTTGTCTCAATGCTGAATTTAGTGTTATTGTTATCCTTCTAAACCCATTTTGTTTCAACTCATGTGGAGGATGATTGTTTTTTACTCCAAAAATATTGTCTAAATTAGGCATTTTCAGAATGGATGCCTCCCACGGTTTGGCTTAGCCCTATCCTTGACAGTTATTATCCTGATGCTTTTTATGAGAGTTGAAAAAGATCAGTTTTCAGTCCAAAGAACATTCTTTTAAAAATCATCCAGGTGGCGTTTCTTCCCAGGTAACCTTCCCATTGCTGTTTACCTGGCATCACGTTGAGATGTTAACATGGATATCAGCTGCCGGAAGGCAGGTGAACTAAACACCTGGTGTGGATGAAGGTTCTCATAGACATACTCTATGATGTTCACATCTAGGCAAGTCATCATGGTCTTACATTTTCTCTTTTTGTATACTGTTTATCATGCTGCAGACATACTTTGCATCAGGTCCTTATCCTCTGCAGATTACGAAGCACTTGTCGTAATGCATTACACTAAGTTGCATGGGTAACACCAAAACAGAGAAAGTCTTAACTTTTCTATGGGAGATCACCATGCACAACATTTTTAAGCAGCTGATTATACTAAGGTACTTACTTAAATACTTAGTGTGTATATGTAAAAAAAAATGTGGCTTACGAACATTTACAGCGTGTTTATACTCAAAATATACAGTTTATGTAGAACAACAATTGATTTTGTTTAATGCACAAAATTAAGATTTCAAAGAGGTGGCTGGGTCAATTAAAATCGGGCTTGGAGACGTTAATTTTGGCTAGTCTCTCCTTATTTGGATTAAAACTGTAGAGCAGAAGAATGTAAATGCTGAAATGTAGACTCTACCAAAATGGGCCAAACAGTTTTTGACAGACGCATACTTTGCCTAATTCCTTCCCACAAACGGCAATCAAGGGAAATCAAAACAGCTGTTTCTCCTCTTAAACCCTAAATTGCACTAATCAACGCAGTTTAATACTTCTCTGGCAACGCAGTCAGAGTCCTGAAGCACCCTCCATTCTACCTGGGTGTTACCACTTACCGTTCAGAAACCATAACTTACTTAAACAACTCTAATATTATACTGCCAGTTAAATGACAAGAATGTTAACGCGATAGCCTAGCATAATTAAATACGAGTAACGTCGGCTCAACCATTTCAATAAATCGACTAGTACTTTGGACTTGAAAAATTATGGTAGCCCTGCCATGTGCCTTATAATATTTATGGATCATTGAATGAAAAACCTTCGATCATTTCCACTCGCTGAAATGACACTTACGGTGTGCCAGACACGAAACGAAAGATTGCGTTTCATTCGGACCGTTAACGCGTGAATGCTCGATTCAGACGAGAATAACACCCATGCGGCCAGTGAAGGCACATTAACAGCAATTACATGCGCTCGCCCCCGCTGGCCTGAGCCCTGCAAGGTTTCCTCTCTGAGGTATGTAGCGCTGGACGCTGCCACTTTCCAAACACAGCACACCTGGGACAACAGTCTCCATTCCAGACCCGGTGCTAATCAGCGGCCAGACCTACACCAACACAATCAGTGTTGTGGGTCTCTATTACACGGGGTTTACATGTATGTAAGAGATTATTACTTTGTAAACAGTTTACAGTGCTTGCGGACTGCCCGAAGCTTTTAATGTAGCTAATTTTATGTGTATAATGGAATAATATAGAGTGTGAGTGCGGGAGTATCACGCCGGATGCGGGAGAGTTGACAACCCCGATCATGCAAGTCACTTGGCCCCACTTAAATAAAAGCAATAAAAATCCCCCGAAAATGTTAAAGATAACTCCTGTACACCAGTGCTTAGGTGAAATCATTGAGTGCTCAAAGGTATAAAGACAAATTATTTTAATGGCTCTAAAGCATTCTTAAGTAGTCTAAGGTCTGTATCAGTGCATGTCTGACAAAACTCTGGATTTGTGTAACTTTAAGGTGGAGAACTTTCGTGAGGTCAAGACAGCTAAAACTGTTTGGCAGCAGAAAACACGGAAAGCCGGCAGCCGGTCGACAGTTTAAGGAAGCTGCAGTTCATTGCCCTGGATGGGGAAAATGACGTATCGGTAACCGCCTGTCAAAGTAGGTGACGTGAATCTAACATATTTTGCCACACGATTTAATACTCTGCTTGGCTGTGTCAAAACAGTGCTGAAACACTACGAAGACACACACACAGCTTCAAACAAAAGAGTGCTGGAGTGATGTATTTTTGCAAGTCAAACATAGCAATTGGAACCTAATTTATATTTTTAATATATATTATATACAAAGGAGAGGAGACGCTTGACTGGAACTTTTAAAAAACATTTCCTAAGCTTCTGTTCGACTAAGCTCTTGTTCCACTGGACACGAAAAACTTGTATACATTACTGTTATGGATCTGTCACTTTAAAACAAAGTTAGAGTTAAATCCTGACATGTACAGCTTTTTACAACGCAACGCTTACCGCGGAGGGCAGCCCGGCTTTCTCCTGCGAGCGCTCAAGTGGAAAGGGGAGCCACATGTTCTCCGTCTAATGGCACAACACCTTAATTAATTTTAAAGGCATGGAAGAGGGAAGAAGTCGCTGGATTCCCGGTTGCGTGAACGGGGTCTCCGCGGTGCATCTGTGCGCTGAGCGATACGTTAAACCGAGACGCACATGAAAGGC
This sequence comes from Stomatorhinus walkeri, assembly GCA_026784285.1. NCBI lineage: Eukaryota > Metazoa > Chordata > Actinopteri > Osteoglossiformes > Mormyridae > Stomatorhinus > Stomatorhinus walkeri. The sequence continues at coordinate 24,465,993 of JAODUD010000127.1, forward strand.
AACACGGGACACTTGTTCCGGAGACAAGGGCTTGACCCCTGGAGATAATGAACGCAAGACATGAAACGCCTGATTGCTGAGCGTAACTCTGGAAACTGAGTTTGTCTAAAAGAGCCTCTCCGCGATGTGTCTGTGTGTTTTAATCTCGTTTTTGAGATTGATGGCATTTGCTTGCGCAGCTTTCCGTGGACAAGAGGTTTAGATGTGTTGTAATCTACAGGGCGGCTTCTCATTTTCCGTCTATGAGGTATCATAATGTTAACATCTAATGCCCAAAAATCTGTCTTCCCCGAGAAGAGGATGCGACAGCATTTTCCCCTCAAGGAACAGAAAACACAAAGAAAACGTGTAATTTTATTTTATTTTTTTATTAATGATAGCAATAACCTGTAATTAAATCTGTAATTTGTAATCTTTCACAGATTCTAAAATAACTTATTTTTTTAGGTTAAGAAATAAAAGGTAGGCCTACAAAGAGTTGTATAAAAAAGTGCCAGAGGATGATTAAGTTAATGTTTTCTAAACATTTGCGGCAAACTATTAAATTAGCCTCATAATCAATAATGATCAATCAAAATATTTAATTCACAGTGCCAATAGAGAGTATCACACACACACACACACACACACACACGCCAAGGCAGAGTCAGCATTGGAAAGGTCTTGTCATTAAGTTAATGTCCATCCACAGCTTTGCCTTATGGAATTATAGCAATTAGTTTGACCATTAGCCTTAATGGGGAATAATGGCTAGTTAGGTGTTATTTGATAAAACAACATGCCAGAGGCTGGAGGTGTTTTATTACGACTCTCTATTAAGCTGGATCCTGGAAGGTAAAGAATGTTTCCAGATCTGGGACGTAATTGGCTCTGAGCTGACTCACTTTCCACACGCTGGGGGAAGGGACCACCCACCAGGAGCGCGAGGTCCAGGGAGCTCACCGTACCAAAGCAAGTGCTTCACATAAACACGTGCAGGACCCCCAAGTCTGTGTTGAGGACACTGTTAAAGTGTCTCCCATCTAAGGCCTTGTGATTAATTCATTAATCCTCCCACAGTCCAATGACATGCAGTTTGGTGAACTGCTGCCTCTGAAATGCCCATAGTGTGTGATCGCATGTCCTATGATGAACTGGCATCCCATCCAAGCAGGCTCACTTCAGCCCCATACCAGATTAGTAGTTATGGAACATGGATGGGTGATCTTTTCTTATGACATAAAATGCTCCCGAGATGCAAGCACATATCTGTGTGGATTCCACTGGAAGTGAAAGTGGCAATGATCTCACAGCCCGTAAGCCTGCAGATACTAAGGGAACTACTGATTTTGCAGGTCTGAATCACTGATCCTTGGGGGTATCTCAACAAAGAGTTCTTCTATAAACTGAAACTTGAAAAAAATGTTTATCAATAAGTGAAGGATGAAATGTTTTTTGTAAAAATAGTTTTTTGTAAACGAACAGTTTTCATAAACTCAATAGTTCTGCAGGCTGTGATTCACAGCTGCAACAAGCAGCCAGGTGCCAATGTGGGATAATTAGAGCTAGAATTGAATAAACCAGGAATGCAATTACACAATGAAAAAGCTGACAATAAATGTGAAAGGGACCACGACTTACTTTACTACCTAGACTAACTGTTTAGGTCTTGTCTAAGTTAATACGTAACTAAGATTATTTACAATAATTACCATGATATTGAAAAAAGACAAATTACCAGAGGCTTTATAATGGGCAGGAGATAAACCACCTCATGAATATATCATTGTTTCACAGCTTTAATAGCATAATATATCAGGCTGTAAGATGAATAGCCCCTGTTTTTGAGGTAAACGCTTCAGGTGTGTCTGGGAGCACAATCAGCTCTGGCTTAGCTCTCACTGCTGGGTTGTGAGTGTTTTTTTCTGCCGCTGCAGTGTGTGTTGCTCTCCGAGCTCAATAATTGCATGTTTGCGTTACACGTCCCCAGAGATGCACGATGGTAGACCTGCCACGAAATGGTTTTGCATGCGGGGGAGCGAACAATCATTTCTGCAGTCTAGCCCTCTCGCTCTGGTAGGGCAGTCCTTTGCAGATGGGTGGGGGTGGGGGGTTGCTTGTTAGCAAAATGCCTTCCAGATCACACTCTCCAAGGGCAGTAATTGCAGCTTCCTTGGGATTTTTTCACACACAAGGCTTTTGTAAACACAGCCGATCGTGGGTTTAATTGCCATACAGGTTCTGTGGTGACCAGCTATTTTGTCACTGAAGAACCAGAGTGTGGGATATGGATTGTGCACCGCAGCGATTGTCTTGTCTTGTAGCTGACAGATTTATGATACATCAACAGACCAGTTTAGCTCTATTGTGGGTGTTTTGAACTTCTACATAGAGAAATGACTCCCCATAAGCCTGACTTTGTCATACAGAAATGCATTTTAAACCACTGAAACATGTCAGCAGAAAGCAGACGGTGCCCTAAGAAGTTAGCCAACAAACTCTCTAAAGAATTACACGTAATTCTGTAATTACATCTCCTCCACAAGGGTTATTATAACTCAGGCGGTGTTCAGATTAATGGAGCACAGCAATGTTATGAAAATACATAACTCTGCACTTGCGATTTTTTATTAAATGCACACCATGTTTTTCAAATAGTATGCAATAGTCGTTGTACCACAGCTGTAAGCCATGAATATGAGAACAAGATTCTTGTGTAAATTTATTAAATATTGTATAAAAACACTAAAATACTGGTGTTTTAAAAAGTGTAAAAATGCAAACTAAAAAGATTTCTGCTTGCGATAAAATAGTTTTGGAAACTGTAATGATAACATTGTATCATTATGGAATGTCTTCAGAATGAGAAACTCAGTCATTTTTTCAGAATCACTGACAACTATAGATGCTATGTGGCCTCATCTGAAAATGTACATATATATTTATATACTGAGTATCAGATTTTCAGTGGTTGCCTTTTTGGAACATTACAACTACCCTCAAAGTATTTAAAACATTAAGGATGAATCATGGTAAAATGAGTCCTTATTGTTCAATACAATCTTCCAGCCTGGCTTTTGTGCACCTGACATGCGCTGACTTATTGATAATGATCGTTCTGCCTTTTTAAAAGCATGAGCACAAACCCAACTTGAAAACTATGTCGCTGTTTAAAGTCGGACATGAAGACCTTGCTGATTGCTTGACCGGCTAATTTACCGTGACGCCAGTTCTTTTGGCCATCCTGGGGGTCCTCCATGGGCTTGGCTTGGCATGAGAAGAAGACATGTTTTGCCTGTTTGGAGTTGGGGGAGGGAGTGATGGCAGATGTGTTCGGTGGGGGGGGGGCAGGAGATGAAATGTGGATTTCTGCTGATTAGCGCTGAACGATTTACCCACAAAATTATATCTCCCTCAGCAAGCTTTACAGATGTGTCTCCAATAGAAATGCTAACGTACAACAGTATGTCAAAAAGGAATTGAATTCATTTTTAAAATCTTGATCCCGTATTATGTTATCCCAAAAGTATTTACAGTCTACCTAGATTTATAAATGAATAATACTGTAATGCATTATTCAATGATAAAACTTAATGTTGCAGACATAAGTGACAAAACATAAGGATTCGATGCTCCAGTTTATTTAGCTGCCGCCCCCCACTCAGAAAACGCTGTGTACATCATTATCTAAACAACTGAAGAGATAAGGGCCGTAGGGCATGTTATGAGCGAGAGATTGATGATCCAACAGAGATCAAAGCCCATCATATTACACCTCTTCATTACTAGAAGCCAACACATCCTGTTCAGGCACGTTTGCACCTATTGCTTGTCATTTGAGCACCTGAGCTTACTTTGTAACCTTGAAGTACATGTGACAGGGATGCCAGACACCAGGCAATGTTACTACAGGGGAGTCATTAATAGCGTCCTCCCTTTCATCACCTCATTCAGCTTGTGTAGCAGTGCTTCTCTTTCCTTCCTAGAATCGCAGTCATGCCACAGATCATATTCCCACACTGTCTGCTCTGCCCCAATGTGCACCGAGATGGGGAATACGGAGCAGTGCTTCCTTTTTGTCCCCGTGGCTCAGCTTCTGAGAAGATCAACAACTTTTACAAGATGTAATGGAAGATCTTTCGCTGATGTCACCCATCAGTTTCACACTATAAGGGATTTTTACACTAGATTTTTTCAAACGTTGCTAAAGACATGCTGGCAAGCAAAACTTACTTGGTAATGCCACTAATGTCATTATTAACGCTACCTGGCTGGGTTCCCCCCCACTACCTCCCCCCGAAAATTCACACCAGACCGACTATGAGAACCGTACAGCCTATAATATTGCATTTAACTGCTGAGCAGGATAAATGTTGCACATACATCTTCAAATGCAACCAATTTTAATTTAATATATTTTCCAGTCCAGTGCATTTCAGCCAGTCGTGTTGTGGTTAATATTAATGAAGTTTAACTTGGCTGAATATGGCATCAGCTGGGTGAGTTTCCACTTGCTTCTAGAGATTGAAAGATTAATTGCGAGGAGTATATGCACACTCCAGTGAAAGAGAACAGCATAGCATCTGTGACTGCTCAGCTCCAATGCGAGTTCACCGAAGACATGTGGATCATCACTGATTAGATATGGCACCCTCTAACCTGAACTGAAGGTATTCAGCTGCCACGGAAGATTGATGCTTATCGATGCAGAAATTACCTCTGGTTCAGCATGCCTTCTTCAGTCGACCAAGTAGAACTGTCCATTGAGAGCCCTCATGACATCAGTTTCGAAAAGGATACAAAATAAATGCAACAGCTCTGCAAGATATCCGAAAATATGCTCCAGGAAAATTCGTCAGATTGACTCCGCCAGTTGCTTCTCCCAAACATCTGCAATGAATCATTGATTGTGTGTGATAACTTACGAGGAGTTCTATCGGCAAATGAAAGGCATCAGGCCTGCCCATGAACAATGCGTTTCAGATAAGCATAGAGCACATGCCAACTTTACTAATTTTTCTCACTTTACTAATAACCAGAGTACTGTAACA
>JAODUD010000127.1:24478354-24491642 GCA_026784285.1 Stomatorhinus walkeri
GAAGCTGACTGTAATGAGTGCACAAGGCTCACGAGGCAGAAGCGCTGAAGCTGACTGTAATGAGTGCACAAGGCTCACGAGGCAGAAGCGCTGAAGCTGACTGTAATGAGTGCACAAGGCTCAGGAGGCAGAAGCGCTGAAGCTGACTGTAATGAGTGCACAAGGCTCACGAGGCAGAAGCGCTGAAGCTGACTGCTGCCCGGTCTCGCTCCTGCCTGGTTGTCTGGGTCACTCCAGACATTGGTAGAAGCGGTTGGATTTTTTGGAGCAAATGGAGCCATATGTGAACTTGAACTTTGAGTATTACTGTAACGTAAACAAAGGGACATTTTCCTAACAAATGAGGGTATGTGCAAAATACAGAGAAATAACAGATAGATAAAACAATATACATGTAATATGCGCATTGAAACAAGATTTGCAGAAGGAGGCACTGTATTGTGATAAAACAGGCAGCACAAAAATTTTAATGTGCAAGAGAATGAAAACTCAAGAGTGACAGTGGTCACAGGGTTGGTGTTACAGCTGGCAGGGCTGAGGGGACCATGAAGCAGGCAAGGGAAAGGACGAAAGCGGGAAATCCAGCTTTGGAGACAACGAGCAGCTCCTGTGGTACTGACACTGCTATCACCTGCAAGGGACACCAGCATGGGACACCAGCCCAGGACACGAGTTAGGGACACAAGAACGGGACACCAGCATGGGACACCAGCCCAGGACACCATCCACTGACACCAGTAAGGGACACCAGTAAGTGAAACCACTGAGCCTCTCTAGGTTAAACATGCTGCTTTCTTTCCATAAAACACACAAAGACTAAAAAAAGTATTTTTCATTTTTTCTAAAAGGGGCAGTGTGCAGCCCAAGTAGGGACTGAAACACGGGTTTGAATCCTGTGACCAGCAGAGTAATCAAAGCACCAGTGGGTCTTTGAGCCACCCCAGCTGCTTCAGAAGTGCGGGGTGCTGGGTGACCCCGCTCTCTGATCCCCAGCTGTGGTCACATGTATGTCTCTTTGGACAACAGCATCTGCTAAATATCTATGATATACAGAGTCTGTTCCCAATAAATAGCAGACAGCACCATCAGAGATCCATTTAACATAAAAGAACACTGTCCCAAATCTTGTACAAACCCTTAAACTTAAAATGAATATATACAGTAAGTATAATTTCTATCCTTTGCGTTATAGAATAATATGATGAATATTGTTCATTATTTTGTCATAGAAAATCAGTAAGTGTCAGATCTAGGGATTATATTATATTATAATCCCTATATTGGATTATATTTAGATATTTAGCCACAATTACAAGCAAAGTTTGCTGAGCAGGGTAGAGTAACATTGTTTTGTGATCAGGGGGCCCTTCAGGTTTTAATCTCAGGGTATTCCCCCCCACCCATCTTACACTACCTGACAGGAATAAGGGGTTGAAAAATAGGTGTTATAACAAAGCAGATGAGGTTTATGTTTAGCATTTTTTGCATTTGAAGTTATCTGTTAAAAAGCAGGATTGTGCTTCTGCTCATTGCTGTCACCGCCACGTTTCAGTAATCATCCCAGCGTAAGCCGTGCACTGTGGAAACTCGACCAATACCAATATATTTATCACTGAAATCGATAATCAGCTGACCTCCGATTCACTTGCCGGCGGTGAAACTTGCAGAACTTGCTGGTGCCAATCAATGGAATGACTGTGTTTCATTTTTTATTCTGTGGAAATCAAAAGATCAATCCATGGGCCACGACTGCTAATGAATTATAACATTGCTGTGAGCCCGTACTGATGGGAAATGGCATATCCAAGGCATATCCGTCATCTCCGTTATTTCAGTTGTTGTGTCTTTAGATCTGGTGCTGCTGACTTTGAATATACATGAAGTTTAAACTGGCAACATCGGTATGTTTACCAATATATATTTAATCTCTACATATTGTTTGTTTCCTCTTCAAAAAGACAACGTGCGATGCAAAATGAAAGTATCATGAGAGAAACTGCCATCTCCATTCTGAGTAAATCACAATTAAAGTTAGCCAAATAACAATAACCCTAAATGCTAAAGGTACCCACGCTGCGTACTGGTGTATTGCTGCAGGTGCTCATGTTACTGGCAATAGTTTTCCAAATGTGCCATTGCAAGCTGCAGTAAAAGAATAATTGTTCATATCAACCGGTCTATGCAGAAAAGAAAACCTTTTTTTAAGATGTTCTACAACATATTATAGACTACAAATGGACTATAGCTACCACGCTTAATTAGCTATCTACCATGCTGTCACAGGTGTTTAATGTAGCGAAACATTGCATCTGAAACACTCGCAGTAATTTTTCTAAGTAACGTGTACAGACAGACCAGACCGTATAGACATTTCACAGCTCGACTCCTATTACTAATGAAGGGTATAACTTTAAATCCCATAACACCCACAGATATCATCTTAACACTTACATACTTAAATGCTTTAACAGTTGCAAAATGAAGTGGCGACTTATTAACCACGTGTATGCAATTAAAAACAATTGAACTGCAGTAACCGAATGCATTAGTGTCGATTCATTCAGATAGCCAGGCTATGCTGCCTCTTGGAATTACAGGCTTGAGGTTAGTGCCTGGTCAATTCACCTAATCCATCCATCCATCCATCCATTTTCTATACCCGCTTATCCTACTGGGTCGCGGGGGGTCCGGAGCCCACCCGGAAGCAACGGGCACGAGGCAGGGAACAACCCTGGACAGGGGGCCAGCCCATCGCAGAATTCACCTAATCTTTTATGTGATTTTATGTGCTCTGGCGAGCAAGGACAAGCGTTTGCTGCACTGCTGTGCCGATTGGTCACTGGAAGGGCAGAACTGCCGGGGAATCGACCTGAAGTGACACTGCTCCTTTCTGGTCTGCTCAAGTGTCTCTCTGCAATGGCCGAGTGGTTAAAGCTGAAGTGCCTCTCTAGGGCCTCGAGGACCAAAGATCTCAGCAGCAGATTGCCCTGAAAGACAAGATTCACCGGTCTGCCAATGTGGAAAGCCATCCCAGCAGAGCTGGACCCATGATCCTTCAAACGGTGTCTTACCATGAAAAGATGGCACCAGTTTAGTGGGCAAGCCTACTTTTAAACTCTTAGTTCTTTTTGAGAAGAGCATAATGTTTTCAACTCCTCCCATTAAGACTACTCAAAACAAGCCATTACCCAGACTCATATCTATGCAGAGGCACTTCTGAAGCATGGTTTACCATAAGAGGCTCTTTGCTTGTAGTTGTGGGATTAATGAGGCCTCAAAACCCATAGATGGGTGGGATTTACTGTGGACTGTCATTTTGAATAGAGTGGTATTATCACTGCCCTGTTCAAGTCAATGAACAGAGGGATACCTGTCCTGGAATTTCAGTGGGTTTCCGCTATCACTATTGAATCATCAGGTACCTGATGTTTTTCCAAGTTCACATTGAAGTGTTATTCCAAAACTTGTCTACTTAGAGGGATTAGTGTGCTATAGGGGGCTGTCAGTTGCTAAAGACCCTGTCCCACAATCTGGTATTAAATGCACCTTAAACTGGACAGGAAAAAGGATACAATTTTCTCTTAGAATTCAGTTACAGCGTAAAGATTCATTGATGAAAAATGCACTTATGTCACTGACCCAACCACAAACCCATTTGCAAACCAAACTTGTGGAACCATCATTATTTCTAAGCTCTTAATGCATTATAGTTTAATTTTTTCAATGGCCCTCATATGATGGGGCTACCAGTATTTGAAAAACGTTCAGCTGATACACTTACAACAGCTTTTCCGGGATCGTCTATCAAAACAGGAAAGCGGGGTTTCGTCAGGAGGGGGTGGCCATGTCGGGAGGGTGCCCTTGTGGTGTGACTGTAGGTCGAGATCCTGCCAGGAAAATGCATGACAAGAGCCGATCCAGGAGCCCAACTAGCCACCGCTGCATGCTGCTGAGAAAAAATATGAGCACTAGTATGTGAAAGAGGCACGTTTTCACAGCTCTGGTGGACAGGCGCACCATGGTCAAATGCATTAATCTGAACTTAATCAAACACAAACGTTCTGTTTACAGAGAGCATAATTAAGCTGATTTGGCATCGGGTTCAGGAAAAGCGTGATAACTGTCACATGACTCTTTCTCTGCCTGTCGGTGTGCTGATGTGCTGTTTAGTTAACCTCAGGAAAAAGGGCATGGGAAAAAAATCTGACAGGGATCATCATTATTGGTGAAAGACTGATTACTTTATTGTCAAGGGGAAGTGAGGTAAGTTATTGCCATAATACTTAGGCCATCCAGGCCATACCTGTTCCTAGGTGCCCTTCATTATACGGTTTGCATGATGGAAATTTTAAGCCTGATTTTCTTTTTATACGTTTACTTGGAACTTCCACCAAATATAATCTGATAATTATTAAAAGGTTAGAAAGCAAATCAAACGTATTCAAGTGAATTAAGTAAATAAAAAAAATAAAACCACAATTTTTTTCTTTTGAAAAAAAAAGTGAATAATATATATAGCACATTAGAATGTAAGGCGTCCTTTATCTATACACATATCTATTGTCAAATAATCATTTAAATTTTGCAAGTAACTTAAGTAACTTAAGTAACTTAGCTAAAAAATACAGCAGTAGCTGTGATGAAACAATTCATACAAATAACAGTATAACAGCATCCCTTTTGAATTCATATTTTAATAAAATTAAAATTGAAAAGTTAAGCAGCAGTGCGATCGAGTTTTCAGCAAATGTACCCGACGAAACACACACACATAAATGAGGAGACCGTAATGTGCATTTGCAATGAAGCAAGGGTCCATTTGACAGCTAGACTGTTCCCACGTCATCCGACCGTATCGCATGCCAACATACGTTTGCAGGATTACTAAGTGAATGTACAATTCAACACTTTCTTTACAACCAAAACAAATAGTGACATGAATTACGGAGTTGCTGGACACACTTTTACTTAAAGTCTAGCTATATTGTGACTTGTTCACTAGCAGCCTTTCCCAGTGCATGTTTAATATAAAGTCTCCCTGAACCTCTGAGGTTTGGTACCTTGCAGTACGGACCTTTGTGAGCCAGTCTTCCTGGTGCAGGGGCCCCTCCATAGGTACGCCAGGTTTTGCCCAAGCCAGCTCATCGGTTATTTGTGCCTGATTGAGTTGTTTGGGAACAGTGACATAAATGTCACATTTATTAAATGTTATAAGCGACCCATTCTTCAGAGAATAAATAACTCTTAGGGACATATTTGAAACATATATTCTCTGAACTTCATTTGTTTAATGTATTTCCCTAAAATAAAACTGTACAAATGTGTGGTCATTCTAATTTACATCACTATATCGTCAATCTTTGGTCATGGGTGAGCTGATGGTCTGTAGCCACGCCTCTGTGAGAGATGAGCTTATTTGTTTTAGAAAGAATGCCTTTGTTAAAAAACAAAATTAAATTTAAAAATACAATAGTGTTCTTGGTGCGGGGTGCATTCAATTAATAGCTTTACTAACTGCATTCACCACCCTATTTTCTATAATAATAAGATTGACCCGATAAGCTGACCAGCTAGCTAATGCAGGTATCAGTGCTAAATTGAGGCAAGTGCTTCTTTCAGAATAATTGTCATCCATAATTTCTCTTCATAAACAGGAAGTATGGAAAAAAGGTTAATTTACAGTCATTATCCTGCGCTGGATTTGTAGGGAATTTTACACAAAATGTGTAGAGTGTCTTTGGAAGCACAAATCAGGAGGAAACATAAAGGCCACGTGAAGAAAATCCTTCTCTCTCTTTGTAGATTGATAGACTGGTTCAGTTTTCCTAACATGCTTAAAAGTTGCCACTGATAAACAAATATTTATACACTAAGAGTCCCCAGAAGCTTTTCAGGCAACCTGTAGTATTGTGTCAAAGAAGTAAAATTTTATAGTAAGAACCAACTTTTACAGCAGTGATTTGTTAAACAAATACCCTTTCAGTAGACCACACTGAGTAAATTGTATATTTAAAGAGCAGTTTATGACCAAGGACTCAGCCCAGTATAGCCGTGTCATGAGTTAATGGTACTTCAGTAATTCAAAACAATACATTAAAGATTGCCTACACGGTTTCAGTATCTAATATTGAGAATGGACTTTTTATGGATTTGAAGCAAGTAAACTAGAATGTCCCAGAATCTGGTAAAACTATCAGTAATCCAATCGTAATTATGTTAATCTGTTATACATACAGCCTCAGACAGGTGGGCCCCATCACCTTGGAAACGCTCTTAAGGCAATTTAGGGATAGCTAATTTAAACAGACAACGGACACAGTTTTGCAACATTTCATGCGGCATTGTTGATTCCATTCCATTATGTTCATTTCCCATAGCGGATCTCCACTGAAGAAATCCCCTCTTTTGTGTCAGCTCTTCATGCACCATGTAATGTGCTACACAAATATATATATATATATATATAACTTCTGGAAGTATCTTACTGCTTGACTTTGATAAATGGTAACACATAGTTTTGTGAATGGTATGATGGTGTGATAAATGACATTTAAATAGCATCAGTCTCCTGCTTGTGATGTATAACTAAACTTGAATAGGTTCATCCTGATGTGAGACGCAATAATTTAAACCGTTTTAACGAAAGGCCCATTCATCCATTCATGTGTGGACAATGAAATGTCAGGGTTTAGACAACGATGCATGAAACATATGCAACCTGCTGCAGTACACAATCAACCAGGATGTGAACCTAAAGGCCCTGTATTTTACTGCATTAAAGCATTAGCACACAATGCAGTGTTCCATGTGCCAGTCGCCCAAAAAGGAACCAAGGCTGTGACATTTTATACTTACTGACGTACTTATTCTTATTTTGTAATAGAGTCCCATTTAAAGCTGCGTGTGGTGCAAGGAATCATTGTGCAATGTTTTTGACAGATTTAAGTGCAGAGGGATACAGAGCGGCTCTCACAAGCACCGTTTAAACAAGCCTGCAGTGCGCAGTCTGAAATAACAGAGAGGAAATTGAGCATTAAATACAAATCAACAGTTATTCATTTTAGTGGGCCGACAGACAGGGGAGGTTGGTTGTTGGTTTTAAATGCAGTTGTCTATCCCGTTGCTAATATACTCCTTATCTTCTCTCATTGGGCTGTGGGGTGTGGGGGGGGGCAGGTACGCAGTAGGTACCCCTACTCTGATAGAGAAAAAGGAAAAAGGATCTTTGCTAGTGACTTTGAAACATTCAACAAGTGCCATCCACCTCACCCCACCCTGTCCACACCTTGTGTCCCACCCCCCCCCCCCCCAGGCTGTTTTAAAACTTAGCTGCCTGGAGGAGGGGTTGCAGCGTTTGATGGGCCCCAGTGACGTGGAGGCCTTGACCTGCGCTTCTATCTAAAAGCCTTAGAGGAAGTTTGGCCTGAGTCTAATGCTTTTGGAAGGTGCCAGAGGGGCTGTGAACACCTGCAGTACATCAGGCTGTTTAGATTTGGGGCTGAGACACTGATAGGGCCAGCTGGGCCTTCCTCATTAAGGCTGGCCGCAGACAATAACAATACAGTAAGCGGGGCTGGAAATGTATGAAATTAAATGTAATTTATGACATTTCGATGGCAGGAGCTGAGCCTGAGAAAGAATTAAACATTAGCTGGTTAAACTAATGCACAGCACTTACGGACCTCATCCACGATCTAGTGTGAAGATGCTTGTCTATTGTAAATATTATTTCGAAAGAATTTTTCAACATATCAAAACAAAGCACTGGAATTGCTATTAACATTCTTAATCTTTGGGCGATTGTTTAAAAGACGGTAACACATTCTTGACTTGCACTCAGCAAGCATCTGCTAAATTAGCTATGAGCTGCCACAGTCCTGCAATAAAGACGTTCACTTTCAAGGACCCCTGAATAGTAGGGAAAAAGGTACACTTAAAAGCTCTGAATATCATTAGTATTACTGCAACCGCTTTGTGCATTTGAGTCTGCTGTTTGATTTAATCAGAATTTTTTTTTTCAGGCTTCACAATAACACAAATCAAGCATTTTTTTCAGCATTCAGCTATAAATGTCAGGTATTTTTTACAATTTTTTGTTTTATACATATTGCAATATAAGAGTTATACTTAAATACAAAAATGCACTAAAACTTAAAAATCTCAATATTTTCTAAATGTAGGTTTGTTGCTGTTGTAGTAATAATAAATATTAATAATAATAATAATGATCATGATAGACAACAGCAATAACATTATAAATATAATATATATAATAGTATATTTCTTCTATGGTGAACCTAAATAAAATTTACAATTACAATTGTTTAATACTATAGCTAATAGTTGTTACTAATTGATTTTAGTTATGAAATTATTGATTTAGTTATAAAATTATCATTTAACAATGTGTAGTTGTAGGTCATATGTAGATATGAAGTTGTACTGTACCAATAAAACTGAGTATTCTATTCTGACAAAAAACATTTTTATTTCACATAACATCTGCCAATGAAATGAACTGTACGACATATATTCAAGCATTATTCTTCTAAGAGTGGAATTGTTCCTGGATTCAACTTATTTTCTCAGTTCCTTGTCCAAACATAGAAGATTACTATTAATTAATATTTTTTAAAACTCTTTCCCTTTACCTACATACAGTATCTCTATATACTCTAGAATTCTTTTTATACTTATTATCCAGTAATGTGTCAGGTTATTTAATCAATTGAAACATTTAAAGGCAATTTTATATTTCTACTAATCTATACAATAGCCGTTATATCGTATGAATGTAAAAATAAATGCAAAAAATCTTGTGTGGTTTGTCTTTCCTTCAATCGCCCAAAGCAAGGTTTCAATCTCGCACAAACATGTGACTGTAAGCTCTGGAACTCAGGAAAAGCACATTTCATCACCCAGTTAAACCCTCACTGTGTCATCCGTTACACCGCCTTCTCATTCTCACTCTGCAAATTGCCTCAAAAGAAAATCTAGGCTGTTTTGGAGAAAAACGGGGACACAGCCTCGATTCACACTCCAAACAGTGACAAATGACTTAAATTACTTATTTTCTAAAATATGATTTTCAGTTTGACTTTTATTTAAACTTTGACACCTTGAAAACACGGTCTGCTCTTTTACAAGCTGAAAAATAATGGGACCACAGTTAACGGCTGATGTAAAGAACGAAAACCTATATTTCTGGCCTCTACCGCTGGCTCAAGGTTTCGTATAAAATTAGCGCCGATGGTGAGTCTGTGTAGGTCCCAGCTCACAGTTACATTTATTCACTAGAAAGCTATAAGGAAGCAGACAGTAGGAGACTGTCCACAGTCCACAAAAACGTGTCTGGAACGAAGTTGGTGGAGAAGCTCCCACCTAATGATTCCGTCTTTGAATGGCACATAGCTAAACAGTGATGCCGTTTGACAAATTTCAAACAGGGCTTATGAAAAGATAACATAAACGCGGCGGTCGCTCAGGGCAGCGGGTCTACCTGTGTGCGTTGCTGGGGAAGTGTGAAGTACAGGCGCTGGCTAATGAGCTGGGCCTGGGTTGTGGCGGTGGGATTAAGGCCTCCGCAGCGTAAATCACTGTCAGATAAAACGGGCGTGTTTACGCACAGCGTTAATATTTTGATCTGCGTGTTTAAGAGCGTTAGCTCCTTAATGCAGGCCGACCTCGGCTTTGGTGGGATGCGGTGGGCCAACCCCCCCACATCACTCGCGTCAACATGCCATAAATCTTTTTCCAGGTCAAACAGCATTACATTTTTTTCTTTGTAGCACAGCCCCCAAACAATGCTTTGTTAGACGTGAGCATGCCTCGGTTAATGCTTGTTTTATATTTGTTTGGCTCTATTAAACACATTTTTTGGACAAGACCAACTGAACGTTTATCTAGAAAAACATATAAAATCCACAATAGCACTGGGGAGTTCTGTAACCAAGCTTAATTGAAGCACACCCCTGCCATTTTTAAAGGAGGCTGCTTGTCTGTTGCCCCATTAAAGCCACTTAAGGCCCTGTGATTTGGGACAGTCCCAAAATGACGAGCAAACTCTGATACAAAATGTCAGCTTGTACTTCTGAACCAGACCCCGCTCTTCGGAGATGCCTGTCCCTGTGTCACATAAACATTTGTGATTATGCAGCATAACAGCGTGACCCACAAGGGAAAATGACAAGGCAAGAGCATCTCTGTCATGATATTGTACGCAGTGTGTCATGAAACTGGGCAGCAGATGGAATTTTACCACTGACTTAAAAGTCGTAGAAGCAGATTGGGCCGTGACTTTCATGGATTTATGAATTTATAAAGAATAATTCACTTTGCATAAATATTATGATTAAGGAAAAATAAAATAAAATAAAATAAATGCACAGATGTACTCCAGCTTAGTATATGGTCTAGTTGTTTTCTATTATTATTATTATTATTATTATTATTACTGTATTATTATTGTTGCTGTTGATATTGTTGTTATTATTATTGGATAATAACAAATGCCGCCCTGTGGATAATATTGCATTACAATGGTATTGGTAAGTTGCTTTCAAAAATGATCAAGCAATTCTTTGTACCTCAACATTGATTGGATAATGTACATATAAATATCTCAAAAAAACATACCAAGCAAATCAAATGTAAGAAATTAGGGGAAGCAGCAATTTTAATTGAAAATCAAACAAAGACAGGAACCTGCCCTCTGTGATTTTCCTTCTGTGTGTCTCCAGAGGGAGCAGTTAGGAATGTGTGTTAATGTGACTGTATTTAGTCTTTACTGGTTAATTAGCTTTCATGAAATGTTCCGTTTCGCGAACTGGGAATCCGGAGTACTGGGGGATGTGGGCCACTTGACTGAATACGCGTAGGTCCGAATGAAGACTCTGCATCAGCCGTCTTAGATTTGCATACTTCCTCTTGACCTTCCCAGGCTCTGGGACCAAATTCAGATTTTCTTTGACCTTTTTGATCTGAGTAAAATCAATCTCAGTAATGCACATGGTAAGTATATAAATGTAGCTTCTACAGCACACTTTAAATCTCACTGTTGACGTAATTAAAAGCTATTATTTCAGCTTCGGACATTCCGGCAAAGTAACATAAATGTTATATGATTCCAAGCAAAAAGGAACTACAACTGGAATTTAATTCCTGAATCATCCACAGACCAGTATGACCAGTTCTATTGGTTGAAATCATTGAAAAACAAAAACTGGATACAACATGAGCATTTCCACAAATAACTTAAAATTCCAAGAATTTTGCTGACCAACTCCTAACAAATACAATCATTTTCTGTGGCAACAAAATGCAATAACTTTCTTGACCTGCCAAGTCAAAGATGGTGTATAAGAAGATTTTAGAATATCACAGATGAGCAGTGCAATCACATGACACCACAACAGGTTTATAGTCTGTGGATATAAGGCTTAGATTTTATCAAAACAAGTTGTTTCTTTTTTAACACTCCCCCAGTAATTAGCTTAATTGAATGCAGACTGCCATGGGCATCATGTCACATCCTGGTTTAAAATTTAAATATTGCAAAACAGGATATTTTAAAATGGGCCATGCCATGCTTTCTAGAGCAGCTTTGAATCCAGGAAAAAAACAGCAACAAAAAAAATGCTTTGTAGATTATTTTTATTTGTCTGATTAACTGCACATTAAAAATACATTATGGGTGAGTTACCAGCCCTTTTCCAGATCATTACTGCTTAAGCATTCATTGGTGGAAAATGGACGGAAGTATGAAAGTAATTCGAGGATGTAAGATAGCATCTAAATAAATAAACTGCAGAGGAAGAAAACAATAAAGTATTATTTCAACGCTGAGCCGCTAATGACTGAGATTCTTTGAAACTGAAACCGCAACGTCATACATGGAACCACAGAGCATACTTATGATTTGCTAAATGACACAAAAGCCCCAAGCTGTCTGAACAAAAAGCCGCTATTTATATTTATTTCTAAGTCTGTCTTTCAAAGGCCAAATGTGTTTGTCTTTTCTGATTTCCCTAGATCTGTGATGCGTTCTTATGTTCTCTGAGCCACCAAGGGAGAAACAAAATGCGCAATTTTGGAAACGGTTTTAAGAGAACACAAAAACAAACCCCCTGCATAAAGTCATGTAGGCCTACAACACGCAGAGCACACGCGTGCAGGCTGGTATGCACTCACACGGTGCCGTTTCAGAAGGAGCGGAGATGTGTTTTTACAAAACACAGAAAGCGAATGTGTTTGCACTGAGCTTGTTATTGCAGAGTTAGGGGCCGTTTTCTACGGATGCGCCATGCGGCTGCAGTTAGACATAGCAGAGGACCAGGGGCGGAAAATGTTGCAAAGAAAGATGGAAAACATCAAAAATGATTGTGAAAATGGGCAATATTTGCTAAACGTCCCCAAGACCTATAGATGACCTCAGTTTCTTTTTCCACTTGAAATACACCATTGAGAGAATTATTCCACAGGGACTTCAAAAATACACCATATTGTACAACCGTCCTGCGCATTTTTTTGGCTAAATCCTCCATTAATGCACAATATCACAAACATGTATCCTCAAATGGCCGGCACAGTGAACTATGTGATGTATAGTGGTCAAATCTCTCTCACTGAATAATACAGCCTGTGTCTTTTTCCCATGTTAAAGAGCGGCTCCTTCTTAGAAGCTGAAATGCATTTCATTCAGAAAAAAATGAGTAAATCCTTCCAATAATAACTTGCAGTGTTTAAGACCCTAAGATAAAAGAAATATTTAATCAAAAAGTAGCCAATAGCATCTCTTTCCTTTCCCTTTCCGCAGTGCTGGGTAATGGGTAGTGGTGATGTCATTACGAAACAGAACATTAGCTGTATTCATTCAACTTATACGTGGTACGGGTTAAGGAGTGGGGTGTTTTGTGACAGTAAGCAGGGGTCAAAGAGACACACACAGTGCAAACTCCAATGCAACCACATCAAGAACAGGAAAGATACACAGTATGAGAAAAAAAGCAATGGGAGAATTATATCAGGCAGTTACAATTTCCTGAATGTTTATGGTATGACACTCTAGAGCGGCACCATCTGCTTGGAGGTGACACTGCACATGGCTTCTGAGACGGCCATGTACTACGCACAACTTCTGAGACGGCCCTGTACTATGCACGGCTTCTGAGACGGTCCTGTACTGCGCATGGCTTCTGAGACAACCCTGTACTACGCGCGGTTTCAGAGAAGGCTGAGTACTGAGCATGGCTTCAGAGACAGCCCTATACTACGCATGGCGTCTGAGACG
>JAODUD010000127.1:24492619-24516765 GCA_026784285.1 Stomatorhinus walkeri
CTATGCATGGCTTCTGAGACGGCCCTGTACTACACACAGCTTCTGAGATGACTCTGTACTGCACACGGCTTCTGAGATGGCCAAGTACTACGCATGGCTTCTGAGACGGCCCTGTACTACACATGGTTTCAGAGATGGCCCAGTACTACGTGCGGCTTCTGAGACTGCCCTGTACTATGCATGGCTTCTGAGACGGCCCTGTACTACACACAGCTTCTGAGATGACTCTGTACTGCACACGGCTTCTGAGACGGCCCAGTACTACGCATGGCTTCTGAGACTGCCCTGTACTACGCATGACTTCTGAGACTGCCCTGTACTACACTCGAATTCTGAGATGGCCCTGTACTGCACACGGCTTCTGAGATGGCCCTGTACTGCTCACGGCTTCTGAGATGGCCCTGTACTACGCACGAATTCTGAGACTGCCCTGTACTACACACGGCTTCTGAGATGGCCCTGTACTGCACACGGCTTCTGAGACTGCCCTGTACTACGCATGACTTCTGAGACTGCCCTGTACTACACTCGACTTCTGAGATGGCCCTGTACTGCGCACGGCTTCTGAGATGGCCCTGTATTGCGCACAGCTTCTGAGACTGCCCTGTATTGCACACGGCTTCTGAGACAGTCCTGTACTTGAAGGATTCTGGCTTTATTGCCATATCTTTAGGTAAGGGCAAGTCCTCACACTGTCTCACCACAAAGAAAACAGGATATGATGCACAGGGAACTTAAAATGTCAGAAATGATACCCATTCTAAATAAACTCTCACATCTCTTTCTCCTTATACCTTCCTGTTTGATTAGATGATAGAACCCGGTGGATATTTTAACGGACACACTTCACTGCATTCCACGAAGCAAGTTGCATGCATGTATCAGAATCTCTTCTCGATCAGTTGAGTTAATAATTTGGACAGTTCACTTACTGGTTCCAGTTATGTTGAATTTGTTTTTGAAAAACAGCCATCTCAACCAGTATCTTTGTAGAACTGGTCTGTAACTACATTCATGAAAACTGCCAGTTGAAATCAGGACGCTGCCTAGTTTTTAAGACACGCCAGAGTACTGTAGTGATTTAGCTAACACAAACCATAAGCTCCATAAGTGACACGTATTTCAAAAAGACACTTACATATAAGGCTGTAGTGATTACGTATATACCTTTAAATTACTCCTCAAAGTCCAATTAAAACACGTGCCTGTATGTATACGCAAAATTACGATTCACTAATTCAAACCAATTCACCACGTTTATGGTTGAAAGCGAATGCCATTTCGGCTTCGTATTTTGGATGCAAAGTATTTTAATGTGAAACACGCCAATTACCGCACTTCAAAGAATCTCACAATGAAAACACATGAAGACCCCTTAAATGAAGAGCCCGTAGAATTTTGGACTTGTTGCTAAACGAGCGCTAAGAGAATCCATATACAACAAGAAATTAAATGATTATGAAAATCCTCGTGCCATGCAGTAAGTGCGCCTTGAACTTATTAGGCACATGCAGGCACGGCGGAGTGCGCCATGTCATGTCTTACTTTTTTAAAAGCCCTAAAAGCAGGATTGACTTTCAAGCTGGATTTTTAAAGGAAAGGGTCTCGTTCAGTAATTGCAATATAATGAGGGCTTCGGTGACCCCCTGCTACATCTTGGACATGTTTTTTTTTATTTACTCATCTGGGCAAAACCAATGGCTCAGTCAAAGAGATGGAAAAACGAAAGTGCTTCCAGCTCCTACAGGAACTTGATTTCTCTCAGCAGCTGTCTTGCTTTGCACAAGTGCGGAGTCAGAGAATCACCCGTCCCAAATCAATCACGCCGGGTGACATTTCCTGCAAACTGTGTTCAAAAGACAAATGGGGGAGGGACCAAAAAAAGGGACATCAAATTGGCAGAGAAACAGATGGAACGATGCGTTCTTGTTTATGTTTTGGTCATTTAAGCAGCCTGATTCTTTGACACTAGCCCCCATTAGTGTTTTGACTTTGAGCAGTCATGTACTGCAGTCTGGAAAAACACCTGACACTAGCTTGAATTAATGTCGCTTTTAACTGAACTCAGTTAAAAAAGTGGAAATATCGAAAATGTAGAATTAATTATTTTTTTTCTTCATCTTTTTTGTTTAAGGAGCATCTACTAGGGTCATTACGTGCAAAGTAAAATCAACAAAAATAATGCCAATAACATCAGTGCAGAAAAAAACTTTAGCGATTTCATCGAAGGCAACAAAAACAACAACAATAATAAATGAATAATTATTAGAATATATACCACAGCATTTTGCAATGAGGCCCTTTTTCCCTAGGGTTTATGTTTAAAAAAAGCTTCCATTTCAAAAGAAAACAAGACCGCTCTTGATGGGAATGGCAGACAGGGATATGCATTTTGGTCATTATGAATTATAAAGTATGACTCTGAGGCCTTGGGACTGCTACAAACGATGTTTATTTTACAGTGCGATGCTGGAGAGCTTCCCCGCTCTCTGGCATGGCCGACGTGTGAACACAGAAACAGTAGGAACCTTATTCCAGGTGCACGGAAGTCCTGTCGGCGAGTGGCAAGGCTGCACGCCACTCACGGCAGCTGGCCGTTCAACCCCGAGGACGGGAAAACGGCTTGTCTTAACGAGCTTTCCAAGGGCCTTGGAATAACTAAGACTTCGTTTTCAAAAGCCAGTCATGTCACAGATCCAGATTTCCTTCTGATTAAAGAAAACACCGGGCCAAAGAAATGTGAGAAGGTGTTTTTATTTTTGCTGATTTTATGAAAAAAAAATCATAAAACTGTTACTACATTTCTGTGTTTTTTTTTACTTAATGGAAGAAAAGAGATACTAAATGGAGCTCAGGTTTCACATAAACATATGTGGAATTATTTATGGTGCCTTTTTTCAAATGCACTGGAATACTGTCCCCCACTGCCAAACAGGCTAATAAATTAAAGCATAAATTAATAAAATAAAAACTTTAAATCAATTGTTTCCATTCTCTTTTGCATTTTGCACATTCTATCGTTGTTGCATTTATTACCAAAGAACAGAAAGAGTTTATATAGTGGTTTTATTCAGTTTTAATTTACTTCTATTGTATAAACATAAAATTAGTTATTTTGTTAAACTTCCAAGCATTTTTTTGGAATCTGCACCTTTCATTTAATTTGCTCACTTCCTCTTTTGCTTCCCCTCTGTAATTCCATTTATAACGTTCCAGAAAAAAATCCTGTTGTCAAGGGTAGTCCAAGGAAAACAACAGAGGAACGTCAGGGCTAATATGGAGCGGGCCTTGGATAGTGTGGGCTTTCAGCCTAATTGGGATCATACGCTGCATGGACTCTGCTGGCGCACATACACGATTCATCAGAAAGACTTTAATCGCCGGCTGTTTTCGCCATGAGCCTCGCTGGACACCTTGGTACAGACTCCCTGAGTCGTGCACCGTTTAAGCCTGTGCCTTCTGACTCCAAAAACACCCGCTTCATAAATTAAGGGTCAGGACCCCCCCCCCCCCCCAAACCACCATCACTGCCATAACCACCATCAGCTCCACCTCACACCCACTGCCTAATGCACCTCCTCAAACACTCCCCTTAATGATTAAATTGCGTCTTGTGTGGAAGTCCAGAATCTCCAGATTCCGGGGGGGGGGATGACTCTTCCGCTTGATTGTAATTTATGTCGGAAGTCGTAATTGTCTACCCTTTGCTGTGCCAGAAGTCCGCAAGCCGGCGGTGTGTCGGGCTGTGAGGGGGGCACATGCATCGTCCACCCAGAAGATTGAAGTTCAAATAAATCCAAAAATAAACCTTTTTTCCCTGAATGCTGCTGAATTACTGCAATCATTGAACTCTTTACAGAAGAACAGTATTTTGTATGGGTGTGCAGAATATCAGTATTCTGTATATAATTACTTCAAGGCACAGGCTGGATGTATCAAGTGAGTGCTAAAGAATGATTACACTCTGGGTGAAAAAGTGGGGTTTGAGGAAAGTGTAACTGTGCAGGAGTAAAGCCTTTTCTCTCCCTTTTCAAGACATATGGTGAAGGACCACCAACGCACGGAAAGAAGAGCAAGTTCAGCCTCTTTTATGATTAGAGCAGAAATATCCATTGCAGAAATCCCAAAAGATGTAAAAACTGCTTCAGCAGCTAATATATTTTCAAACGTCACAGTGTGATGGAAATGGTCTTTCAGTTTAACTTTCAAG
Organism: Stomatorhinus walkeri; assembly: GCA_026784285.1. NCBI lineage: Eukaryota > Metazoa > Chordata > Actinopteri > Osteoglossiformes > Mormyridae > Stomatorhinus > Stomatorhinus walkeri. The sequence continues at coordinate 24,496,830 of JAODUD010000127.1, forward strand.
GGCTACCTCATCCAGAAAACGGCCATGTTAGTGAAGGAACTGTTCGCAAAAGACAAAAAAGAAGATGCGAAATCATGCTAATTAGGGCCACAATATTTGTCAGCCTTATGTTTTACTACAGAGCATTTTTTACATCGTTGGTCAGTTGGTCCTGTAAAAAAATACAGAGAAACAGAAAAGTGTGTAACTATTGTTGGTATATCTTACGTTTCTGAACAGGCCCATAGCCAGAAATAAATTTAATGGGGTGTCCAGCAACCCTACCAATAGAGGACGGGGGGGGGGGGGGTGTCAGTTGGGCAGGGGGAGTTCAAACCTATAATTTACCTATCTGTCTATATGCCTGCTTATGTATTACAAAGGAATCAGTTAATTCACATGTAACAGTAAGTACTTTCAAGTTGTATGAAACTCCTCAAAAGTGCATAAGATTATGTTTGAGTAACATCAGTGAGGCCCTAAAAAAGCTTTATAATGCATCGTTGTTACTAAGTCAGAGAAACAAACAGAATATTTAATCATTCAATGAATTTATGGACTTTTTCATGCATTTGGAGTAGATTGTATCTATATCTCATGAAACTAACAATTATTTCCCAATCTGAAATTAAATCCAGCAGCATTGTTAAAATAAATAATGTGGATTATGTTAAGCTTGCAAGTACACTATAGCTTCGTTTAGAAAACACACTGACAAGAAAATATTGCACCACAGTGTACTTTATAAGGATCCAGTGCACTTATATTGTAGACATGTCAGCAAACTAATGGTGTAATTATTAAAGTAAATCTCAATAGCTTTGACTAAACCATCACTCTTTGGAACAAGGGATGACATTGAAAACACAAGATGGATTACAAGAGAGTTAACCAAATCTTCCTCTTAACAAAAGAGGCTTATCAAAGACTCCTGACTAAAATGCACATATTTTCCAGTCATGAGAAACTTTTTTTTGTTTGTTTTACACATCTTCGTTTAATATGTTTTCATTGCACATTCTCAATCATTTCTCAAAGAAAAAAAAAACTCATACCAAAATCATCTACAGTGAAACCAGTTCCACTAGTAATCAGCAAGGGAGTATTTTCAGTGACTACATGTAACTTTTAAAGTGTATGTTCAAACAGATGAAAAACAGAGGTGTTTTTGTGTGAGACATTTCTACTGAGTATCAACATTAAAATAAGTGACATTTATACCCTCCTGAAAAATCCAGTTGAAAACCAGCTTCTGCTACTGGCTGGTTTTAGCTGGTCTAAGATTATCTAAAATGGTCTTCGATGGTCATGTTCCATCTCTTGCTGCTCTTTGATGGTTTAGCTGGGAGAGTCACCTGTTGGTCATGCTGGTGCAGCCAGTCTATCATATTGGTCATGCTGGTGTGAAGAGCTAAACCAGCTAGAATGACCATCATAAGTTAAACCATCGAGCCCTCATGCAGTAACATACCTTGTTAATAACATACCATAAGCTGGCTATCTATCATGAATTGGTCAAACAGCTTAATCAACTCAAGCTAAAAAAAAAAGTTATAATTCTCAAAGTGAACTTATGCCTTCATATGTTTCATTATGTAAAGTAGCTTCTAAGTTTATTTCATGTGAGAGTTTTATGGAAATTTTTATTGTCATATGCACAGAAAACAAGCAGTTTCGCTGTACAATGAAATACTGACTTTACGCATCTTTCTTTCACCACAGAAAATAGAACATGATTATAAATTCACATAAATAGGTAACACGCTCTACAGGCAGCAGCAGTAAAATAAACTAGTAAAGTGTCTCTGTGTTTTTACAGTGGTAGAAGTAGTTGGTGTTGTTTATAATGCAAGGTTGTTCACAAGCCTGATTGTGGGTAGTAACTGTTTAACAGTCTTGTTGTCTGGGACGTCACACTTCTGTAGCGCTTTTTTATGCATTACTTATGCCATATAAATTTTTTGATATCATCCATCCATTTTCTAAAACCATTTGTCCTATTCAGAGACGTGGAGGGTCCGGAGCCTACCTTGGAGGCTACGGGCGCAAGGCAGGGAATAACCCAGGATGGGGCACCAACCTATCGCGGAGCACACTCACACACCATTCACTCATACAACATTCACTCACACACCATACATTCACACACCATTCACTCACACACCATTCACTCACACACCATTCACTCATTCATGGACATCCATGGGCAATTTAGTAACTCCAATCAACCTCAGCATGTTTTGGGACTGTGGGGGGAAACCGGAGTACCCGGAGGAAACCCCACGACAACATGGGGAGAACATGTTGGTATCAGTGTCAGATTATATAATATTCAATATCATCAGACTTCTGTTTTTTCCAATACTTTTTCTCGTAACTATACATATATTACAAAGCGCTCTGTGTATTGATAACTCCTTATAGTAGGTCACACCAATGAAAATAATTGATAAAAATTACTTTATAAATTATTAAACACAAAGTACCAAGAAGTATCATTCTTACTCAGATGTCAAATATACTTTGATATTTCTAGAGTTTATATTCCTAAAATGTGACATTGGACCATTCACTTTCAATTTTCTTGTCATCTTGTCACTGTTTATGTTAAACGAGCCTGAGTCTGTAGGTAGAACAGAGTCTTTTATGAAGACAGTTTGGACAGTGCAGTGAGGCAACTCGCGGTCTAATTCAGGACATTACATCACGATGTTTTTTGAGCATCAGGCAAGTTCTGTGACAAGACAGGAGGAAGTAATTAAACCTTATTATGCTGAATAAAAAAGACCTGCACCCTAACCAGACTGTGAGCTGTAACTGAAGTGTGCCACGCGCTGTCGTGCTGGGAAGCGAGGGGCCCCAGCATGGAAAATACCCGTGCGTCGCAGCCCACGCGGACGCCGCTGTTTAGCGTCCCGGTGGTAGCTTTACGTCACGGCTGAGCCAGTTTCTGTGCCCTGAAACCGACAGCTTGTAAGTGGTTGTCGCACGTTCGCGGTAACGCTAACAGATGTAGAACGCAAAGCAGAACGACGTGACAAACAATGAAAATGCAGAGATTATTTAATCAGCTCTGACGATACTGTTCTGTTAGGGAAAAACTCTGGGAATCCAGTCTAAGCTACATAAAAAATCATTAATGCCGTAAACATGTTTAAAGGAAAATAGTTAAGCAGTATTGTTCACTAAGCCTGTTTGTTGCACAGGATTTACTAAATTCACAGGATGCCACAAATTACAGTTATACACTATTTAAATAGTCGCTGACATGCAGCATGAAGTATAAATCAAGATAAATAAAGGTATATATGGCATGGACATAGACAACATAAAATTTGTGCAAATTGTTTAACTTAGCCTACAACGTATTCTAAAAATCACAATTTCAATCACTTGTTAATCTGATGATTCAATATTAAATATTGTCAGTAAAAATGTCCCGTGAATTAAATATTGTCAATATAGGCCTACCATCTGTCTTATGTCCTGTAGCTAAGTTATTAATCAGTTCTTAAATGGATGGTTCTCATTTATCTACAGTTTAAAACAAACAGAGAAATTGTGACAGAGATACACTCTCAGATATAAATCCAAGACGTTTTTTTCCTGCTCAAAATTTCAAAATTTTATCCACGTATTAATTTCTAGATATACCTTTTCATTATCTTCTCATTTATAAAATATTCAAATTACTAGCTGTGCGAAACTACATTATCATATATTCAGGTATAAGTTGATTCATCCAAAATGGAAAATAAAAATGAGAAGACCTTGTTCAGTCAAATCACAGTGCAGTTTAAGCTTAATTAAACATCTGCAGCCATCTGCTTTAAGAACCAGAACTGAAAATACACTTAGGCGCACCTGTAATGTCTCAGTAATAAGTGTGTGTTACACATCCGAGAAATGGGATATTGTTGTCATTTTGAATGGCAGTGTTTCTGAAATGCGATTCCGGCATTTTCGGCCTTTTCCGAACGCCTTGGTAGATGTGGAAAACCTAACTTAGAATAGGTTAATACTTTTATAAGATGAATGTTATCTACGATTGTTTTGTCCTAGAGTTTAAATGATGACGAGATCTTTCTTCGTAACACGTGATACCGAAAAACATATGCTTACATAAATCATTAAACAGCTATTAAAACACGAACGAAAATTAGCATTAACCTGAAAACCCAATGAATGAATCCATTGGGTAATTTTAAATTGTTTTGAGTATCCGTATTAAGATATATATAACTATGGATAAAAATAAATCATATATTTAATGCATTATGTAGCATCACCTATATAGGCTACATGAGCGCTAAATTCGGGAAGCTAATTGTTCTATGTCTCCCGTTATTCATGCACTAACGTTTCCACTGAAAGCTAAACAAATTCTTACCTATAAAACGATTTTATTTCAGCGGCGTAAAATGCCGTGTTGTAGCGCTGAAGTAAAGAGTGGATAAACATGCAATACACAGTGTAGTTCAGTCATCGACACCGCTGTTTTTCGTAAACCACAAGAAATAAAACACATCTGAGAAGAAACTACGTGTTCGAGTCGATAGTGTAATATGTATTAACTAGAATAATTGCTTTTTTATTCCTCAACAAAAAATACGTACGAAGGGAACCTGACCCCCAAATGTAAAATTTCCATCATCAGTTTTTTATTTTTGAAAAATGTGCGCAATTTCTTTTCTTTTTTTGTTGATAGTTTTAACAATAAAGACGAAACGTTCTATATACCTCCAGCAATATCCTGAACGTATTCTGTTTACTCTTCTGTATGGTCTGGAGTGGAAGACGAGAAAGGCCTTTGGAGTAGAGATGGGTTAGCTTAGAGACCACGTCTGTAACGCACACAATGCGTACATGCGTATGTATAAAAGCACAGCAGCACTCATTTTCATTTTATAAGTTCATTGTATAAACAGAATAGCTGTTTCGATCCGAGTCTAATAACCCTACTAAAAATAAATGTATAATAACGAATTGTCGATAAAAAATTGCAGACACTTTCATCTATATAGAAAATAAATTTATATTAAGTGCATTTTATGCGGTTTCTTAAAATTATGCATTATTCATTTCTATATGTCTTAAAAAACAGTATTGTTGTCGATAGCTAAGGTTTTTCAAGAACTTAATTCATTGTTTTGCCCCCAACGGACTCTTACAATAAAACGGTTTATACATCGAATTAGCCTATAAATATTCCGAAACGCAGTGTTTTAAAGTTAAATTATCGTTAGTCAAAATGCCAACATGACACTGCATGTAATTTAAAGTACTAAAAAGTTTTGGGGTAAACATACAGTTGACCCTTAGATATTTAGGTATCAAAACATCAATACGACTTCTGGATATTTTGCTTCGGTATCGTTTAATTAACGTTATGAATAATTTGTTTTCGTCGTCATGATGTTGTTTATGGTGAATCTGCAATAAAAAAAATCTTGTCGCTTTTCTGAACGCATAGTATCTGTCTTTTAATATATACGGATATTCGGATAACCGAAGCTACTTTTATAAAGAACTTTTATAAAATTCTGTGAGATTGTTATGATAGGTATCAGGGGCGTCAGAAGAATGTAGGGGGGGGGTCCAAACGAATAATTATGAATTGATTATTTATTGGCGGCGACGCCCATGACAGGTATAGCTTTGCAAAATTATATTACCCCGTACTAAAGATAGTTTTATTATACGTGACTCGGCAGCAGTCCGGCTAATTCGACGCCGCGCTGGATAGAATCAGTATATTAATGGAATACGGTTCCATCATGTTGGTCGATATAATTTAAGTAATTTAAGAAAAATATAAATGGATAAATTGATTTAAGGAGTAATTATGTGTGGGGCATTCAAGGCATGACTCACGTTGAAAACGCAACAGTACACTGATAATTATGTCAGGCACTGCAAAAAAAACCAAACCCTCTAATGACACGAAAAGGTTAATTATCCATTTAACCTTCCCAGTCCCTGTGCACAAGCCCAGCATATGGTCGACCGCTCCTGATATTGATTGGCAACGTATTTATTTCTCAAGTCTTTCATTTGGTATTTTTAAGAATCCAGAAATTCCTTAATGTTCCTTGGTTATATTTGTATTTCGTTATTGTGTCATCGTGCCTTTAATAAATGGTTACACAGTGCAGCAATTAGGCTACAAGAAATATTAAAATTGCTATTACCTATATTATTATCTTTCAAATAAAAGGTGCAGCGGTTTTATGATATTCACCACCCTGTAAATTCGCATACATCCAGAAGTAACAGGAATCACTATTATTAAAACATTTATGCTAATAATATCACCAGGAAAGCCAACAGACTTATAACACTGCTGCAGTAATACCTTAGTACATTTTATAGCTAATCTTCTTTGCAATTATTCAAAATAAACCAAGCACAGTTAACAATTTGAAGTGCAGTAAATATGTTACAAATACTTTTTTATTGCATGGTGCACATATTATACAACGTAAATTTATTTCGGTTGATAACGTTTAACATCGATAATCAGAGAAAGGGGATCTTGGCTTTTTTCCAGGTTGCTTTTAAATTGAAGATTTGAATGTTTTAAAACACAGGTTCTATTTGAAGTGTCCGCGATTTCCCCCACATTTTGAGCAAAAAATAAGATAATATAGAAAACGTCATCTTCATTATAGTCGTGTTAATTCAATTCCGTTGGTTTTCTGATGTTGATTCTACACCTCCGTGTCGTCACCACGACTCTGTGCTTAAAACACTGCGCGTGTGGATTCTTCACGGCAGCGATTCCCAACATCTAACAATTTTGGAGCAATAATAACATTTAGGCCACCGCAAAAGGAATGTAATTTTAGCTTTTTAAAACCTGGCTAATATTGATGTATTTGCATATTTTAATGATTACGATTTCGTTAAGAACTACTGTTGACCCCAAAGTAGTCTACTGGAAGGGCAAAACTAGTGTATTTTCATATTCTCCTAAATATTTGTTTTCTGTTTTTAGTGTTATTTTGATTTTCATACCCCTTTCAAATATTTTAAGTGCGATGACGTCAATCCCATTCTGTCATCATGAATTAGGACAGCTTGCATTTTGGGGTACATCTGCATGAAGATCGATGCAACGTGAAGGCGACCCATTCCAGACGTTTTATGGACAGTAGATCTATGTGTGTTACCCCAATATCTTTTCTGAAAAGTTTCTTCCAGTTCTGTCAATATTCAGAGACCCAGATTAATTAGACAACGATTTGGTAAAGACAGAAAAATTACGCCAAGTTACTTGACAACTGGCATGACAGTTTAGACGGTCAGTTGCGTATCACCCTATTTTCACACATTAATACTTTATAAACACATGGGAATACGACGCTTGTCAGCGACTGCCAACATGTTTCACTCAATACAGTAAAACCAAAGTTGCAACACAAGTTTCACAAATAGTAATCACAAGTATCCGAATCGTTTATAAAATAGACCTATTGATTTAAAGTTTATTGACAGTAACATTAGTATTAGTGCCGTTTGTTTTAACTGTAAAACTGTTCAAACTAGCTCGACGACAACATTTCCCGCCTTGAGCCCAATAAAGTACAAGAGCAGATGACATATATAGCTTTATTTTTGTACTTAGCTTGGAGGCTCTAACAGAAAAAAACATCCACTCACGCGAAAGCCAAGAAGCTTCTTGATTATGATGATCATGCTTACACAAAATGGCATATAATGCCTCTTAACGTATAATACTTAAATACGTACAGCAGAACTTTCCGTGACGGTTTGGATTTTCTACTGAAATCACCCTCACTCCTGAAGTAGGCCTATGGATATTTGTTTTGGACTTTTTGCCAATACTGTAAAGTGATTTTGTTTCGTGGTAATAATAATAATAGTAATAATAATAGTAATAATAAAAACTGGATGATGAGGATAACATAATAATGCATGTTCTCGCTGGATTAAAATGATCTACACCGGTATTTTGCTTGTTTAAAAGTATTTCAGTATAGATGGCAGAAATATGTGTGTTGGGGGGGGGGGGGGAGAATCTAGCGTATTTCATACTTTCATTCATTCCTTAGTTATACATGCACTTCGCAGCCAGGCGACTGAGGCCAGTCTGTGTAATGAAAAGGTTATCTGCATATTTCTATCGGAGCACATAACTTTGCTCAAAGCCTTGAAAATATCATGCTACCCCGTGGCACATGCCACCTATTTACACCACAGAGTAAACATTTCCTCCCTGAATTAAAGTTTTAATGAAAATTGCCGTAATTTGCAGATCTCCCACAGCCAAGTACTTAAGTAATACTAACCACTTTTGCACAAAATGACAGATTTGCAAAGTTCAAAGACCATTTCATCTGATGTGGCTAAAACCACATTATATATATATATATATATATGTGTGTGTGTGTGTGTGTGTGTGTGTGTGTGTAGAAATCCAACATGAACCTGCATAATATGGTTGCATTCCACTATTTGTTGTCATAAATTTATATATACTGTTGTCAGCAGTGTGAAAAGATTTATATTAAACACTTTCTGAAGTGACTTGCATGGGGGTCGACTTCACGTTTTCTATTTCTTCAGATGCAATCTATTCAATTTAAAATTTTCGATGCAATTTTATTAAGTTCAGCAGAAGTAAGGTTATTGCATTGACGTGCATGGATTCCTTTATGACATAAATTATATATATCATAATTTCTTTATAAACAGAATGTAAAATTATATTTACAAAGTAGTGAAACAGGTGTAAATTATGCATGGAAGCAGAAGTGTGATATGTCTGGCGCAGCATAATGAACATATGGCTAATTACAAATAAAAATGAATAATTGAAGTGTATATTTCAGAATGCTCATCAAAATGTAATTCAAAACATTGCAAAGCATTAGTACATAATTACATAATACATACAAATGTGTGTGTTTCTGAGAAATCTTTATCCAATGGAAATATAATTTAAATATAGGATAAAATAGCATAAGTTTCTTTCTAGAAAATTCTGTAGCAGAAAGATGATTAAAAAACAAACCTATTATAGGGCTATATTATCTGGCATAAATCATGGTCTTTCATGACTATACAGAGATTTGTGACTCCTAGCAAAGTGTATGCGATATTGCAGACAAGCTGTCACGCTTTTTTTGTCTTCGCCTTGGGGGTATATTTGTTGAAAGACATTTTCTTTAATTCATTTACGTCATTAAATATTTAATGTCATAGTGTTCTTTAAATAGTCCATATAATAAATCAATGACCACAAAATATATTCCTCTCTACATCTGGAAAAATAGTGGGCCTACTGTGGGGTGGTGCAAGTATGTTTGAGGTAAGACAGTAAACGATAAAGAACATAGAAGAACATTAGGTCAAAAGGGAGAGATGCAGGGCCGTTAAACTGACGCCCCAGTAGTGACCACACACGCACACACGCACGCGCACACACACCTGAACATCTTTACCAAAAAGTCCAAACTTTCATTAGTTAAAATTGATTGCAGAAAATTAAACAGGAAATAATTATTTTTGAAAACAAATTTAATATTATGTAGTAACTGCATGAAAAGACATTGTGAGAAATGCAGAACAAACGAGCAAAAAAAGAAGTGTATGCCTTTAGTGGGAGTCAATAGCGTCACTGAATGCAACGAAAGTTGATCTACTGACCAGTGTTTTGTTCCTTCCCTTCAAATGAGGGGGCAAATAAGTTCGTCGTGCCAAAATCAGGGAACCGTAACTTGTGATTTTCTGATGCAAAAGTGAAATAATAGGTAAAACAGGCTACCACACAAGGTATGCCTACAGTAGTCTCTAGTGCCAAACTGTCGCTTTCAGGTATAAAACCTCCATCCACCGAAAATCCTTGAAGCTGTTGTTGAGTCACATTGACGGAGTGCATCTGTTTTATTCCTCTTGATTAACGTCAGAATGGGAAGAGGAGGAACCATCGGACTGACGGTCCACATGCCGCGACCTCTCCTGCTCCGAAAGCTGCTCACTTGAGGGAATTGAATTCTTCTTGGGTCGTCCTTTAGGTTTCGTGGGCGATTCGAGTCCACCGCCTTGCAAGACCTGTACGTTAAAAAAAAAGACACGTAGCTGGATCGCAAAAGACCAAAAGTCAAGACAGAAAGGCTACTGCCAATAGCCTGTCGACTTTGGGGCGATGTCAGCTATTAACAGTATTTACTGAATTTACTGCATTTTGTACTGAATACGTGTTAAAATAAATGCTTACTATTTTCTTCCACTTCATTCTTCTGTTCTGATACCACGTTTTTACTTGTAGCTGACTAAGACCCAATGACTCTGCGAGGTCTATTCTGCAAATTTCAACATAAGAGTTTCAGAATTAATGCACAAAACATTTCATTGGCTGAAAGGAAAATATATGAGAAATAAATGTATCCGGAAAGATACGTATGATGCGATTATATCTTCTGTATTCGCATTTAAACAATGACTGTTCACCGCCTGAGTTAAGCACAAGAAACATGATAGTTATATCATGATAGTCATACCTGTCTGGTGTCGAAAGATATTTCTGCTTCTCAAATCGTTTCTCAAGGCCCATGAGCTGCAGTTCAGTGAAGACGGTTCGGCTCCTTCTGCCTTTTTTCGTTTTATTTCCTCCATCCCCTCCGGGGTCTAGCTTACTGCGAAGATGGAGGTCCAAGGGCAAGTGGTGAGAGCCAGAGCTGACCTGCAGACCTGGAGTTCCCGACAGGAGAGCGGATCCTAGAGGAGCTCCGAGGGGGCATGAGAGCGGCGACATGGGGAACTTAAGGATACTCGCCTGCTCTTTTAAAACTGAAAAAGAAGTCGGAAATTAAGTTAGAACAGCCACTTTTAATTAAGCTACAGACAAAGCAATAATAATAATAATAATAATAATAATAATAATGATGATGATGGTGAATAAGCTATCAATGACAACAATAATAATGGAAACATGCGATAATTAAAAAAAAGAAAATATGGCCTATAATGAATTCACATATTTATGTTGTCGATCAAAACCAGGAAGTCTTTCCCTTGCTCTACATGTATACTGTTTATTCATTAACTGAAACGCGCGCACAATTATTTTATGGAAACGCTTCTATTGCTCCGATATTAATTATTTTGTTCAGTAACGAAACAGGCCAATATGATCCTATTTCCCAGCACTAAAGATACTCACGGCGAACATACTACGCATGTCTTTTTAAGGACTTGGAATGGCAGAATTACAAAATCGTGCGGTAAACTGTCGACATAAAGACGGAATGCCAGACAAATGAAAAACGTATGGTTGTACATTGATACTAAGGGGATAATGCACTGACACCATAAATAACAATAAGACAACTTATTTATTTGTAATGAATAGCAAAAATATAGCAAGTTATATATGTAATTAAATTTACATCAATTTTTCACCTTTCAACCTTTACGGCCTGTTTTAAAAATAATAAAAATAAATTAAGTTTTTGTATTTATTTAGGTAGACCTAGTTTATATACTCAATACTAATTTAAACGACAGACGTATAATGCTTTCGAAAGCGTAACATCGAGGGCCTACTGGGCATGCAGGGAGTATGGGGAACCTGAATGATCGATCAGAAACTCGGCGCAGAGACGGACGAACGCCGTTTTCCGGACAAACGCCGTTCCTATGGACATTCCAGCAGGGATCTCTTCACGCCATTGCAACGTATGTTTGAGATAATAATTGTTTAAATCTGGTACCATAAATGTCGGATGTGCATATATTTTGTGTCCGAGCGCATTCAGCACGTCGTCAGTTATATAATTCGACATATTCCCTGAAAAAATCCATTTTAACTTCGGATGTATGCTTCCATATTGTTAGCGACTGTATAATTAATTTTGTTTTAGCAGATGGACAATCGAGTTGTTTTGGTACAGCTTACCTAAATGATTGTGGTATGGTCGCGCAGATAAAAGAGCCTGCACACCGAACTTCAGCAACTCCCCAGTCGGAGCGGGCACCTTCTGGTCGGGGTGATCAGTCAGAATTTCCTCGATCATGAAACTCCTGTACCGATGCGATCGGTGGTCGGGATGCGCATCTGCTGGATAATAATGTGGCCCCAGGTCCATGGAACGCTGCATTGTTCTAGCAGTACGAGTCACAATCCGAACAGAGCCAAAGCACCGGATAAACTTTTATGAAAGAACATCTGGGTGATAAAATAATCTTAAAGATGATGCATCATTGATGTTCAAGGCGAATGCGATTTTCGTCTTTCGAGGATAAAGAAATAATCCTGAAACGGAAAAAGAACGACCATATAGTCCAAGGAACGAGATTGTATCCGATCACGCCATCCTCTCCTCATCTGCTCGCGTCTTAATTGCCGCTGGTACGACTGAAAAAGCCAGCTCTTCGCTGAAGTGGCAAGCTGAAGTATAAGCCGCCTTCCAAAAGACTCGATGAAAAAGTTATCTCCGCCCAGTTAAGACTAAACCGCCTATTACCGTTCTTAGCCAAAATGACCTTTCAGTTAAGTATGGGCGTCTTTGGGGCGCTGGACTTATAGCGAGCCGAACGCGCGATGCTCCTCCTCCAATTTAATCATCAAGGGCAAATGCTTTTGGCAATGATGCTTAAGTAAGTAAATGTAATATTTGTATCTTGCGTCTGTATATATGTTTTTTGGGGGGGCGGGTGAGAATGTTCATGACTTGAATTTTATAAACTCATTAAAGTACGTCATCAGCGCAAAAACGTAACCACTAATATATTCAAAATATATAAAAGATACGTATACAGAATAAGAACACAATTTAACATCGTGTCAGCAATATTGTCAACAGAAATAAAAGCTTTATATTTAAAAAAGAAATTATAATAGATGAACAAGAGAAATTAATGGAGACCGCTAATTAATATGCGTAGTACTACAAGTCTGTGAGTGGAAGGAAAAGTTACGAATAGTCCTGATTTATTAATGACAATTGAGAGCTAATCTTCAGACCTCGTTGACCATCGAACAGGTGGGGTTAATAAAGCCATTTAAATATAAAGAGTAATCTAGAACGGTACTGTTTTTTTTACATTTTTAGCAATATAAGTCATATTTGCTAGGCCTAAATATTTCGCATATGATTCTGTTTTGTGAAATATTGCTTACGTAGTTAACATTACAGTAGGGACGGATGAAGGTCTATCTTAACGTAAAGAAACAATAAAAGACAAAAAAAAAACAATAAAAGCTTAAAAAGACACAATGCATGGCTTGCAGTTTACCTCAGCAGGATTGATTTTCATGTTAGTACGCTCTCGTGTGCTGTGTTTTAATCGGTAGAGTTACTTAATTTTACACGGATAAATAAAATATATGCGTCTTAGAAATAAACTCGGCATCTTTCGTTTGGATTTGTCAACCACAAATTTTCCTTTATGAGCCAGCGAGGGGTTTTTCCAGATCTTTATTACACGTGTCGAGTAATAATAATAATAATAATAATAATAATAATAGTAACCATAATAATAAATATTATCAACAGCATAACCATTGTCATCATCATCTTCATCATAATCAAATCAATTTTAGGTTTTTAAAAGGTATTTTAAAATAAAAAGCGCAGATCGGTAGAAAAAAATACTGTAGGCTACTCAAATTCAAAATATACATTCATTTTTAATAACATTTAGTTTAAATATAATCGTGCATTATGTTACGCATCTTATCCATGCATGTTTGCCAAGCCCAGATTTTTTCCATTTAATAAAAAAAATCAACACGCATACGCCAGATTTAAGAAATCATTTTAAGGTATATGGTCAATTGCGAATGACAAAGCTAAAGTAATCTAAACGTTTCCTTCGTGAATTGGTTCTTCCATTTCAAAATAAATGCCTGTCAGTCGGGTATCACGCGGCGTACTGTGCAGAAGACAGTATCGTGGTTACTGACACCTTGTAACCAGGTGATTTCCGATTTTGGTCTTAGGTGAGGATCCTTCAATTCTCCATTGAAAAAAAATCTCGAACCTAAATTCCTCCATTAAAGAATTCAGAATTATGGACAAATATAATTTGCTTATAACTATGTAACATTGGGTAAGACAATTTTATGTTTATGGCTCTAGGCTGTATAAGTATGTATTAAATACACAAGTCACGTGGTGGAATATTCCTGAGTATTCAGTATTGCAATTTATTAATATATGTAACAATATTTGTATATTAAAATATACATAATAGAGTGACCCCATTCAACATGACAAATTGAATTTTGCCTTACAGTGAAAACATTTTAGCTCTTAATCAAGTTTTCACTTTTCGGAGTTCAATGTTGAGTTACAATGTAAAGCTGACCAATGCAACAAATTAAATCTACCACTAGAGGGCAGTATGAAGGAATTATTTTCCTACACATATTTTACACATTTTTTTTTTGCAAGTAGGGTTTTCCAAGAGGTAAATCAATTTAAACTATAGGAAACAGACATGGAAACTGTATGTGTATTTTCATTTACATCTTTGTCTATATTATCTGGGGATTTGTCTTATTGTTTCTTGTAATTATATAGATATGAAAAGTTTTGCAGTGCTTAAATAACCATGCTTCATCATTTCCCCGGCCTCGTACAGGAATTTCGTTTGCCCTCCTTCTTTTAATTATTTATGCGTCTTTTAATACATAACTAAAATGTTACACGATTAAATCAAAGTCTAATGCTAGCTGTACTGTGCAACATTGTTCACGTATGTAGAAAATATAACGGGCGAATATTACTGATATCAGAAGTAACACTGAAAAATTATAAGCATGCCATTTAGACGTAATATATTGATTCTGTCGGTTTCAACATATAAATCAAATCTTACAATATAAAGCATATCTTACAAAATAATCGACAAATACTAAAATGTTACGCTAAACTAAGGTGGAATTTTGTATAGTGCATATTAGACAAGGAGGTATACATTCATATTTGCAAATACATTCACTTTGTGTGCAAGATAATGTAAAACCAAAATGTGATATTTTTATTTGCTCTAAGTACAAACATGAGTGAGTATTGCTTTATATATCCAAACGAACGAAATTAAATCGACCAAGTCAATACTCCATTGACAAAATTATATTCAAAGAAGACTGTCGACGAATTTTTAATTTGCATACATGTCTGCGCCATTGAAAAAAAACAACGTTTGTGCAAATAAAATGCGAAGAATGATTAGCACCATTAATTTATATGGAACCGTTTTACTCTACGTTTGGTTGTATTCAAGAAGCTCTTTATGGTTAATATAGACTCCATACACAATCAAGAAACGCGATCCTCATTTATTACATGCCAAATAATAAATGCTTCCATGTCTCGTTGAGAGTGTGTACCGCAATCTGTCAGAAACATTTAAGTGGATCCTAACAGAGTGCGCATGCAGGCAAGCATAAATCACCTAATTATGTATAACCCCGCCGCAGCCGGGACGGCAGCTATTAAAGGCAGCATTGTACAGGTATGTGGGTGGTAAGCAGGTCCCTTCTCGCGCCGTTTCCCGTGTGTGCTGCATATGGTTGTAATTGTCGAGGTACCTTGTTTCTCCGTAAGCCCTTGAAAGGCTTTCGAATTGCTCCAAATGTGACTGTAACCTCCAATTCCATCTCAAACGTGATTTCAGGAAACACGTGCAGTTCCGTGACTAGGGGCAACATTTGCCATCGCTATAGTCAATAACGCTTTATAAGAAGGTTTGGTCCATTCTATTCCAAAAGTGGGGACACACACAGGTTACGAGCATTTCGCTGTTAACTGTACTGAAACTGTATCTCTTCGTAAGTTATAAAAGGTTTGTAATGAATTATTTAGGATATACATGTAAAACCGTTTTTAATTAAATTAGATCTAGGCTACAATATATGGTCATACATATATCTTGCCTGCGCAAAACAAAAATACGTATTTGTTATAAATTCCTATTTTTACTAATTACGCTGTTAATAATAATAATAATAATAATAATAATAATAATAATAATAATAATAATGGAGCATCATACATGCATAATGGATAATTTGGATAATTCCCCGAACAGAATTATACACATTGGTTTTAACTGGGAAACTTGATCATTTCACTGACAGCTCCCTTGCGTTCTTGAGGTAGTAATCTAAATCAAAATTGTTTTCATATGTAACAAAGGTATGGGTTTTCACTCCAGTTGATGGCATAAATGGGTGATTTTTGCACAATAAACATTCAGGTCTTTATTAAATGTGTATTTGATACCATTTTCATGTATGGAAGTAAATAACTACCACATAAATGTTGAGATAAATTAATATCCAACTCCTCTTGCACAGCCAACAAACTGTTTGCCTGCTTATTTACAATACTGGTTATTTTTGTGGATGGAGTTCAGATGACCAGAAGACCACTGAAGCTGAAATAGTCACCTTAGTCACACAAAACTGGTATTGTGGCATGATCTAAGGGAGGGAAGATGAAGGCAAACCGGAATACAGCCACAAGAACACACTTTCAATTCCAACTGAGTCTGATTATATAAAACTAGCCTATGTACTACCAAAACTATTAAATTTCCAAAATGTAACAATAGTTATCCCATAAATACTCAAAAAATAGTAGCATGACCTGACTGTTATTTCAAAGCTTTTTCCACTTTACACAATAATAATAATAATAGGAGTAATATTATTATTAACATTATTAGGCATATAATACTATTCTACTACTATTAGGCTTATTATTGCTGTTCTTGATATTATATAATGACATTTTAACATATTTAATAAAGAATTTTTGGGGGTATTAAATTATTTGTAAATCAGATTGGCTCATAAGTTTCTGGCGTTGTTAGTTTTTTAAAAACCATTTTCAGGGTGAAATATATTTTGACCATAAGTCTGTGTGAAAAATGTATTGTCATATTGTCATAAAGATATGTTATGTCCCAAATTCTTGGTTCCAGCAGTTTTGGGGTGTAATTTCTACCGATGTGTAATCATCACTGCAATTTTAAATTCCATCCGTGTGGTTTTCCAGTCCAGGGTATGTCAAAAATACTGTTTGATCTGGTCCGATACTGTACCTCCAGTTCCACAGAAGAGTGGGTCAGGAGCATTCTGCAGTAAATCTCCAGTAAATGTACGGTTATTAAATTCCATGCTGAAATACGCACATGCACGGATTCAGCTAATAAAAAGTCCGGTAAGTAGTGATGGAAGAAAGGCCTTGAAATCAAGTCTGGGTAGTGGAAATGGATGAGGTCCACACAGAAATTGTTGAGAACCTCCACCACAGAGCTAAGAAGACGGTTTTAAGAAGATTTTTTCCACTTCTGTGAATTACAAGTTTCAGATCCAACTGACCCATCAAGTTATATCCCTGCTCAGCTACCTATGACTGCAGAAAATTAAGCTGCGCAACGAAACTACCTATATTCAATACACTAGTATTCCCTGTTACCAGCATTTTAATTGTAATTTAGAACAAGTATATCTTCAAACGCATTATACTACACAGCAAACCCCTCACTTATCAATGATTGCAACGCGATCGCTTAACAAATAAGTAAATATGACAGCATGGAGCCGCTAACACTCGAGCACTGGGAGGCAGCAGAGCGCGCGGGGTCACGTGCTTCGAGCCCGGCGAATGGGGGATGATTCGGGCTGGAAATATGTCACCGCGAAACAGCCCAGTTACGCGCTCTGGCGCTTAATCTCCGCAAAGCCCGACGGTTCAAGTATCTCCTCGGCTTTTAATTTTGCGTCACTATGGTATGGACCGCTGAGATCCCGGCATCAGAAGCGTCGGAGGTCGGTGCGGGACACAGGCGAGCGGCTAGCGGGCTTGCTAAGCTAGCGGGTGCGCGCGCTGCCTGCACGCCCGCCGTGCACGTCACCCCGGGAGCGGGGCAGCTCTTTAGCTAGCGGCTAGGCGATCAGCCGTGCAAATCAACGTTAGACGCGGCTCCCGTCGCCGTCCCGCCCGGATTCGGGCGGCTTTTCCCCTTTCCTGGTTGCATGCAGCGGTTCCCGGCGTCGAGGTTCCAGGAGCCGATGCTGCAGCGGCTAGCCGCCTCCTATTACTGCTGTTCTTTCTGGCTGGTAATCTCCTTTTATCACCTTGTTGTCGTCGCGCAAAAGTGATCTTAATCCAAGTCGAACAGATCATTCAATTGACTGTATGATTTATTCCCCTGATATGCGGATCTTGTATACTTTCATTTTATATGTATTGTAAACCTCAGTTTATGCGGTCTACAAATCACTTGTATTTTCTAATTAATTGAAATATGCATTTCCTTAATACTATACTCAAGCACTATGTATATACGCATAATTAGATTTTTGGGAGTGATATTAAGCATTTCTCAGTAGAATATTTGTCTTTAACACTTATAGTCAGCGCATAGAGGGCGGCTCGGTATTTGAGGGAAAATCCCAGGAGCGCATGCTGCGGTGTCCTGTTATAAATATGAAAAGAAATCATGCTTCGTGTTTTCATTAAGTGTTTCATAGCTCAGGTGCATTACACAAACTAATTTGGGCTATAACGCGGAATAACGGTTTTTGTGTAGACAAACGCATATCTTAGTGGAATTCTACAGATTCACTTTAAAAGGTTTGTTTTTCATTGTTACACACAACTAGTTATTATGCATTTATTAACCATCTCTGGTGGATAGGCAGACTTCATTTGCATTTAGGATTAGATATTAAATTTGCAGCGATATTATGATGGATGCAGTCTCTGTTAAAAAAGCACAAAGTAATGGAGATTCCCCCTGCTCTAATCTGAGAGGGCTTATTAAACCCAAGAAAGCACTGGTGCAAATCTGCACAGTTGGGCCTAAACGTCTTTTTTTCTTGGCCCTGTGAATAATGAAAGGATCTTTGTCTTCTCATTATTTCATCCCATTAAATCGGCCCACAGATGCAGCTTCCAGCAGATAATTTCAATAATACATGAGAGAGATCGGGTCCAGTTTAAGTATATGGAAGGTACTTGGTGTGATGATTAAGACGTCCATGGTCACCTTAGACCAGACCTGGGCAAAAGTTCCAGTCTAGCTTTAGTTGGTCATGAAAATGGTCATTAAAATACATCTTGCCCAGGTCTGATTTAGTCTGATGTTTGTCCCATTTTCTGTGATTCTGCCAATGAAAATGTTCCTGAAAACATTTTTTAAGAAGCATACCTTTTTAATAGGCCCATTTGGTTATTCTGGAACAATGTACTTGAAAAATATAGTCAGTTAAGCATGCCAAAAAAGCCATGCATGACCTATGTATTGTTGTATATGTCGTCTATATTTAGGTACTGGGACAAATGTACATTAAGTACAATTTAAAGGAACATTTTTTGGTGAGGAGTTTGTTAGCCTCTGTAGGTGCCCTTTTAAAATGTCCTTAGTACCAACTCAGTTGTAGCCCACAAATCAGAAACTTGAACTGAGCTATACAGGGAGTGCAGAATTATTAGGCAAATGAGTATTTTGTCCACATCATCCTCTTTATGCATGTTGCCTTACTCCAAGCTGTATAGGCTCGAAAGCCTACTACCAATTAAGCATATTAGGTGATGTGTATCTCTGTAATGAGAAGGGGTGTGGTCTAATGACATCAACACCCTATATCAGGTGTGCATAATTATTAGGCAACTTCCTTTCCTTTGGCAAAATGGGTCAAAAGAAGGACTTGACAGGCTCAGAAAAGTCAAAAATAGTGAGATATCTTGCAGAGGGATGCAGCACTCTTAAAATTGCAAAGCTTCTGAAGCGTGATCATCGAACAATCAAGCGTTTCATTCAAAATAGTCAACAGGGTCGCAAGAAGCGTGTGGAAAAACCAAGGCGCAAAATAACTGCCCATGAACTGAGAAAAGTCAAGCGTGCAGCTGCCAAGATGCCACTTGCCACCAGTTTGGCCATATTTCAGAGCTGCAACATCACTGGAGTG
>JAODUD010000127.1:24529673-24548202 GCA_026784285.1 Stomatorhinus walkeri
TGCACGAAGGACTAATAGGCCATTAACACAATGCATTATTACTCACATACATTCATTCATTCATTCATTCATTCATTCATTCATTTTCCATACTGCTTGTCCTATGCAGGGGTGTGAGGAATTACATAAAAAAAATACATCTGGTTATATATCAGGAATACCAGGAAAGGTTTACCTGTTTAAATTATCAACACACTAAAAACCCCCCATCCACTGAACCTCTTGTAGCTGTGCAGACTTTGGAGAAGGCAGGATGCCTATTGATGAACAATCAGGTTGCTGGCAGATTTTACACCGAGTTACTTTCCTGAGGGATGGCATGGTGGTGCAGTGGTTAGCACTGTCACCTCACACTTCTGGGAGCAGGGTTCGAGTGTCTGCCAGGTGTGTGTGGAATATACATGCATTTCCTGTGTCATTGTGGGGTTTCCTCTGGGTACTCCGATTCCCTCCTACAGTCCAAAAACACGCTGAGGTGAGTTGGAGTTATCATATTGCCCACAGCTATGCCCGAGTAGGTGAATGTGTGTGTGTCCTGTGATGGGTTGGTGCCTCATCTGGGGTTGTTCCCTGCCTTACACACATAGTGATAGGCTGTGTGACCCTGAATAGGAGGAGTGCTTTCAGAATATGGGTGACACTCTCCTGTACTGCTATAGATATAACATCTTATATTTCTCCTATAAGTTAAAAAAAAGTGCTAAGTTGGCAGATTTAAGAGACGAGCAGCTTCCGATTCATTTAAAAATTACACTGTTGCAGTTGTTGACTTGGGCATCATTAGTAATGCTCCTCACCACATTTTAAGATTCCCCAACAAACCATATTCAAGTATTAGAGATTTATTCCCATAATTGTAGGTTGTACATTTATATAACAGAATTAACATGCACAAATTATGCATATTCCAGTTGCTGTTTGATGCATTTTTCTTGAGCCTGACGCAACGCACTTGAGATACGGAAGGAAATTAAATCGTTATCCTACAAAGATGTGAATGGGTTAACAGAGTTGAAGCTAGTCGAGATTACTAGAGAAAACATACCTGCTAGTACTATACCTAGAGAAAGGGGCCAATAAAGCCCATTTAAAACTTGCAGAGTAGAATTTTTCTTTGGAAAGCATTCTCTGCTCCAGAATCACGTCTCTTATTAGAACGTATTGGCGGTGATATGGTATGTCATAAGATCATGGTACTCAATGTGGTATTACCCTTGTGTGGAAGAAAAACGTAATACCGTTTCGTCAGGTAAGACTCGCTGCCGTCGTGTTCATATAGTGTATCATATTCATATCGTGTTCATCATCTGTCAACAATTTGCTCGTTTTGCAGTTGTAGCCGAATAAAAATCTTCTCATTTACAATTCCTTGAAATAAGCAGGACCTTCCAGTAGGAGGCGACAAAATACATAAATGTCTACAGTATGTAAAAAAGACCACGTTAAAATAAAAGTGAGTCCAGTGAAAATTGCATGTAAAAATAGGTCAGATGTTATTAAAATATCATCTACGATATTGTTTTGATGGTCTAGCATAACACTGTCCTTGAAATCTGTTTTAGGTGGGAGATTCGCAGCTCCCGCAGCACAGTCATTTGCTCTGACCTTTGTCCGGTTATATTTTATGTACAACCTATACATCATTCCCAAGCAAAGCAAATTACACAAATCTGTACGTGTTCCACTAGACATAATTCATTTTGATAGGCCATTTTAAAAAGTCAGTAGAAGGTCTGTCGTAAATTTCATTTAATCATACTCCTTACAAATGCCACGGGTACATGCATGTACAAATATCTAAACATGAGCATGAGCGTTTTTTAAAATAAATCTATTAAGCAGAAGGGTGTACAAAATAGGAGCAAAAACCAATCTGTAAACAATCTAGACCGTCAAGCAAACTACCACTGTAATTGATAATTACCCACACCAGTTTAGTGTGAAAATATATGCAGTGCTTTTCACAAAACAAAACGATTTAACCTCTTCAGTTGATCAGAAATGGCCGTGCAACCGACGCCAGAAGAAAATGTGATTTTCACAAAACCAAATGGAATAGAAATGATTGATGAAATCGTGGTCATGGCAATGACGAGCGCGCGCAGGCACCCTCCGTTTGACACGGGGAGGTGGGCAGGGCAGCCCGCGAGCACATGTCTCGCTACAGCTGCGAGCGCGAGCGCAGTATGTACAATGAATAACTTCATCCGGGTACTTAAATCTCCCGATTACTGTACTACAGTACAGACACAGACAGCGGCGGCGGCGGCAGCAGGTAAGCGAGGGAGGCTCACATTTACAGCAGGGAAAAACGCCCTTTTCCTCACATAACTTCAGAGGAATTATATTGCAACTCGCTATGCGTTTATTAGAACGATACAGGTTGAATTTAACGAAAATCGTCAAATTTCAAAAGATATAATTAATCCTGGGTGACTATGTAGCTAATGTGTGATTTTTTTTTAATATAAGTGCGTCTGCTTCATACATTTCGCTTTTTACTGGTAACTAAAAATCGTATAATTGTTATCTATGGATGAAAGCTGCGCTGATTAAATCTCAGCCATGCTTATTTGAAAACCGCCATTTTTTAGAACAGAAGGGGAATACATGGATAAAGTAAGGCAAAAAAAAAGTTTTCACGTTACGCCTAACTTAGCCAACAATTATTCACATTTAGCAGGCTGGTGGGTGAATCGGATATCTGTAAGGGGATACGACAACGGAAAACGCAGGTAGCTACCTACTTAATGTGAAAGATACAACGGGAAGGGGAGAAGTGCATCGCGTGGGTTAGCTGGCTAGCTATTTAGCTCGGTACAGCAAACACATCTCTGATAAAAGTTATGAGAAAAGTAATGATTTGTTACATGTTTGATGTGGATTTAAGAGCAACTAATAATAATTAAAACAAATACGATGCTGGTTCTCAGCCCTTTACTGTATACGGAAGATATTATGTCCAGTGAGTGGCTAGCTTACGTTAGCTTTGCACATGCTCTGGATTGCATTGCATGGATATTCCCGGGATCTGGCTGACCACTGATGGCAGATACAAGGATGGGTACGGGAAAGCAAGCCCGCCATCGTGACATATTTATGGCTGATTGTCCGTAATAGCCAGCCATGTTAGAAATACCACTTCTGAACGCTTACACGTTTTTTTTCCTTTTTTTTTTTTTTACTGGCGACCACATGCTTTCATGCAAGCCAGCCAGCCTGTTCTTCACGAAATCACTAATGGAATGCAGGCGGCTAGGTGTAAAAATCTAATGCACGGGGGATGTGATTTAGCAGATAGTTGGCCACCGATACGTCGATCGCCTTTTTAAATTATTCTGCCGAACACGTGAAATGAACTTTCCCCTTTTATGCACATTTAACGATATTTGCGTTACCTCCAAAATCCTAGCTGGTATAGCAGCGAGAAGCCCCTCCCCTGCTTCCCTCTGATTGGCTAGCCGGCGCCTTTCCCCGCTCCGCTCTTTGCTCATTTAAAGTGAGTCAGCCGTGTTGTCGTCACTTCCCCCATCAAGCTCGTTTGAATGGGAGACCTTGGCCTTGGAAAGAATTTTTAAAATTAATTTTCAGGAAATACGGTGTACGCATACATTGAAAGTTCAAAAATTAACATTATTATGAATGCAGTGCTATATAACACTCAACCGAAACTCAACGAAGAAAAAGAAGTGGGAGTTGATTTGAGTCATATTAATCACCCACTTAATACGAATGCATAACTGATGAATTAATTACACGATGTCAGTAAATTAATGCTGCTCATTTTTTTGCGTTCTCACTTTTTTCCTGTACTTTTTCCCGTTTAATTATCAAAATGTTGCCTTATTTCAGTACATTTTACATATAATTTAATAGTGTTTTTACTGGACATTCACTTAAAGGACATCCACTTTATGAATTCGACTTGATTTGAAAGGTATCAATACTAGGAGGGATTATTGTTGCAAATTTTTAGTAACATGTATTTATTTGTTTAGGGTTTGTCCAATATCACAGTATTATCAAGTAAGAATTATATACCATAAATGTAAATACACATTTTATGACTATTGTATTGTACGTTGTGTATCTGGAATTACAAATTTAATCTAATAATGAATGTCTTCCCAGAATTTCTGGATAATCTTCATGAATTAGAACAGATGTTCGGATGATTCTGTGCCTGTTTCGTGCAATCTGTAGCCATTCAAGACCAGCTGTGCATGTTGTACATAACATTGCGTGCATATATATCTCTGATTCTAAGTGTATCTCCTTAGCTTTTGATAAAATAGGGAAGAGAAAGTATCTTGTTATAATTTTGTACCATTTTTTTGTACAATCGGAATTGATGGATCTCCTTTAGAGATGAAAAGAATCATGTGGACAGCAGAGACCGTATAGCATTGTTATTACATCTCGGCCTTGGAAAGATGTGATCCGTGGGAGGCGATATCAAGCTGTAACCAAAAAGAAAACCTATTGCAGCACTGCCTAAGGCCATGTTAGTTCAAGGTTGGGGTGTGTGCATGCTGGAGTTGTGTGCCTGTAAGGGCATTTCCCTCCTTACGCACTACATGTGCGGGGCGTGTCAGTCTTGACATTGCACACTGGCAGATACATTTATGTGTCCACTAAGGAAGGGTTTGTTTCTCTTTAGACTTCTTGGGTAGGTTGTTCTTATTTCTTTGTGTATTTGTGTATTTATGTTGGGGAATTTTAGTTGTGACACTTTCAGTGCACATTTTGAAGATGACACAACTTATCTAATTTTCAAAGAAAATATATATTTTTATTCTCTAAACAAAGTTGTGTAGAATTCTGTACTGTATGTTAGACTAACTTTATTCACTGATTTTATTTCTTAAAAGGTTATTTTTTTCTTGAAGCATATAAGACTTGTAGACGTTAGCATGAGTCAGTGACAAGCATGGAATTGTGGCGGATTACCACAGATCACGCAACAATAGCTTTTAAACTTGATAGTAAAAACACTGCATATAAATAGCATTCTCACAAAGGTCACCGTCTGACCTTGCATCTTTAAATTTTGGCATTAAGTGGTGCAAGAGAATTGTTCTACAGTAAAAAAAAATCTGAATAAGCAGCCATTAAGTGTTAACCAGTTAAAGTGAATATTGTTCCCTAAGGAGGCTTGGTGAAGTGTAATTTCATGAGTAATTATTAGTTATTTTTTGTAAATATCCTGTGCCAATCTCTCCACCTCCCCAAACTGACAAATAAAGAATTATGATTATGAAATTATTCAACAATTCTGTTATGACGCCATTAAATTAACTATAATGCAAAAAATCCTCAAGAATTCAATTAGTAGTATGAAGGGAGTCAGTCCATTAATGCCTTAAGTTAGAGGCATAAATGCTTTGAAAGCAAATAACATGAAGTACAGGGAGGAGGAAGAACAAATCTTGGATCTGCGATTACAGGAAGTGTATAAAAAGATCAATGTCCCTGGCATTAATTATCCCGTGGAGTAGAGCCAGATTGATCAATGAGAAGCAGAATCTGTCGAGCACCACCCAGAATCCTGCAGCCATACTGAGCATTCATCCAGCAACAGCAGAGGAACCACTGAGACGTTAATGGGCGCTCTAAATGAGTCGCGTAGCAATGAGAAACTGTCCATGAATTCTATCTGCTGTTTCACAGGTCTGGCCTGCTAGAGAAGAGGCAAGAAGGGAGAGATTTGGAAAAAATAAAACCACGGAAAATCCCCCCTTTCAAATAAGAATGTGGGAAGCTGGAGGGATGTGGCAGAAAATTCTCTGGTGCAAAGTGAACCTGTTATACAAGCCGTCATGTCTGGTGTAAACTGAAGACGGCACATCACCTAAGTAAAACCATCCCTACTGAGCAGCATGCTGGAGGCCACATGGCATTATGGGAATTGTGGGGATGTTCTTCACGGGCCAGGAATAGAACGCAGAATGGAAGGACCGTAATACAGGCAAATCCTAGAAAACCCTGTCTCAGTGTGAAAGATCCAGGGCCGGCAGTACATAAACCCACAGGACACTGACGAGGCGGCAGTAGAGTGTGTTAGGAAAAAAACAACAACAAAAGAAATTGGGTAGTCTGACAAGTCCAGCATTTCCAGTGACAGATCATGAATTATTTTTCCAGGAGTGATAAAATATTTCTCAAAGTTTCCTTGCCACTAAAAGGTGCAGAAAAGAGAAGTACAAGAGGTGAATGCTTGTGTAGGCTCTGCATATGAGAATGTGAAGCAAGTGGTGGACAGCTGTCATTTGTTGTGACTCACTGTTAGGGATACTTTGATTTGTGCCAGTCTATGTTACAGCATGGACCAGAACCAATTAGTCAATTACTGATCGGTAGGTAATATATCATACAGGGACCCAAGCTATGTCTTTGTTTTCAAGGCACTGTCATGAAATCAGCCAGATGGAATGTGTCTTTATGATTATCACATCACAATGAGCTGTTTTGGATGGTTGTTATGACTGAGGCCAAACGTGGCCTTGTGTCGCTGATTAGGCGGGATAAATGCAGGTGTGGGTGGAAGCGCTGTTGAGGGATGATAAACGGTGGTAATCTCAGACCACCTCAGCTGTGAGCCTGATTGTGCAAGAACACACAGAACTGCAAAAAGGAATTGTTCACGCTCTTTTCGAAAAGCTGAGCGTGATCTTGGCTTATTTCGCCCTTCCCCGAGAGAGGGTCGTTGGTTTTGGGTGGGGCTGACTGATAGCAATGCGGTAGACAGGTTCCAAGTGCAACCATTTCACGGTATTGTTGCATTTTGCTGGTGAGTCAAGCGCAACGTTGGGATATCGACCAAAAGGAAGAAATGGCTGCTGTTGTTGTTGCACTTTTCCAAGGCCCCCAGAAGCAATCCTTTATTGAGCTAATCTAATGGAGGCAGCATGCCAAATACCCTCAAAGGCCCATTTCCAGTCCAGTTTTTATATATCTCTGCTTAGGGGAATTTTAGACCAGATGCTAAGACAGCCTTATGCTGCGGAATACCAAAATGCTCCCCCGAATCGACAGAAAAAAACGCTTCTGATTAGAGCCTAACGACAGATACGGTAGGGCTTGGTGCAAGCAGATCTGGGATGGTTGCCAAGCCCCCTGTCGAATCCTTAAACGAGCGGCCTGAGGAAAGTCATTCATTCCTTGCCGTTTGTCTCGACAGCCGGCGGTGCATTTTTTATTTTCCACGCCGGCGGAGCGCCGCCCGTGACGCGCTCCGAGCGGACGTCCAGGCGTCATCGCCGCTGCTGAATATTAATGCCGCCAAAGATGAGGCGTTCACGGCGAGTGAATTAACATGCAGCAGAAGAAGGGAACGGCTTTTCATTAGGGCTTTGTTCAACACGCCCTGGCCCGGTTCGTTTGGGGCTGTGTTTTCAGCACTGAATGAATCCGTACTTCGTAGCCGCCTCTGTTTTCTGCCAGCTGTACTGGCTCATTTTTTAAAGTAATTTTTTATCTTTTGTAATTTTCATCAACTCTCGTGACCCAGTACTGGGTAAGTGGTTAGGAGACGCTTGGGTGGATGGATTTCGGTTACCAGTTTATGTTTCTGATATATTATGTGGAATTTTTTATTTATTTATTTATTTTGTCTTCTGCACAGGATCGGAATCCAGGAAGAGATCCGGAATTGTTTCAAGTCACTGTGGCAAGTATCGCTGCAGGGTACAAGATGAAGTAGCTTTTTAAAGTTTTGGTGCTTAAAGCTGACTAGAGGATGCAGGGACTTGTTGTGATTCTGAAATAAGAACAATGGCATGAATTATATAAAAATCGTGGAGGATGGTGAGGAATGAAAGGTGGGATGTGACCGTATGCTCCAGACGCCCGGCACGCAGGGTGTTTGACCTGGAGCGAACATGCTGGGGGCAGAACTGGGGGCACGATGCCATCTTCAGGTCCGGCATCTGCCTCTGCGTTTTGGAGCCAGAATTCGACACAGTGTTGATCTTTTAAACGAGCAGTAGGTAACACATCTATCTTTGTGTGAAGTGATACTGCGAAAGTCTGCCTTCGGGTTCGTTATAGCCCATGCAGCGGGTTAATGTGCAGGTTCGTTATAGCCCATGCAGCGGGTTAATGTGCAGGTTCGTTATGTGAAAATGTCTCCTACCTGAGATCAGCCTCGTTTATGTCCAGTAGCTTCCTGCTTCTGACACGTGGGCAGACGACTGGCACTGTGGGATGAGGTAGTAGGTTGTATAGTTTTAGGGTCATACCCACACTGGGAGATAACTATACAACCTACTGTCTTTCTCAAAGTGGCGGTAATTCTTCTGAATCTGCTGGAGCTCCCTACTGCCTCTGAATGAGTTCTGCAAAAATATACAGTTAATATCTGCTCTGTATGGTATGTATGTATTTATCTATGTAAATATTTGTTCTGTTCAGTGCATGTAAAAAAAAATTTTCACACAAATTCACTGAAATTTTGTCTCAAATGCTCAGGCAGTGTGAGGTAGTAGATTGTATAGTTCTAGGGCAGTGATTTTGCCCTGTTTGGAAGATAACTATACAATCTATTGCCTTCCCTGAGGAGCAGAGAAGCATCTCTCCCATCTGTACTTTTCGCTCCAGTAGTGTTCTGCTGATTACACAGCGTCAACCATCTTTAGTTCCAGTTTCCTCACATCCTTGTTCAGAGAGACACGAACGAGCAACGTGAGAAAATATATAAATTCGCGTGCATGACGGTGGACAACAGCCTGTCAGTGCATCCTTGTGAATAACTTGAATGCACCAGCTTGTTGATAAGCCCGCTGTTGGTATATGTAAGGGATGGTCAGTTGGGCAAATTAATTTAAGTCCAGTTACAGAAGTGATACTGAAATGAGTAACTGGGTTTGAAAAGCCCAAAGAGATGAGTATGTAGCCCGTGGTGGGGAAACGTAGGAGTTGTGCTAATTGCTCGTGCTTATTCCAGTCGGGAGCCAGAACAGGGATGACACGGGGGTGGGTGTCCTTCGTGCAGTGGCCGGCCTCTGGGTGCAGCCCGTCGACAAGGTTGGGTGTTTTTACTGCACTCAGTAGAGGTCATGTGGAGAAAACGAGAAAAAGACGAGGCAAGGGCGAGTCACATATTGCGTCTGACTTCAAATGGAGTGCAGCGAATCAGAGCCTCGCGGCCAGGTCTGGCTGTGGGTAGCTGGGTGTGACTCTCCGGCTGGGAGCACAGCTCTGACTACAGCATTAGCACAAAGGTACGACCTTGACGCACCTCTCTGTCTCTCTCTCTCGCTATCTCTCTCCCTCTCCCATACCTTCCTCTGCACAGTGCACTCCTAATCTACTCCAGCACACTTGTGTTCTCCGAAAACCGGTCATGTTCACAGGACAACGACGCACAGAGGCTGGCTAATGGTCAGACGATTGACATGGGGACCCCTGGGTAGAGGTAGCAGATTGTATAGTTGCAGGGCAGTGATTTTGCCCCAGTGGTGATAACTATACAAGCTGCTGCCTTTCTTAGGGGTTCACGAAGGCAGCACGTCTGACTCACCCCTGCTGCAGAGGACCACGTGTAATGTGAGATATATGTAAATATATATGCATGCCCTGGGGCTGCCATTCCAGGTGGCTTTGCCAAGCCTGGCCAGTCCCTTAATTTTGGCTTAATTTCTCTTAGTAATGTTATGAAATATAAGGGTGGTGCACATTAAAGCATTGTTTTCCCTCACTATAAATTAACCAAATTTCAGACTTGCTGTAGTCACCTAGCATGCATCGTGCACTTACTGTGACACTGGACTGGTGGACATGGCGCAGAACTGTAAAGAATTAACTCCGTGTGAATTGCGGTGAAGTGTTGTGTTCATGCCGTATCAGGTTTGTGTTGTTTTCATTAATAAACATCAGCACTGCTTGAATCTGAATGCTGCGTTTTTTGAACATTCTCGGTATCATGCTCAATATTCAGTGCTAAACACGGAGCCGCCGTTTCGCCCACTTATTCGCTTTCAGTTATGAGTGACGCTTCACAGCAGCACTGCAGGTATGTGCCACTGAACCTGACTTGTTCTTGATGTACGCAAATTTGAACCATTCCATTACTTTTTCAGTACATTATTATTTGCAGTCAGTAATGCTAATGTAAATTTAGGCTTGAAAGATAATATCAGAAACAGCCTCGTAGTATAGTTGCTACAAAAGTGCTAAGTATAGGAAGGTCACGGTTTCATAGGAAGGGTTGGAAAACAAGCAAGTTTCTTACCGTCACTGCTTACACACTCACTTGGGTTTTTTTTTAAGAGTATGAAGTTTCTTAATTAGTTTTTTTGTGCCATTCAGCCACTGTTAGTAATTTTATGGTGCTGCAAAACCGTAAAAGGCAACGTCAGACTATTAGCTGAGAATCGAAAATAAAAGATACTCGAAATCGATTTTAATTCGCGTTTGCCCTCTTGTGGACAAGCACAAAAATTACATTTAAATTCCTCTATAGATCAGTAGTCAGACACTTGTTTAACATACGCAGGAGGCAGTATCGAAGTAGTTTTTAAAAGTTTTTAGCTGAACCTAAGATTATAATATCCAACTTAACATGGTTTTAAAAAATTCTGCTAAATGAACTTTTAACAGTTCTGCTGTTAGTGTCCGATGTGCCTGATTGGTCTCAACCGAAACTTCCACTGTACACTAACAGCGTGTGGGGAAAGATTAGCAATTTACCGGTCTTCTCTCCCAAAGTAATATATAGTGCATTTAAATCTCACATGAATTAAATGTGATTTTAACATAAATGCAGAAATATATGTTCCAGACTCCCCGTGACCCTGAATAGAAGCGGTACCAGAAAAAGGACGGATGGACTATATCTCTCCTGTGGATTACTGAACAAAACACGAGTATTCTTATTTCAATACAAAATAAATTAAATAAAGATTAGATTATTATTTTCTATGTGTGGATTAATATAGTTTTAACATTCTATCCTTTGTCATATTTCTAGTGTTGATATTTGATACATTACAGAAAAATATCAAGGAAGATTCTTGGTTAATGTAAGTTTTGTTGGATAATTACCTAAATGTAGAAGTCATCGGGCACCATACTGCCCTCTGCTGACACTGAACTTATATTTTGACTGAAGATCGTGACCAGCTAAAGTCTTGCTCTGGTGACACTTGACTTGAGGGAACACAAATACTCAGTAACTCAGTTACTAGAGTGCAGATCATGAACAAATAGTAGCTACTCAAAGTACTTGAGATAAAAGATGTGTCACGATTCATTAATGATGAACCAAACATGAGGTAAGGATTTCACTTGTGTTACGCATTACTTATTCTTTCAGTAGTTCACAAAGTTTACAGAATTAACAGACATAGTAACAAATATAGTAACTGCTTGGGATGAAAGTTGCATCATGATTCATTAATGATGAACAAACATGAGATCAGTATGTAACGTGTTACTTGTTCTTTCAGTAGTTCCTTGAGGTATAAAGAATTAACATTAAGATACAGTAACAATTGTATACATTTCTCAAGAAAAGATGCGTCACAATTTATTAATGAATGAACATGAGACAAGTGAATGACTAATGCTTAGTTTGTAGGTAATTAATACATAAGTAGCAGTGTAACACTACATTATTGTACCTACCCTGCCATTTTAGCATTACACATGTAGATGTGGAAAGAAATCAACCAACAACATTATTATCGGAATAAACACGCACCACTTGAAATACGTGAGAATGCCAAAGTAAATATTTCTGCTTCCCCATTAAGACTGCATACAGAAAAAAAATGTTTTAATCACAGAAAATACTTAAGTGTGTTTGAAATGCAGCTTGGACACTTAAGTGAGGTGTAGCTGTTCGAATTAACCCCTGATACATGAGATGGTAGCATCTGTCAGTCGTGAAGATCTGGTCACTTTTTCTTTTCTCACCTTCCTGCAAGCCACTATATGTCTGTAAATGATATTGAGGAAATCGATAATACAAGGGCACACATCCCCTGCTCTACTGTGGGCAAGCATGAGGAGAGCTGTACTTAATAGACCATGGCACACATCCCCTGCTCTACTGTAGGCAAGCATGAGGAGAGCTGTACTTAATAGACAAGGGCACACATCCGCTGCTGTACTGTGGGCAAGCATGAGGAGAGCTGTACTTAATAGACAAGGGCACACATCCCCTGCTCTACTGTGGGCAAGCATGAGGAGAGCTGTACTTAATAGACAACTACAAACATGTATACAGATGTGGGAGGAATGAATAATACACATGTAAGGTGTATGTGCTAATTATTTTTATCGGTGGTGAATATATATATATATATAATGCAGCAATTTTTTGGTTGGCATTGTGAGTAAAGTCAAAGAGTGATGAATTTAGATAGCATTTAATAGAGCAGTACATGTCACCTCCTCATAACCACAAGTTAACAGATGTGTGCATTGAAACGAGCCAACATCCATTCAGTGAATACCGTAAAGGACAATGTAGTGGCAGATGTGCAATAATACAAGAGTGCTGATTAAATAAATAAGCTGCGGGTTCTGGTTAGCTGATGGGACATTGCTGATGGCTGAAGAGTCTGCATTCATCTGAAGCTTCTAGCTCCTTCTTTCAGTGCTCATTTGACTTTAGAACAAGGTGACACGGGGGTGCCCCATGAAAGTGTATCGCATTGGGCACAACCCAGACCAACACAGACCAATGCAGACCAATGCAGACCAGCCTAGACCAATCCAGTTGTGTTCAAATTTTTTTTATTGCCCCCATGACTCATGGAATTGACCTAAACCGCCCTCCAAACACTGCCCCTCCACTCTTTATGGCAGCACTGAAGTAGGTATTACAGTATGTGGGAGCAGTGCCAGCTTTGTGCCAGCGAAGCTAATGCAGTACTGTCAGGTCATTATGGGATGGCAGCAAGTGATGAGGTGGGGCCATATAATTGGACCTGCACCTACGGAGTAAATACTATGGATTTGTGGGTTTTCCTCCAGTCCTGCTATTAGGTTCATAATCTTCATAATCTTCATAATCATAATCATATGTAATCATATACATATTTATATATACATACATACACATAACCATTCAAATATGTATGCTATCACTTAAAACTTTCTCACACCATATAGTCAATAAATTATAAACCATTTATGCAACAGGCTCGATTTGCTTTCTGGGCTTTTAAAAATTGTTTTGGAATTTAATACATTTGTGTATTTCTATACAGCAATTTCCTTAAATGTAACTACAATCACGTGACCTATGCGATTTCTATTACTTGCATTACAGTAAACGCTCTGGAGGTACTAAAAGTGGTTAATTTTGCCCTCCAGGTGGCGCAGTCACAAAAGGTATAATCACAAACATATGTAAAAGACAACATAAGATGAAATGTTCATTTTCAGCACACTTAGAAGTTGTCAATGATGGTATACAAATGTTTCACTTTCTGAGGATTTTTGAGATTTTTAAGTTGTTCCTTTCTGGCTTGTCTTCATACCAGAGATTAAAATCTTCAACTTTATAACTGTATAATATGCAGTAACGTTTATAAATGGAGACATTTTATAGTGATACACAACTGCCGAAAAGATCTTGATGTTTTGTGATTATAGGCATATAGATCTACAATTCTGTGTAAATGTCCAGAAGCTAATTTGAGAGTTCATGGGTCGATTAAGTTGCCTGTGGGCCACTTGTCACTGTTATCGGACCATGGGAGTTACTGCTAATAGAATTATCAGAATCACAACATTGCAATCTCGCCTCATAAATCAAGTGCGCAGAAAAAGCTAAAATAGTATTAAAAGTCACCCAAGTGACCTCTTGGAAGAAGGGTGGAGCGTCTGAGAACTGGAAAATAGATAAAAGTATTCTCTAAAGGAAAGAGTGTCGCATCTATAGAACTCAATCTTATTTAAGGAGGAGTGTTTCCTTTCCGTAAGCTTTTCCCTCCCTTTCATTCGATCATCAGACTTAAATATAATGCTACAGAGATAAGCAAAGGAAAAAGGTCCGTGTGCTGCCTCCACGTCCCGTATCAGCAGAGATCCCAATGCCCGAAGGGCCCTTTTGATTTTGATGTCTTTCATTTTAAGTCGACTGCTTTCATCACATATTTAATGTGACTAATTTCCCGATTTCCATCGAAATCTCCGCGATGCTGGTCGGGTCGCTGGGTTTGTTCTAAGTACAATGGTAAACGTCCTCACCAGTATTATTCATGAGACTGAAGAGATGGGCTCTGTTTCTTCCCAGAACACGCCCTGGTGGATGAAGTAGATATAGAACCTGTGGGAAGTGCAGAAACTGTAAGCTTGCTGCGCAGGTCGCGCAACTGTCTGTTAGAGTTACCTGCGACATGCCGTCGAGTGTCACATAAAGCTCACAAAACAGCCATCCCAGGATATAAACACTGATTTTCGACAGAGGGATCTTCACTATGCGCCGCTGATCTTTATTCTGTCTGTACCATAACATCGGGGTTCACTTTTTTGCATTTGTGTCAGGCTGTCGAACCAAGAACATTTACGTGCAAATAATTTCTTCTCCAGTCATTCATAAAAAGGGGGGAAAGTGTAAACATCATGAGCAGGAAAACGCGACGTTGGATTTTCCATATTTTCCTTTGCCTGGGAATTGTGTATATGAAAATTGGGTAAGTATCCAGTTTAAGTCTTAGCGTGTTGAGACCTGATAATGCTTTACTTTCCGAAGTAGATGTGAGATTCTGGGCGTTAAAAGGGACGTTTACAGCACCATTCATACTATGCCCAATAACAACAGTTTGAAGAATTTAGGAAAACACTCTGTCTTAAAAATAGCTCCGCGTTCCTGTAGCAGAATATGCAAATGCATCTAAGTAGAAAAAAATAATTCTATTAAGTATTGTGCAAGGTTGAAAATGAGAAAGACAGGCAGATATGGTAAAGACTAGGTAGAAAGTAGTGATAATCACAATGTTATCAATTATTTTGAGCTAGAACATTGTGAACATTGGAAGTTCAGATTTTTTGAGTAACAGCGAGAAAGTATTTTGAATGAATGAGGCCTATTTCCATATCTTACAAACCTTACAGGTTATTTCGCAATATTGTGACATAAAATACATTTTATGCAATCTCTAAACATAATTCTAGCTCTTTTATAATTGATTAACAACTAAGCAATTCTAAAATTAAAGGCAGCTCCTTCCACGAAACCGTGTGTTTTTGCTTAAGTCCATAAAATGTGTGGTCCATGCCACACTGATCTGTCGTGAGCATGTTATCCGTGTTAAATCTAGATGGTCCGATTCATCGTTATCCAAGGTAAAGCCATAAGGGCAGGACACTCCTTGCACTTGATTTAAATCAGTATGTCCTATATATATGTGGACACACTTTTCCGGTTATATTTTTTGGAATAAAACAGCGTTATAGTTCTCCACAGTTTGCTTGTGATGAGCGAAAGTCGGAACACGAACAAAATAAACGAAAATTCAGCGTTTTATACAGTGCAGCGTACATTAACATACAGGGACAAATGTTATTAAAATTTGTTTCATTATATATAGGCATAATAGAATACTTTAATGAAACACGCATCCAATCAGTTTAAGCAACAGGTATTTCAATAAAATTACGCTATCCAAGATACTTAGTGTTTTCCTTCAATTACCTGTTTTGGTATTTTACAGGGGCTTTTCGTCGGTGGTTGCGCTGGGAGCCAGTATAATCTGTAACAAAATTCCCGGGTTGGCTCCTCGTCAACGGACTATCTGTCAAAGCCGACCAGATGCTATCATAGTGATCGGAGAGGGAGCCCAAATGGGGATCAACGAGTGCCAGTTCCAGTTCAAGAACGGACGCTGGAACTGCTCTGCGCTCGGGGAGAGGACCGTCTTTGGAAAAGAGCTGAAAGTGGGTATGTTACAAATCTGCTCAGCCACTACACAAATAACAGCTATCCATGTTCATATTGTTATGCAACAGTCAACAATTATTAAACTTATTATTATTATTATTACTACGTGTTTTGCCGTTGCATCTCACTCAAATTTGACCCTACAATTTTCAGCCAGACTAATATCGATGAGTAACTGAGTGGTTTACCGTTTGTGGGACAAGCTGAAACAACTGGTGAGACGCTCTAGAAAGAGTAATATACCTATTATCTTGTGTCATGCGCAGTACGTATTTTTATTGCTATTACATCCCTTTAATTAAGCCCTAAATCTCATAACTCACTGCCCTTTTGACATCCTGGTGTTTATATCCACAGCCGTTTCCATTACAGCCTAGAAGAAAGATTGGTCAATGGGCAATGAATCACAATGGGATTCGCCGAGTTTTATTTATAAAGACAGATAATGGCATACTTCAGTGAAGTTAAGAGTCATATTTACCCATTCACGTGAAGTGAAACCACCTGTTTGAATAATGATTTTTGAGGAAAATAATACGTACAGTGTCGCAAGGATTAAGGATTCAAAAGAAGCAATTACGTTTCGAAAAGCATATATTGACTTCATGTATTTAAAGAAAAAAAGAAGAAAAAGAAAAAACTTGGATAGCATTTCTCATTTTTTGTCGGCTTGCAGTTCGATCATTTAGGATTTAAATAAATACCTTAAATGCAATAAACTTATTTATGTGCCGCGGCAGTGACTTAACCACACTAAATACGTTGCAGGGAACAGGATATGGCATTTCAGTGCTGAAACACGTAAACTTACAGTAGAATCGGAGGGAAGCGTTTAGCTTGAGACACCATGCCTCTTACTCGCCTCATATTTCCGTCGCGACATCGGATAAATGTGCATCTGTGCAAGAATTTGGGGAAATGTTAAAGAATCTTTCAACCATTAACGAAAAACTTAAGTTTTCTTGAACTGAAAAAGTAACTCAAACGGCAGCCAGTCTTATATATTTGTACTTTATAATATTTATTTATATAACATTTTCAATCAGTTAAGGGAATTGTAATACGCCCCTGTTGAAGTATGATTGTTTTTGTAGGTTATGTATACATTTTGGCGGTTGAGTATACTGATGAGCGTTTATTGAAGTGTGAAGATTTTTTTGTGACAAAATGAAATCCTTAATTTATTAAAGCTAGTTGGAAGTTATCTCCGTGAACTTCTGGATGGCATTTTCCATTCACCACTAAGTTCTCTCTGTGTAGCTCTTAGAAAAACCGTAAAACACAATAAAAGCTTGTAGAACCTCTGAGTGTAAAAGAATCTGTTGCTTTTCGATTCTCATTCTTTTTTCAAAGAAAGCATGAGGTCTGATCAGGCAACTTTATACCTCTTCTTTTTTACTTCTGCTGAACTGAAACTGTGAAGATGCAGTAACTGGCCTTTAAAGTGAAGATTACTGTGAATATAAGCATAATGAGAAGATAAGCAGATCAATGCAGTCAACATAGTATGTAGGCCAGGTCTACACCCGGGGTGTCAAACTCCAGTCCCGGGGGGCCGTGGCCCTGCACATTTTTGGGTTTCCCCTCATTTAGCACACCTGATCTTGAGCTGAATCATTTATGGTGGAACAGGTAAAGAACTAAGCTACGCAGGGCTCCGGCCCCCCAGGACTAGCGTTTGACACCCCTGGTCTACACAGATATTGCCCTGATTTGAAATGTGTGTTTTTTAAACATGTGTGCATGTGCATCATTCTATTACAGGTTCCTGCAGCATAGTAAGGGCAGTTTACGGACTGTGCTGGTTCTGCTGAGCCAGTGGCACATTGGGCAATGGCCCCACACAGAGGTTTGAAGGAGAACCACAGGTCTTGGGTTGGTGGGAACATAAAACCAGGACTGTTGTGTAGTTGGAGGTGGCTGACGGTAAACTCAAGCGACCTGCACTACCTTGCAGACACATAGAGAGTCATAATCGACATACTTCTCCTGCTCTCCCCTGGCCGCGCTCTCGAATCCAGGCAGCACTTCAAAGATTGTGCACTGAGCCCTGCAGTAACACGGTAATCTGCGCAGACTTGCACATGGCACTGAGGGTAAACTCATATTTTATTCCTGCTCCTCAGACAAGCAAGTTTTATGAGTCGCAGAAGCCTCTGTGATCAGGCAATGGGCCCTTATTTCTCCATAACTTAACATGAGTGAATTTACTCCATATATAATAAGAAACAGCATGCTATATGCGTGTAGTATACTTGTAGTATGCTTGTAGTATGATGGTAATAAGCTGTGCGGTGGCCTATTTTGTTGACCGTCCCTGCTTGTGACACCCTTAGCCATTTGCCGGCGAGTTTTGTGCTTAGTGGAAGGATCTAGGTGCCTCGCTTCAACTGCTGTCCTATGCTGATGACCTGAAGGTAGACAGCCGTGACAACCAGATTGGTCTCACTGGCCCCGCCGGCTATTGTCTGTGCAGCCGCTTGAAGGCCTGTGAGATGAATGGCATTGTTCATAGCGGGTGCGTGCGGGTGAGGGGTGCTCATTGCAGCATGAGATTGAGAAATGTGCCACTGCAATTGTGGGCCTGCATTTGATGTACAATCAGATTGTGTGTGTGTGTGTGTGTGTATATAT
>JAODUD010000127.1:24548302-24564815 GCA_026784285.1 Stomatorhinus walkeri
TGATAGCCACTGTGCACAGACTTAAAAGAGTCTTGCAAATAAGGATTTATATGCTATTTCGTGTCTCTCTCTCTCTCTCTCTCTCTCTATATATATATATATATATATATATATATAGAGAGAGAGAGAGAGAGAGACAGAGATTTGCGAAGGTATGTAGTTATGACTATATTTCTTGTGTTATTTTTACCTTGAAGGTGAATATGGTTTTTCTGGGTTCTCTTGTTTAACTACACTCCTGAATGTGCATAAAATAGTTCTCCTGCTAATGGCATAAATGCCTCAAGTCCAGACAGGCACACTTTCTTATGAGTTCACATGAACCTGTTGCATTTGCAACAGCAGCAGAAAGACTTTTAAAGCAGAATGTTTGGTTACTCCTTCAGATGTCTTCATTGAGAATCTCGGGTCAAGACAGTTGTGGCCGACTGACTTTTTAAATCGGTAGCACAGATTTTTGTGTACGTTGATTTGAACAGCTATGTTTTGTAATCAATAGGATGGAGTTTGAACATTTATGCCTTGTTTTGCTGCAAAAGTTTGGTGGTTTTGACAGTTTGGAACAGAGAGAGTTAGCAGTCACAGACACACCTTCTGCACTGGCATGGTTCCCATGCAATTCATAAATCCCCCTTTGCATAATTGATGCTTAAACCTTTTTTCAGATTTCAAGGGCACTCGTCCAAGATGTTTATCGAAAGCAGGTTAGCACATAACTCAGGTTTAGGGGAAGAACCAGGAATCTCTTCATATTGTTTCAAGTAGAGCCGTGCTTCAAGTAACACAATCATTATCTAATTAAATTTAGCTATTGCAGGACTAATGTAGAAATGAACATCATTCAGCACTATACTAGAACAAAAAGGGGGCTGTATTAAAATTTTTGGGTTAATTTTGTTGAAACATGCTTGAAATGTGACTTTATGTGACCAACTATTGTGGACTTGAACTACAAAGTGAGTAGCATTATATTATTGTAAATTTGAATGGAAAGTGGAACGAATCCCTGGATTTTGAGGCAATGATTTCCATAGTCATACTTAAGTCTAAAAAATTTTGTTGTGGAAGACTTTGCAGCCTGTGTTAAAAAATAAAATAAAACAGGCATTTATATTACCTGAATCGCTGAGGCAATGAATTATTTGGAAATGAACATGAACAGCTTATTTGTACCCGATGGGTGCAAATATGTGATTTTACGAACACCTGTCCTCCTTATGAGAGTGGAGGCCTGGTCGACCACAGTGCTACAGACGCGCCTGTTTTTCAGCTATAGGGAAATCTGCGTCTGTCATTGTCTTTGATGGCCTGCCGGTAGCAGACAGGCACATAAACCACTTCTCAAAAGGAATGCTGTGCATGTCATTTCATCGCAGCTGTCCACATGCTTTCTCGCATTTTTTTCAAGCGCTTTTTAAGTGCTGTAGCACTTAAGGACACTGAGCAGGTGGTGCGATTTCAGTCTCTGCTGAGGTACTAAGTATGCCTGATCTTTCGATCCATGCTGTGACACAGCCCACACGTCCCGTAATGTTTCGCTGTTCCTTATTGGTGTTTATGTCATCTCTAGCTGTCACAGAGAACCCCACCAAACTGTGCACTGAAAAAATGCCAGTGCAAAAATGTATGCTTATCTTTTAGCATCTCTCAGACACCTAAATTTAGGCATGGGTGCTGTGTATAAGACCAAAAGCATTCATAGATTTTCAGTTAAGTTTTTTTCTATGTAATCAACAAATGATCTTTTTGTATCCTTTAAAAGAACATTGGCGAGAATAGAATTCATGAATTGTTTTTAAATGGTAAGCGGAAATGTCAGACTGGTAACAACAAAATCATAGAGAGGTTTCTTACTAGGAAGATGTAGATGCTTCTTTTGGAGACGCTAATATTGGTAACTCTAATACCTATTGATGCATGAAATAAATATACTGAGGCAGGAAGTGTGTCTACTGTAGGTCTGATGGTTGAACAATAGGCATTTGGCATCTTCAGAAATTTTGCTTGGTCACAACCGTGATGCAAACTAGTATCATGCTGTTGTTATGTTTATAAGCTTTTGTTGGTGTATTAGGGGTGCCTTTAAGTCAGAATGCCACTGACCGCAAGGATCACTCATAAACTGATGTTTCTACACAATTTAAACTCACATGGATTAATACAGACTCCTGGCAGTTATGCAGTTATGAACATTCTCCCTTTATTTCAGTGCTTTACTTCTGTAATCCGTGGAATTTCAATCTTGCCTGACGTTGCTGCAAGGATATGCGGGTTAGTCTACGCCAAACACATTCAGAGGACATTCTGGTCTTGGTGGCAGCTGAATTCTAAGTGAATCTCACATTTACAATAGTGGCCAAAATCGTGGAAACACTTCCAATCGTTAGAGATTACAGAACTTCATTCCAGTTACTCCAGTTACTTATTTAATCGTCCAGTGTATGATATTTATTAACATTCTTTGATTGTCCATAAGTGCTTGCGTGTAGACCTTTGACCTGCACAGAAAAGCCATGGTCAGCTGAAAAAGGTCCGTTTCGTTGACCTGCCCGGCCGAGCCGCACCACACTCACCTAGAGGGTGTCACCAGCCCATGACAAAAACTGAAGTAGTGGCCAGATTGAATCATAAGCAGGAGACCCCACCGTTTTCCATCGCATTGTTCCTTAATGGACCTGCTCACGATTGTGTCAACTTAATGGATGGACTCTTCCTTCTTCTCCTGGAGGACCTTCTTAAAACCTTTCGCAGAAACTGAGTCTCTAACCCCCACCTCTCTTTTATATAAAACCAAGGGAAAATAGCCTGTTTTCTCAAACTTTTTATTATGAATATTCTGTATTTACCAGAAATATATTCCCTCTTTTTCTGGATCTGTATTCCATACTATTCCACAAGCCGCTAAACTGACCACTGCGCGCTCCAAATCTAATACATGCTGCCGCTCATTTGCAAAACGGAGGCCTGATTAATGAATGGGGCTTGGCAGTATCGTACATTTTATTACTCCTGAATGCTATCTGAAAGGAAAACTATGTCAGGTATGTAAAGGAGACCAGATACCGTATGAAGCATTGAATCTTGTTGTCAGCGATTTAACGCTTTTTTAAAAAAAAATCCTCTCCTCCTGCAGGCAGCAAGGAGGCAGCCTTCACCTATGCCATCATCGCCGCCGGCGTGGCGCACGCCATCACCGCAGCCTGCACGCAAGGGAACCTGAGCGACTGCAGCTGCGACAAGGAGAAGCAGGGCTTCTACAACCAGGAGGAAGGCTGGAAGTGGGGGGGCTGCTCGGCAGATATTCGTTACGGCCTCAACTTCTCCAAGGTGTTCGTGGACGCGCGGGAGATCAAGCAGAACGCCAGGACTCTGATGAACCTGCATAACAACAGGGCTGGACGGAAGGTATGGTGCCCACTTCTGTTGTTGCATTATTGGCTGGCTTCAAACAGCTCAGAGCAAACTGTATGTCTTCTTAGATATTCACTTATATATGACTCACTCATCTAATACAGTCCTGCTAAATAGCAAATATTAGTTTGCTGCATGTGAAGTGAATTTCACTGAGAGCAGCTGTGGCCAGATTCAAAGTGATCCGCAGCTTACTCTCCTATATTGAGTTATTTTGTTAGGTTTCATCATACAGAGGTGTGGCAATCAACACATCCTGTGAAGAAGGACTTTAGAAATAGTGTGGGCTGTGAACATGATTGATTTATACAGTAGAAATCAAACAAAGTTGATTGTAAAAACACACTTGCAGAAATAATACCTGATGTCAAGTCCTTGAGACGTTTAGAGTGGCCTGCTGCTCTGAGCTCCTTAGCATGGTGTACTTGTGTCTCCCAGGTGCTACTGGGTAGCGATTAGCTGGCTCTCTGCAAACACGCTGGCTTTCTAACTGCAAGATTTCCAGGATGCAAGATTTCTTGCTGGTTTCTGATCTTGTTCGGGTCCTGTTTATGGGTGGGTTATAATTGTCAACTAGCTCACAAACAGGACAATAACAAACTTTATGTTTTTTTTATTATTATTTTATGCTTTTTGTTTTTTTTAAAAAAAAAGGCTTAATGATGCATAATTTCATTATGAGAACAACTTATCAGTTTATCAGAGCTTTTCTAACATGACAAACTTTTAAGCTTGAATTTATATGGGAATTGTCCTTTTATAGAGCTGTAGAAAGCTGGGTGTATGTA
Organism: Stomatorhinus walkeri; assembly: GCA_026784285.1. Taxonomy (NCBI): domain Eukaryota; kingdom Metazoa; phylum Chordata; class Actinopteri; order Osteoglossiformes; family Mormyridae; genus Stomatorhinus; species Stomatorhinus walkeri. The sequence continues at coordinate 24,552,502 of JAODUD010000127.1, forward strand.
ACTGAGTGCTATTCTCAGGGGTTCAAAGGCAGAACCTCTCTTTGGGGCTGAACCTTTTTCTAAGAAGCCCTTAAGCACTGCATTACATATAGCATTAAGTCTCCCACCCAGCATGATGCCACGGCCTACCCCAAAGTCTTTTTAAATGGAAAACAACCATCTTTTATTGCACTTACTGAATCGATTACACCAATGAGACAACCCCCACCCCCCCCCGCCCAAAAAAAAAAACGCAAAGATAAACGAAGATGAAACTAGAGCAGAACGAGTTAACGGCCGCAGGAATTGCGCTGTAACCTTGTTGTGATTTGTAAATCCCTACCGTGCCCTGGGGCTGGGAGAGTCTGCCAAGGATATGGGCAGTCAGACAAAGATTAAGGAGAGTTAGGGTAACGAAATACTGGGAGGCTTTCAGAGGTAGCCATGTTAGTGGCAGAGTTTGATTACACAGCAGATCTGTGTGAGGCGCACACAATGATACTGTAAAAGAAGAGTATTACTGCGCTCATACTGTAGTGCTGTCACAGGAGCAGCGAGCCACACATTCTGATAATCCTTCACTCTACGGCTCTCATTGTTACCCGCTGCCGAGGTGTAACTGGATGCTGCGAAAGTCGCACCGTTTTGCGGACAGTCGCCGTAAGAGCTTATCTGGCATTTAAAGCAGCTGAGGGTCTGATTATCCGCAGGTCCATGAAGACATACAGGCCTATATGGACACTTCGATCGATTGAAAGGATTGATGACAAGCCAACGTCCCCCGATGTTCGTTAACGTAATGCGTTTACTCTATTTGTTTATGCCATGGTTGGAATGAATGCCAAACGGTGATTCTGTTGTCACTAGTACGAAAATATACAGAGGGAAATGATAGCTGGCACTGTCAGTGAGTGGTGTGCCATTGGCTAAACTGCTGTTTATCTTTAGCGTCTAGTGTTCATGGGAAACTGACGATCACGAGCTTACTCTTGATTTAAAAATAGCGATATAAATTTTTTTTATTCACTACGACGAAAATGCAAGATAACCGGGAACACAAAGAGCTGGTTATTTCTTCAAAGTACATGCACAAATGTCAGTAACCCAGTGATGAATAAAATATGATGATATAATGTTTCAGGTGGAGTTTTTTTTGTCAAATGTTTAGATAGTAACGTGTTTGCGTTTTATTAAGGCCGTTCAGCTGCTTCTGGCTAATTGCCTTTCAGAGGGTCTCGGCGGAGTCAGATATTTATGCAGGATTTAGTGGGATAAAGACATTGCTCTGTCCAGGCTGTAAAGCGGCTCTGTTTACGTCTCCAGTGTGGGGCATCCTGTTTCTGGGCACTCCTCCCTCTCACACGCACACCCCCCTTGCATTTCTATACGTTCACACTTTGCTAATGCCCACCATTTGTTAGCAGAGAGCCGCCGCTCTTCTGTTCTCCCCCGATGACTGCGTCCGTCCCGATATTCCTGCAGATCCGTGATTCAGTCCGGCAGCTGTGACCCGGAGGGTGCGGACGGAGATTGGGGTTGAGAACATTTCAGCACTCTGGACAGAGCTTTTGTGGGGGGGGGGGGGGATGACTGACCCCAAAGGATTCACATTAACTTCTGCTTGAGAAGCATTCACCCTTACCCCCCCCTTCCAGAAGCAGGGCTTAGGGTGCCCTGCTCACCCCCAACCCCCATGCAGTCAAAAGTTTGTGGAATGGAATCACAGGGCGGCACTGGGCCTTTATTAGTCATGCTTAGAGTGTTGATGTAAAACAGCTGAACCTAGTGCTCATATTAATGACAAAATTGGTAAATGGAGTATGGAGTCTGCTCCATTAAAGCACTAAATCTGATATTTTTAGGAACAGGAAAGATAGACTGATTTGGTTGCCACCTGAGGTAACCTTATTAAAATGTGCATGAATAGTTTCTACTGCGCTCTGTATTGCCATAGGGAAGATGGTTCATGTAGTTCACTCTGCTATTGTACTACACAAAAATAGAAGGATAAAAGTTAAGTTTTATTTGCATGCATGGCAGGAAATTGTTCTTGAGACTACAGAGAGACTGTGAGTCACAGAAAACGGAATAATTAAAACTCGGGCAAATCCAGCCTAATGTGCAATGGTTCGTACTCAGTGAAGAGGAAAGTATCCGAGATGGTGCCATTCCTCATTCTGGCAGGGACATCTCATTTGCATAGCCTCACACACATCTCCGATCACGCCACCCGAGTGCCGCCCGCTTTCGGCCAACCAATGAGGTGGGGCTTCGCTCACGGCCGCTCACGGCAAATTCTGCACCCTTGAAGGTAGTTCAGATTACGCCGATTGGCTTTTATAGCTGCATAACAAGTACCCGGTATCACTCAATCCAGCAAAAACATAGTAACACAACAAAAAATAGCATAGGACAAACATTTTTAATTTTTTAAAATTAATTTTAATTAATGTTTTCATTTTCAAGGAAAGTGTTCCTCCGTAAAAGCTGGTATCATAAGTTATTACTGGCTGCTGAAAAACCAACAATGGCCCTGTTTATATAATCCCTGATAAGTCTTCCTGTGTGGAAAGAGGTCTTTGAAGCATATCTCCCAAAGTTAAAAACATTGCATCATAGCACGTTTTGCCTTTATCCAGACTAGACAGAGGGATACCCTCAACTGAACATGGGGCCCTGAAATATGATGCTACGGATTTATCTGTGTACAATATACACTGGGCTATTGTTACTGGGTACCGGGAGATTGTCTTTCACACAGTGTATTTCAGGTTGTCCCGCTGATCCTCGCACAGAACAGTCATTCAGGATTCAGCCACCTGTAGTATTTCGCTGCTCTTTTTGAGATGGTATTAAATGGGTTTTTTTTAATAAAAAAAAATATATTTTACTAAATTAGTTGCTCCTTTCTGAATTGCAGCAATGAATTGCTCACAGTATGGCGGATTAAAAAACAAGATTTAGTCTGCAAGATTATTTAAAATCTGATGACACTATTGCTAAACCAAATAAAATTGTTAGTAATGAAAAATGATTTTGTAATAAAATGTAACATGACCTAGGAATGATACTCTGAAGATTCATAACAGTGTAGGAAGCCATATTTTGAGGCTGGAGACATGGATTGCTGGTGATGCTAAGTACCGTTAGGGCCGAAGCCGGTGGCTGATGTTTTCCGGTCGTTTCCATGCAGATCCTGGAGAAAAACATGCGGCTGGAGTGTAAGTGTCACGGGGTGTCGGGCTCCTGCACCACCAAGACGTGCTGGACCACGCTGCCCAAGTTCCGGCAGCTGGGCTACATCCTGAAGGACAAGTACCACCAGGCGGTGCACGTGGAGCCAGTGCGGGCCAGCCGCAACAAGCGTCCCACCTTCCTCAAAGTCAAGAAGCCCTACTCCTACCGCAAGCCCATGGACACAGACCTGGTCTACATTGACAAGTCACCCAACTACTGCGAGGAGGACCCGGTGACGGGCAGCGTGGGGACGCAGGGGCGCATCTGCAACAAGACGGCGCCGCAGACCAACGGTTGTGACCTCATGTGCTGCGGGCGCGGCTACAACACGCACCAGTACTCGCGTGTCTGGCAGTGCAACTGCAAGTTCCTGTGGTGCTGCTATGTCAAGTGCAACACATGCAGCGAGAGGACAGAGGTGTACACGTGCAAATGAACACCTGCGCGCACTGGCGCGGTTGCTCCTCACTCGCGTGCCTTAGCCGCATTACTGACAGGTTTCTCCTGCGTCGCGGGGAAACGGGAGAAGAGGAATCGCTTGCACGTGATCGCTCTGTTTCTGATCCCGGGGTGATGCACCTCGATCCTGAACGAGCCAGAAACTGGTTACCCTGGGAATCAGAAGACGGGAGCTGCTGTTTACGTGATTTGCTGAGGATGAGTCGACACAGCCTTGCCATTCTGATGGATCGACAGCACAGCCATCAGTCCTGGAACGAGACTGTGGGCTCAAACACATCCTGGAGGTTTCGCACTCTGGGCTACACAGATTCAGACGAGCCTTTGGGCTTCAAACTGGACTGTCTTCTGTGTCTGATCCTTCAGCTGAGAACCCCCTATTTTTTCCACCAATTACTAATTTCCAGTGCATATACACATGGGACATGTGGGGAGAAGCTGTATATTTCCTCAGCATGAACTAAACAAAGCACGTAATTGTGATATTTAACTTTTTATTTAGATGCAAAAAAAACCTAATATTAATTTATTTAAGGAAACTACTGATTTTATTTTCGTTCCTTTCGATATGAGACTTTTCTAAATTGAATAGGGAGCTTTTTCTCTCAAGTGTTTGCCGATGGAAACTGAGCAAAGACGGCATCAACAAACGAAAGACGGCATCCCAATTTTACAAACAAGCAAGACACTGGATTATGTACATAAAAAACACCTTTATTACTACTGTAATATAATGTGGTGGCAAATAGTATTGTTACAGGTCTAACTGGTAATGCTTAGATTTTTCTAGAAACATTCTTCCCCTCTGTATGCTGCTAGTTGTCTGGAAAATCGAATTGGCTGTGATTTATAAACATAAAAATAGACTTTGTTACTTGGCAACAGTAACTCAATGCTAATTATTTTTTAAAGACACCAGAAGCAAAGCTGATCATTCAGACTAATTTCCCTTTCCTGGGAATCCTTAGTTCAGAGAGTATATTTTGTAAGAGATTATTTTTATATGAATATTTTATTTATATTAATTTCATCTTGTATAATTCAGTATCACCCCAATCCCTTCCTTTAATACTGTTACTGTGCGGCGTTTCCAGGAGCATTTCACAAGCACAGCCTTACATTTACACATGAAATGGTTTTGTCATGTGCTGTGAAGCATTTGTTGGACCTGCTGAGGCTATAAATGTGTACAACTTTGCTTGTTTACCTTGAAACAGAATATCACGCAATAAATGAACAGGGTATGTGGTAATGATTGGCGTGATATCAACACTATCTTCAAAAAAGTCCAAAACAAGCAAACAGACATTTAAAATTTCAGTATTAGCTTTCGTCACTGTCTAGAGAACAGTAAAAACTCGCTAACTGAATATATGTGTGACCAAAGAGAAATAAAAATAGAACATTTTTGATTGAAAGAAATTCAGATGCAGACGTTTTTATGTTCACCTAATTTATACTCATAGAATTTGATTACAAATATAATTTGCCACATCCATTCCACACCACATTTCAAATGTCCTTGTTTCAAACAGTGTTAATAAAAGTCAGCTCGACAATAACAAATTCTCTTATCCTCAATCATAATGTAATTAGCAAATTACTTACAACAGAAGTGGCAATGAATGGTTTTTAATTTGTTACCCGTTCTGAAATCGCTGGGTGGCTTGCTTACAGCTTGAACAAATTTCTTTAACACTGTGGAGAAAGGTTAACATTTTAATTAATTGACATTAACATTGTTAATCTGCTTGGTCAATAAAAAGTATGAAAAATGCCAGTTGTGTTTATATCAAAGGGTTGTAGGTCACAATCAGCACAAATACTTTTAATAACTATTTCCCTTACTAGTTAGATCACACTGGCTTTTGTTTTATCAAGATTGAAAGTTAAAGTGATTTATTATGCCAGTGTTGCAGAAGTATCCAAGAATCCAAATATCTGCTACTTCCTAGTGAACAAGAATTTATATTGTCTGACATTCACGTTTCCTTGTTTTTAATCTATGACGAAGGAATTAAATACATATTGAATAGTGGGGACATGCTTGCTGTTTAGGTAATTTATTAAATTTAATTGTGGTATATATAACCCTAAAATTGTGATATAATTGATAACAAGACACAATAAGTAGTCATTAGTACACCCTGAAAAATGTGGCATGTAACCCCCAGGGGCAAAGTGTTAAATGCCTCAGAACGGGGAACTCGTAAAACATGTCTGAAAGGCTGCAGGCCTGATCCATTTCGAATTTAAAAGCAAACATCTCCAGGGAAATAACATATTTCTTACATTTTGGGGATCTAGAATACCAAAAAAATGCAGCTTAACTTACTGAGGGCTGACAGGCTGATAGCTAGGCATAGCGGACAAAGAGAAGGCATGAGGGAAGATGGAAAGTGTTAGCATTGAATGGTCAGCTATTGAAGAAGCTTAATTGATGATTACTGTGCCGAGGGGGTGTCAAAGCGATGACTTGCTCGAGCAGGAGGAGTGAGAGCTGTCGGATGATAGATTGTTTTCCTTCCCACTGCTTCTGACACCCTGACATCTGTTTCATTCACTCCCCAGCCTGCGTTGCTACAACAACGGAACTGAGCTTCAGAAAATGTCCCTGAGTCTCCCAGAGAAGCCAGACTACCCATTAGCAAAATGTTAACTATGCAAAAACCAGATAACTTAGGGAGACTCTTTATTTTGTCTAAAAGGGAATAAAGGGAGGAGGGGGAAAAAAGAAAGCTCTGTTATTGTGAAGGATGATGTCAAGAGGGATTTCTTTCCAAGTGACAGAAAAGATCTTAGCTCATGGAATAATCTTTACAAAACATTCCTTTACTTTGCATCAATAGACGCCCGCATGAGAAAGGCAGCTGCCCCAATAGCTTTGGTTAAATTAAAACTAAGGTTTTGGCGCTAACTAACAGTTGCATTGCACTAGCTTTTCAACATTGTGGGAAGAAGCTTTTTTTTCATTTTTTTTTAACAGGTCTGCTCATTTGAACACTGTGTCTCAGTTGCTAGATTTTTATGCTTAATATTCTTCTGAGATCTTAAGTATTACACGCATCCATCTTTACCCACTTATTTGGTCAGCGGCATAAATATTTCTTTTCCTAAAAAGCTTTTGAAAAAGAGATGCTTCGAAAACTCTTACATGCCCCTATTCAGAGTTTCTGAATGAATGCCATTCCTAACGCTCCCATAGAGCTGTGTGATTTTGTTTGTTTTTATACTTGGCAAGACGCTATCATAGCAAGCCATTCAATAGCTTTGTACATTGCGTAAGGCCTTTAATCACAGAGAGAGACACAGACATGGACAATTGACTTTGCCCGAAGAGCCTGCAATCTGTGTGAATGCTGCAGTTTACAATACGCACATCACCCACGGCCTCGCCGTCACCCCGGTGAGTACTTCGGCTGCTGTCCGGGTGAAGTGTCCGGCCAGGTGAACACCACTGCAAGAGAAACTATTATATCCAATTCTGCAGTACAGCTCACTCAAGGTCAGTCCCTTAGAGTAGTGTTTCCCAGTCCAGGTCCTCGGGGAGCCACAGTTGGTCCATGTTTCTGCTCCCTCCAAGCTCTCTGCCAATCAGTCCCTATTTTGAAGCTGGGAACGAGCAAAATGTGAGCTGTCTGCAGGTTCCTATGGACCGGATTGTGAAACACTGCCTTAGACAGTGCCCTTCAAGATCGAGACTGCAAACGCCAGAAGCAGGTCATTGTAAGACTAATTAAATTCTGCAATGTTTTCCGATAAACATTACAGGTGCTCCTAAATCATTCAGTGATCTGAGGTGTGGCTTTTCTCTGATACAGCTGTATTTACTAACATACGTTTCATTACCCTTTCAGAGCACACCAGAGTACACCTGGATTCAGGCAGTCGTAGTAGATTTATGGCAGTGAATCTCACTTGTTTTGTTGATGCTGGATTCCTGCCATAATTTTTTTGCATTTGTGCATATTGCTTGTTGTTTCCAAATCAGACTTCCTGTCAAGCCCCTTGCACAAAACCGTATATGTTCAGCAAAATATGAATATATTTTTCCTGACATACAGATATGATGTGTATAATGTAATTTTTTTTGTCCTGCACTTGCTCTACAGTCTCTGTGACTTATTGAAATTCCACAAGAAAATCAAAACGTAGCAGTTTATACGTTTTCATTTTCTTCAAATATTAATTCAACCCGAAATCTACATGCAGTGTTAATCTAGTAATGCAAGGAGTCAATAACATTTCTAAAATTATTTAAATGTCTGGGCTTGTAATTAAAAAGGATCCCTTATAAATGTTCCTCAGTGTTGATCGGCAGCTGGGAGCCAGGTGCCGTTTAATCTGTGGTTATTGCCCTTTCCAGGTCCTTCCCCTGCAATGGAACATACTAAATAGCTACCATTAATATGCCAGCCATATTATAGGAGTTTATAATGACTTCTATGAAGCAATAACTCTTTGTTAGGAACGACACGGCAGCATAAGTGGGAGCCAAAGAATTCACCAGAGGAGGCATTCAGGAATTCGCAAGGGTGAGGCCTACTGCATATCTGATGGTACCTCAGCAAACCAGATGCTCGCGCAACCTCGTCTTTCTTAGAGTGTGGCTTCCTTGTAAATCTCTCCTGTACTCCCTTGTACTCCACCTAGAAATCAGTGAATAGGCTTGCTGCTAAATGCTAACGTTGTTAGTCTCACTGTTAAATACTAGCGTTTAGTTGGCTCGCTAAGTGCTAAGGTTTGTAAGCCCTTTCATCTCTTAGATGCCACTAATAAACTCAATGCAGAAAACGTTACAGACAGAATACCCATATACTACTGGTGACGTGTCAAAACTCACGTCAAAACATGTCTCTTTCCACGGACGAAGTGAAGAACTCGGAACGTTTTCTAAAAATATGGTAAAACGCCTGAAATGTTGCATTCAACACTGAAACACACCTCCCCATTGGGAAGAAGTAAAGCTGAACGCCAACCAGTGACTGGATGTACGATACAAAACAAAACAATAATTAGATAGCTGAAGTAGGGGGGTTGGGCTGAGAAAAGGGGCTTTCTTCATTTAGCCATAAATCATCTGACACATAATTCCATCAATTATATTTTCTCCTCTCTGGCTGAGACACGTACAATCAGCACCTGACTATTGCACGGTAAATTGTACAGTGCGCTCTTTGAAAGCCTGCCAGCGTTTGATGCTGCCGTCCATGGAGCGTGGCTTCGGGAAGATCTGCTATTAAGACAAGAGGAAGTCATGGAGCATATCCATTTCCTCTGACAAGTCCTCCTAACTTTAACAAAAAAATATCAGCCCAGTACTGATGGAAACCACCCCTTACTGTAACGCCGAACCCCCAAACGGGTGCAAACGGGGGAAAGTGGCCGATCCTCATCTAGGGATGCGGGACGATCTCACCGTGCTCCTGGAAACACCCCGTGAGTGTGTCCTTCTGGGGAGCTCCGGCAGCCCAAATAAAGCACTTACGGTTTAAATCTCTAAAGGTATGTTATCGGGGAAATGTTTTTTAAAAATAAGAGGATTGGGAGTGCTTTGGGGGAGATTAAATGTGACTTTGTTGACACCGGCCAGCTGATGGAATGCAGACTTGTTTTTACGGTGGTTGATGTGCCACCCATGTGACACTTTGTTTTCGCGGCACAGGCTGAGAAGCATTATGGTGGTCCCTTATACCCATCCGTGTCACCTGAGCTAAGCTCACCGTAATCTACAGAACCTTCAGGAATCTTAACTTGAGGTCTTCTTTCCTTTTACAAAAACAGAACTCTGATGGTATCCCTCAAGGCTGAGAAATAAACTGGAATTATTGTTTATCCTTCCTCCTCAGTCTTAGATAACAGTGGGAACCACTAGCCAGAGCAATTACTTCTCTGGTACATGGAATATGATCATTATATCAGAAGCAGGGTTTTTAACACTTAATACATATGACAGTAAATATTTCAGAGAAGTTCTGACAGAAATGTTTCACTTAAAGATTCCCTATGTGTTAATATTTTGTAGAACAAAAAACGGATCATTGTACTTTTTCATAATAAATAGGGTTTGTTTCAGCCTATAGAAACTAATTAAAAAGCTTAATTATTATTATAATACAATAACAGTAAAAGTATAATTTGTTTAGCATAATATGTTCTATTCTTATTTACATAATACCCATAATATGTGCTGGACATAACAAATTAACCCAACCTAAAGCTTGCAAACCCTGTAGGGGGCTAATTTGGGATGTATTTATTTAATAGTTTTCTCCGATGGGGAAACAGCCTGCTCCACAGATCATGAGAGCCCCGCCTCTTTCGCCTCCCCTATCGGCTCCCCTCTGCAGGTCATGAGTGCCCCCCAAGACCCCCCTCCTAAGACCATGAGTGCCCCGCCTCCTTCACCTGGGAAACCCAAACAGAGCCACTGCCGCCAAGAAAGGTCTCTCAACAAAACTGGTGTGCGCCGTAGCTCCTTTTCAGAGAGATGAACCCCAAGGTACTTCCCGGGGATTGTCTAATTACATTTGTTTCCGGTAAATAACAGCGAGCCGCTGGACTGAAGCCCACTGACAGCCTGGAGAGGGAGTGTGTCAGTGGGACATCCAAGGGGAGACGCAGCCCTGCACTGCATGGCACACACCACAGCAAGGCCGGCTTTTCACTGAGCTTTCTGGAGGGGGGGGGGTCCACAAAGCAGGACTTTTTTATTAGCCAGATAACTTAAGCCAAGTTTAAGGATTGTCCAATGGGAATGTCACTTTCCTCTCTTCCTATTGGCCAGTTTTCACATTTGGCTTAAGTTATCCAGCTACCTGGGAAATTCTGCTTTGTAGAATACCCCCAGGGCTGCTAATATTATTATTATTAGTAGTAGTAGTAGTAGTAGCAGCAGCAGCAGCATTGTAAAGGGGGGGGTGGGTTTACGGATGATTTGGGTCTGATATATTATACTTTCATGGGACCCAGTGCTTTGCTGCTTTAAATAGATGAGCCATTTAATTTAATTTAATTTAATTTAATTTACAGATACTAAGGATGGATCCAGTCTATTCAAATTATTGCCCCCAGGTTTCTCTGGACAACTAGCCCCCTCTGCCAGCTGCCCCCCTTAACCAAAGGCCTTGCTGTAACGACATGCTGAGAGCTCTGCTTTTGGAGAAGGTGGATATCACCCACCGCCAGCATGTCTGAGCTTCCCATGCTGCAGGAATCACTGCTCTTCATCTTCTACTTGGTCTCTGGAGGTCTCCACGCTCCTCTCACTCAGACCTCCCCCACGAATGAACCCCAGCGCGGTGAATGCACACACCATCAGAACTCACCTTATTACACAACTTCTTCCTAGAAGACATCATCGCGACATGTGTGGTGAGCATCTGTAATCGAATTTCATTTTAAGTGCGGCGTGTCTCCCAAACTTGTGCTAACCTGCAACTCTTCCAGCTCATGTAATGTGGTTAAAAAATATTGAGCTGTAATTAAACCTCACAAGGAAGACAGAAAAATAGCTCTGAGCTTCACCTACAAAGGACTGCATCAAAGTCACACTTTATATGCATAAAGATGTATGAAGAATGCAATAATGGCACAAGAACTATTGAACTTGTAATTTAAGAGCTGGAAATATTCTTAAGAGGTATTTCTGCCTATAGTCACATTCACTTTAAAAGCATGCAAATAACATGAGGATATGGATTGTTTAAAATCAAATTAAAAAAGTACTGAATATCCCTAATCTTTCTAAATGCTCAACCGCAAGCACAGGCTTACAGCAATGAAAGTGTTGTCTGAAGTTTATAAAGGAAATTTTGATGTGGCTACATATTTCTGTAAATCCACTTTAAATACATTGAATATAAGGTATCTGCCTTTAACAAACAAAACACACACACACACGCACACACACACACAGATTAGGTATCTAAATTTTTGTGGGGACTCATCATTCAGTTCTATGGGCATAACCCTAATCCTTACAATGACCTTAACCCCCACCCAGCCCAAATCTTAACCATAAGTAACCAAACAAAAAGCCATACTTTTTTTAAAGTTTGTTTTTATTGTAATCACAAACCAAGAAGATGTCCCCACAAAGTCAAAATGACAGGCTTTTATCACATTTCGTCCTCACAATGTAGTATATACATGCCCACACAAATACAGACACACACACACACACACACGAGTTCCATACCTGTTATTTATGTCATTATGTCACTGAAAAAACTATTTAAAATATTACTGAGACATCAATGGGTTGTTACCCACTTTTGCATGAAGAACTTGGCAAAGAAATAATACTTCTGTGATTTTAAACATACTTGCCACGATTTAGCTAAACAATTATCTGGGTAAAGTGCTTAAATATTTCACAGCTTCAGACTGTTTCAGCAATGTCCTTAGGGAGTGCAGAGGGGTGGCTCGGAGGCTAGGGTTCTGTGCCAGCAATCGGAAGGTTGCTGGTCTGAATCCCATGAATGCCAGGAGTGATCCTACTCCGTTGGGCCCTTGAGCAAGGCCCTTAACCTGTAATTGCTTTGTACTGAGTATGACATAAATCTACATCCAGCCCTGTAAGGAGGTCCTCCAATTTACAGGGGAATAACTTGGGGGTTGGTGGCAGGACTGGCCCT
>JAODUD010000127.1:24573021-24585844 GCA_026784285.1 Stomatorhinus walkeri
AGTGGAGCCCTAATTCCTACTCTGTATGCTCTCGCAGCTCACTCTGGGGCAGAGAGTGAGGCAGGAGCTGTCCTACTGCGTGCACTCTCATAGCTCACTTTGGGGCGGAGAGTGAGACGGGAGCCTTCCTACTCCATATGCTCTCGTGGCTCACTTTGGGGCGGAGAGTGAGACGAGAGCCTTCCTACTCCATATGCTCTCGCCGCTCACTCCGGGGCAGCGTGTGAGGCAGGAGCCCTCCTTGCTCGCGTACTCTCTCGCCGGCTCACTTTCCTAAACCTCCGGAACAGTTTGTTTCCTCCAGCACAGCTGCTGCCTCCAGGGGAGAGTCGATGCTCCGTCACCAACCTGGGGTCAATGTAAAGGTCAGACCTCTGTTGATGTTGGCTACAGCCATCCGGAAAGACAGGAAGCTGCTTAAAAGGCAGCCAGCCCTGCTCAGTGCCGAGATAGGCTGTTATAAACTCAGATAAGCCTTTCAGATCCCCAGTTCAAAACTCAAGGCTTAATTTGAAACCCTATTATTTGCTGTATAAAATCCTCAACTTTTACTGAAGAAACATCACAAGTACTTCTACGTGTTACAATTTGAAACATATACACTATTGTTACTATTACATGTATATAAGAAATGTTGCTATTTCTTATATACAATACCGTGCAGAAGTCTTAGGCAGTCAAAGGAAATGATGTTTATATGATTTTCATGTTGGTGTAAAACTGTGTTTATAAGTGTCAGCTTAACCATTTCAAAACCTTTATTAAAATCACCCCTGTATTTGCAGCAACCGTCAAATACACCAATGTATTTTTTGTCTTGACCCATAGAACACCTCATATTTCTAACCAATACTATTAAGTCATTAATTAATCAATAAATTAATTAACATGGAGGTGAAATTTAACAAATACAAGGAATGGTCAAGGTATCATGCACCAGAAGGAACCCAGGACCCATTGCACCAGCACAGGGCCTGACAATGGGTCCAAGGATTTAATCCTGATACCTAATGGCAGTCAAGGTGGTGCTGTCTAGCCTGTAGGGGTCTGTGCGTCCTCCATGGATATGCCTCCCCAGACCATCACTGACCCACCACCAAACCCATCTACGACTTCTCCAGACCCTTTCACGTCTGTAACATGTCCTCAGCGTGAACTTGCTCTATACTCTGATTAAAAAGGGTTCCTTTAATTTTTCTGAGCAGTGTATTTTACAACAAACAAAAATTAAGTTTGCAGTCAGGTAACATCAATTAGTTTTTTTTTCAGCCTATATATTTACTTAAATTGTCAAATCAACCAATTGACTGTAACATAATACATTACAAAAAAGTCTTAGAGGGAGATATTTTTTCCACACGTCACATGACTTCTTCCTTATGCTGCACCTGAGGGAGGTATGCGTAAGTCATGTGACAGCTGCCGTAGTTTGTATATTCTGGGCATATAAAATCATTACTGCTAAGATTAGCACTGGTCTTATTGAAAAGGTAGAGTTTTCTGAATGAAACTAGACACAGACACTTTTAGTTAGTGGCTGGATCTACTGTGATAGTAGTAGTAGTAGATTTTTAGATAAAGCACTAATCAAGTATGAATTTAGAAAATCTGAAGGTCAATTTGTTAATTTTATGAATTAGCTAAATATATAATATGCAAACGTTATTGAGAAAGATATCAAAAATGTCACAAAATGGGGTTCTAGCATAGTCGCTTACAGTGCCCTCAGCTCGATATCTGCATTTAATTGTTCTTCAATGGCGTCACAGTCCATTATGCTTCCAGTATAGGTTACATTTCTTGGATCTGTTTCAGGTCCCTTATATGATTCTTAAAGGCTGTCAGAATTATTAATGGACAGCCACTAATTTAACCTCAGGAAGAGAGGCAGTAGGCAGGATCGCCAGCTTAATTAGCAGCGAGAGTGCCCTGAATGAGCCAGCCACGTGAATCTGACATCAGGCACTGGACTGGTTCAGCCCTGATGTTTTTAATATGTGATTACAGCAGTAAGGTGGACGTCTCCTTAAACAGCCAATGGGAGGAATGCATTAGCTGCAGAATGACACACATGTTGCTGAATGAATTGATAATAGCTTAACACAGAAGTTAAAGATGTTGAACAAGTGCTTAATAGAGGTGAATGTTCATTTAGTGATTCTGGAAGAGGTGATTTCATAGTAACATTTTTAAGCAGCCTGTGAGACAGCCTCATGCAGAATATTATATATCTGATCTATCTCATGTACCCATTTACAAACCTTCACAAAGAAATCAAAATGAGAATCACAGAATTTCAGACCTGCAGTTAAAATCTGTATGTGTATTAGCTCTGTGATGAACTAGCATCCCATATAGGGTGTACTCTTGCCTGGGTTAGGTTTGCTGAGGTTCACATCAAAGGCGTAGAACTGGGCGATGGGGTCACGCCCTTACCAATACCGACCAATACCGTGGGAGTTTGGGAAAAAGGGCTCCCTGGAACACTGTGTGTATTATTGTCCCTCACTGTTTGTTTAATGGTCTCAGTAATTTCACATCTTCCCTAGAATATATTTCTTATTTGGGGAATCATTTAATATTGCGGTAATGTAGCATTTTGTTGGCCAATAATCATAGAGATTATTTAAATGCTCAAGCTAAGATACCAGACAGAGTTCAGTTACTGAAGTCTGCTTTGGTATCCGGGGACACATTAGTCATTTTTCTCGGGAGCCGCAGGGAAACTCCATACAGTGGTTCTCTGATGAGTAACCTTCCTTATTTAACATTTCCAGTAATGTTGTCATTTCTCAGAACCAGCTGAAAGACTCATATGGCAATAATATATAGAGGGAAACTTACTGTACATTAACAAATTATTAAAACTGTTTTGCTGTGTGACAACTGCTAATTCAAAATAATTAGCATACATTTAAGAACTACTAATGGGTTTAAGAGGAAAAACTACTAAACAGCTGTAGTTTGTTCTAAAACTAAAAACCAGTCACATGGCTGAGAGATGTTAGGTGAGTATATTGTTTTGTTAAACCTGACTTGTGTAGGGAAGTTGATTTCCTGGTTAGTTAAGGAGAACCAGCTACAGTCACCCCTTCACATTAAGGGTGAAGATCACTGCAAATGTGAAAATAATGCTTGAGTCTTTTATTCAAAATGCAAAAGTAATGGCACTGAAACGTTTAACGAGATTCTCCGGTAAGAGACAGCTAAAGTATGACTGAGGCTGATTGCCGAGAAAATATGCAGAGTGATCTCAAGCTAAGATGCACAGATCCCATAATACGTGTTTCTTCCTTCCTTCCATCCATCCATCCATTACCTATACCCGCTTATCCTACTGGGTCACGGGGGGTCCGGAGCCTACACGGAAGTAACGGACACGAGGCAGGGAACAACCCTGGATGGGGGGTTCACACACAGGCACACCTACGGGCAATTTAGCAACTCCAATCAGCCTCAGCATGTCTTTTGACTGTGGGGTTCAACCGGAGTACCCGGAGGAAACCCCACGACGGCACAGGGAGAACATGCAAACTACGTGTTTCTTTTAAACCAAAAAAACCCCATTAAACATACTATATTTACACTAACAAATATTAAACAACCTTAATTGACTAATATTTAGGTATTATGTATTGTGTTGGAGCTTCCCATACTGGAGTGATACCAAATGCAAATGATGTTAATAGCTGCATACGCGTCATCCGTACATACAAGTTTTTGTGATCTTTCGGTAAGATCCAAAATATTTCCATTCAATCGTTCACGGCCAGTCCCGTGAATGTCCATCTCGCGGATCTGGAGGGGCAACTGTATAAAATTGGATTAGATTATATTAGAAAATCTGATTATTATTTAAGCAATATAAACAGGAAGTGTGGTTGTACTAAAATATATCAATAAATAACCTGGTTAAATAAATGGTTTCAACTTGCGAGTTGCTAACGTAACGAGCAAGAATGATTTTGCGAAACGCTTGTTTTTTATTTTAAAATTTTGCATCTGATCTTCCCCTATGAACGAACAGGACACGTAACTTGCATCATTTACGTTAATTATGAAAGTGGGTGTATTGCAAGAGTTAATATTTTACGCAAAATATATTATTTTCAGCAAATATATTCCATATGTGCATATTACTAAAATTAAGCCATTTGCATGTATTTTGAGAAGCATATAAGTTAAACGATTGCTTTGTAGTCTTATACTTGCAATAAGTCTCATAAAAGTAGTGAAAAACGCTGAAGGAACAGCCTATTTAGGCTACCAACAGTTTGCATATATGAATAAAGAAAACTTTACATTAGCGATCAAAATTGATAAACATTTGTAATTGGAACTCGGTGGCTCGTTTTTGGCATTTTATCATAATTTTTGATGAGTCTATATTTGTCATTGAGAGATTTATTCCGTCGTGTTTTATATGCATGCAACATTAGCCTAGGTAGCTAGCCAGAATTAAGCAGTCGGGTTACCGCAAGGCAAAATAGTAAAAAAAGAAATATTATATGGTCATTTGTTTTTTTTCCATATGTTGTTGTGTATAAAACGCCCAAAATGAACTTGATCACTATAAATGAATTATTTAAACGGCTTTTGTACGGGAATGGCTTTGTCGCTAGCTTAAGCGGGGGCATATAAGATCCATATATGCGGTTGATTACTATAACAGTGATCACTAAAGCGGTTTGCGCTTTTAAATATTGCTAGTGTTGAAACCGATTGATGGAATTACCCTAGATAGCTAAAACTGTTTTTTCGCAGTGTTTACATATTTTTGTTCTGTGTCGCCTTCTCTAATGTCACAATACTTCCAAACGGACATGGCATTTTCGTTCGTACAAGATGCTCCCGTTGCTCAGTCGGATCGGTGTTTGAGTTCTCCTCCACTCTGCTTCCATGTGGCAGACTGGACGGGGCGGAGTCACGTGACAATACATGCTGTTGTATGTTTCTAAGGGAACAGTCTATGAACGTATACTGGGGAAAGTATTGACACATTTCAAAAAAATTATTAATAGAACAAAAAAATAACTGAAGTAACCAACATGGAGAAGATAAAGTCGATTAGAGGTTTTGATTATTTTTTGATTAATTGCCCAGCCCTACTTCCTGCCCTGTTATGGGAGGAGGTGGAGAGTGGCATCTTGGGAGGAAGTGTTGTGGTGCCTGGTGTAGTGCAGGTGGAAATGATCCCTACTGATGCTTCTTAGCACATCATGGTGGAATGGAGCAGTGGCCAAATGTGTTCCAGGATAGCACCCCATAAAGCAGATATACAGAAATGCTCAAATTATATGGTGAATCTCAATACCCAGAACACAAAGACAGTACTTGTGGGATTGGCAAGACCAGTCTTGCTAACTTGCCTTCTAAGGGCAAACTTGGGGTGCAATGAATCATGGGATTGGTCTCACTCAGCAAGGATACAGCTGATGTATCCTCAATAATTGAGGCGGAGCAAGACTGTTACGTTCGGTTATGAGCCAGTGGTGTCGGGCGGACAAGCAGATGCACTAGTCAGGGATACGGAAAGGCAACGGGGTTTATTCAGGAGAGACGAGGGACGAAACACCACTTCCATCAAACGTTAACACTACACGCAGTACTCACAGATGACTGATCTGGGGAAGACTCACACAGACGCTGACTAAATACTCAAGGACAGGCAGGAATAAATCGACAACAGGTGATCACACTCAGGAGTAGACATGAGGTAATGAGGGGGGTGTGGCACACACGAGGCTCGGACGGGTGGATCATGACAAAGACCAATATCCAGGATTTTTTAAATCATCCTCTGTACTTGTGTTCTTAGTATTGGAACTGGTCTTCGGCAAAGGAAGAAGATGTAAAACGGGAACATGAGTATGGTGAAGTGTGAATATTGAGATTCACCCATTGTCCACTTTGGCAGTATGGACTGGACCGACCCATCAGAAGAGGTAGAGGTGGAGAAGTGCTGCTGTAGACCAAGAGAGTATCTAAAGACCAAAGCGAAGCCAGACAGAAGATGGCAGAGACAGCACATAAATACTGAAAGGGAAAAATGGATGTGGAGAAGCTGGGGAGGAAGGAGAAAATGAGGCCCAAGTCAGCAAGATTCTAAAATTTGTAATTTACAGGTCAGTATCTCATTCAGTCAGCAGGTGGAATCTGCTATTCATAAAAAACTAGAATGAAATATCTACCATTAATCAAAACATAAATACAGATGTTTAAGGCTTACACATTGTGATCGATATGTACAGTGATGAAGGTAGTGGCTGCAATATTCTCTTTTGTAAGATTTGCTCCCGGCAAGAGGGGAGTGGAGTTACAGTTAATGAAAGTGACAACGGGCTACATTTCAGCATCAAGAGGAAATGCACAAGTAAACAAAGCAGGTCTGAGGTCACTGAAAGGGCGGTGAGATCAGGGCTGAGACACCAGCACTTTGTAAGTCATATTGTTAGTTAGGTTCAGCTGAAAGCAACGGGTGACCAAACAAATCGATAGGAGTTCATGTGAAGCACTTCATTATGTGAGGGATTGAATTAGCAGGAGTGTGCATTATCTTATGTATAGCATTGTGTCTTTTTCTATTGTATATGTACAGTTTGAAGTCACTTTTGTCTATGCTGCTGTAGCTCTTTTGAAATTTCCTTTGGGATCAATAAAGTACTACTACTACAACTACTACTACTACTTTACTAATACTACTATACTACTACTGACAAATGTGCCAGCATCTTGGGATTACTCATTTCTATAATTCTGTTGGCTGCTTTGGCCTGTCTTTTTCAGCTAGCGTACACCCATTAGTACTAGATTTGAAGAATTTAACTGATGGATGATTTGCTAATAGTTTTAGATTTGGAAACATTATAGAAATGCCACTAGGTCTGCACATCAATAAGTTTCCAATAGAATGCTATTAAAATAGCACTATACATTTATAAAACAATTATACTTTGTATTTAACTAGTAATTTTTCTTTAATTTGTTAAAAACTGACATTGAAAAACATAATGGGTGACCTTAATGCTCTGGGAACATAAAAGAAAACTGGACATCAGAACAGTGTACACTAGAAACATTTTGCCTGATTTATCAGAACATCACTGGTTTTAGAGGCACCAACATAGTTAAAATAATCACAGATTATTTAGTCAGACAAAGAGCGTAATGCATGGGAGGTTTTATGTACCGGGGTGGTAAAGAGTTTATTGTCACATGTTATCATATGAAATACAAAAGATTATCTTCAGCCCTTCCAGTACAGTTATAAAGGAATTACAACATTATTGTTATACTGTAAACCACCCAATTAGCAATTATTGGCAATTAGCAATTACCAAGTTATTATTCAGAAATTTACACTGTTGTAAAAAATCAGTTAACCATATTTTCAAAATCATTTTCTCAGAACTTTGACAGTGACCACAGACTCACAAGAGGATTTTTAGCCTAGTGAGGTAGAATATGTGGTTTTTGCAGTAAAAAAAGAGAAACTTTCTTGCTAGATCTTTGGAGAGGCTGTTGGTGTCTCCAAGGTGTTGTGTGGGTTGTTTTAGGTCACAATGACGAGTGAGATTAAAGGAAGATGCCGATGATGATGCCAGTAAGCACAATTAAGGCTAATTAAACAACCAACAAGTCCCATTGTGGTAATGTACTCTTGGTTGTTATTTTAAATAACAAATAAGCTTGATATATTGAAAATGTGGCATAGATGGTTGATCCAAAGAGAAACCAGGGGAGGAGTCGCCCTCTAGAGGTGGGGACTTTTACCATTCATCCATGTTCCTACCAGCTGTCCTGGTCAAGGTTACAGGGGGCTATGGCAGTCGGCACGGGGCACGAGTACATGCTGGATACATGCAGACACTATGTGCAATTTAGAGATGCAAACTGAAATCGTCACGTCATGGGATGGTAGAAGGGAAGAACATACAAAGACCGGGGACAGGATTCAAACCATCCACCCTGGAGGCATGAGGCAGCAGGGCTGCCCCCAGGCACCGTCATGCCACCCTGGGACTATTGCCATTGTAATAAATCTTGGTGCACCCCATTTAAACGGTCAGGAATGTGTTCTGGAGACTTAGAGTGAAAGCTCTATACTTCAACCAGAGCGAAGAGGAATAACTAACTAACTAAGTAACTATGTGTTCTGGACAGAGACATCAATGTTGCACTAAACAACAAAACAAAGGCTTGACAATATTTGGCTTACTTAAAGTGTGGTTCAGAGTATTGCTTTGGGGTCAGGTTGTCAATAGTAGTTCAGTTAACCTCTAAAATAGGCAGGAAATCAAGCTGAAGGAAATTGCACACAGTGTTCAAAGGAGTTACAGGTTTTCTACAGCACGTTTTAACTTACGTATGGTGTTTAGTGTAAATAGCATCTAAGAAGAAAGACTTTCGGCAGATTTCTGACATCTCAGAGAGATGTCACTGCAGGGGTCCCGTGTCTCCCACGATGTCGGCGAGCACCTGCCCCAGCTGTGTCCATTGCTTTCAACATCATCTGGCATTCCCACACAAGCCACAACAACATTAAAGGAAACTGAAGCGAAGCTACAAGTGACCCATACTGCAATGTTTCCACATAGCTTTTAAGAATAAGAATTTCGCATTTATTATTGATTGCTGTGTATATTTGTGAGTCAGTCAGTGAACGCCTAATATTTGATATATAATTGCAACATCAATTATATCAAGCTACATAAAACAGCCCTTGGAAATTAATGGACTACTTTGTTTGAATGCAGTTGGCAGTAAGTGAATGTTTAAGGCAATAAACATTCAGGAGGATTTTAAAATATTATACCATTCTTTTTCATTATACCCATACTCAGCTGTTAATAATTGCTTAGACTGAGTAAAGTTAACTTGCCTACAGTATACTCAGTAACAATAGTCCAGTAGGAATCACCCTCTAGGGAATCTTCACTGAGATCTGAGTTTGCAACGTAAAAAAGAAAATAGAAAATCAACTGTGTGCTGTCAAACAGCACTTGGGTAAGTGGGGATAAAATAATTGATAGAGGCTAAAAAGGGGGGGAATCTGCCAGCAGAGGAATTTAGATCTTGCATGTGAAAGATAACTTCAGTGATCTGAAAACGAGTGAAAGAGAGAGGTTGCAAAATCTTACCGGAGTCGACTATTAGAGATAAGTGTATGACAAATGACAGTAGCAGAATTTAGATTTGAAAAGATAGGGCGGTTTACTCAAGAGTGCTTAAGAAAAAGACACAAAAATGTGGAACTTCAGTATCTGGATAAAGGAATACTTACTGGTATTTGTAATTATTTTAAAGTGGAATACAAATCAGTTTTTTAAAAGAACAAAACAGAGCATGTTGGACAGGAAACGAAGGACATGAGGTCAGGTAAAAATAAGCGGGTACTGCGTCCTGGGGGCAAATGGGGATTTATGACTGTGGAGAAGGGAGCTGAGATCATAATCAGAGAGGACAAAGGACAGCTGAAGGAGGAAAGATGTATGTAAGTCAGTCTGCACTGGGGACACGGCCAGGACGAGGAAGATTACTGATTAATGCAAACAGGAAGCGAGGAAGACCAGGAAAGTAATGGAGGAAAAAGGGACAGGATTGACTGAGGAGACCGTCAACTGTCTGCCGCCCTTCTTCAGGTCGTTCCGTGAATACAGCCTCTCCCCGGGTTACAATGGGGTTACGTTTCTATAAAGTTATCGTAAGGCAAAAATATCATAAGGTGAAAATGCATTTTAATACAGGCCACCTAACCTAACATACATCATAGCCTAGCCTAGCCAACCTTAAACATGCTTAGAACACTGACATTAGCCCACGGTTGGGCAGAATCATTAACACAAAGCCTGTTTTATAATAAAGTGTTGAATATCTCAAGGAATTTATTTAATAATCATACCCATCGTAAAATATTGTAACTATTGTAAATATTGTAACATGGACCAACGTGTATGTACATATGTTTAATATCTGTGAAAGCCAAAATTCTTCTATTTTATGTCATATTGGAAGACTTTTAATACATCATGCCTAGCAAATTGATCAGTCCGTGTTTTTCTTAGTAGATAGACTATTCCATAGTTATATATACTATGAAGAGTTGCATCCAGTATGTGGAAAGGTAGTAATGTTCTGTGTTTTCTTGCATAACAGATATATGTGGAGCTTAAGATAAGAGCTAATCCCTCTTTAAAAATCTCCTTCAAAATGTTGTCCTTTAATGTGCTTACAGAGGACTGCTAACTTGTGGCAGTGAGTTTGCTGCTTAGAATAAGGAGCAGTGAATTTGATCTTATAAAGCCGCAATATGGGATTGCTCTGCAGCCGACTTTACAAGCACAGCCATTCTCTCCTGGAGGGAATTCATCCTCAGTCATTACACTGTACAGGTTGTATTTAGTCTTCAGTGACGCAGTGATATTTTTCAATTAATATGATGATATATCTGCAGGATGTCAGTGGAAACATTCCAGAATCATACATTTATTTATATGTGTCTAACTATAATTATTTTTGTTTGAACTGACCACAAAAAACACAGAAGTAATGGTGCTAAATATAAAATCCATTTTCCCACATTTATAACATTTTTATCATGTAAATGTAACTGTGACCAGCAATACTCTTCAAACCACCTTTGCTTCAAAATATATGACCTTCCAATCAGTCACACCAATGGCAACCAGAATCGGTGTATAAAGAAATTTAAGCTTAACTGAAAGGTTTCTTATGTAGTTGCCAACATTAATGTAATAAGCCTCACACAGCAGTTCTTAACACAGAACATTTAAAATGACTGCGACTTGCTCTCTTTTGGACCCTGGGATGCTTGATAATAGACAGACACACTGCAGGCAACTAAGAGAAACCAGCCCTTCTAAATGCACACATCTTTGGGCTGTTTGAGGAGTCTCACATGATCATGGGCAGAACATGCAGATCAATCAATCGAACCCACAACCCTGGAGGTACAAGGCACATTGCACATCATTTTTATTTTGCATTTTATATTTTCTCTTCTTCACAGCAAAGCTTTGACAAAGTAAAGCTTCCACCAACTGTAAAAATCATATTTTCCACAGGTAGCACAGTGAAAACATGAAAAGTATTCTGTTAAAACACAAGGTGTCTAGCAGGCAAAATAAACCTTAACAACAAATGACAGATTCCAGGCATGACTGCCACACTGATTTCTGCTTTTCCTGAAAACCAAAAAAAAAAAAAGAAAAAAAAAGCCCAGAATGTTTGCTAACAGATGAAGATATGTTAATTAAGCACGACAGTCAACACGGAGCATTAGAAAAGTGCCATTCTCTATTTTCTGTCTGAAGCAGCACACCTGACGTTGAAAGACTAATAGTCCTAACTTGAACTTCCCGGCAGGTAGAATCTGTCCGTCAGCAGGCGGCCAAAAAAACCTCTGCGCGACGGATACCTGAGACTCAGGCTTCTTTAACGAACAATGCGACGCACTGCCACCTTAAGGAGAAGACGCTAATCGCGGCCGCCACAAATCACTATAAATAGCGATGTTTGGGGTAGATAACAGGAGGGAAATGCCTTACAGTGGCACTAGCTGACGAGCCCAACTGCACGTTGTGAACACAAGCGTCAAGTGCAGCACATTGAAGATGTAAAACCCCTAATGGGTTGGGTGAGCTGGTGGAGTGGACAATGGATTTATTGCTCTTTCCCTTTGTGCGTGAATCGTTGCTGCATGTCTAAATGCTCCTGAAAAGATAACAATTCCAATGCACTTGGGAGCAAGGGCATAGGAGAGAGTTTGATACTGGAGGGATACAATTAGAGGGAGAGGGGCAAATGAAGCCAAATTAAATATTGCGGGGGGGGGGGGGGGATTTTTCCCCCTGTCCTCCATGGTTCCTATGCTCCTGCTTAAGAGGCTCTGAAACAAGCTTTACGTAGAATACTTTTATTGATTAGCAGTTGGTCCTATTGTGAATTCTCCAGTTTAGCCTCACTTATCCATTAAACCTTAAACTACAAGCCCCCAGATTGAGTCTATCGTGTCAAAGTCCTTTGTCTACAGAAGGGATCCCAAATTCTGATGTTGGAGGCCCAGAATTAACACAGTTTGCAGATTCTGCCCCTCCGGGACTGGAAGTGGGGAGCCATCGTCTACAGTGAAATTTGCAGCACAAGATCAAGTAAAAATGTACTGATCAGCTATACATCTCCCCAGCTACAGAGCTCATCCAGCTGGGGAATCCAGAGAAAGGATGTTGTATCGTCAAGAGACTTGATCAAGAACAGGACTTTGCATAAGGAGTGTTTTTTAAGCATAAAATTAGACACGATTTATTACGTTTTATACCACTGATCCTGAAACAGACATCATGGTAAAGTTGGTCTTTCCAAGTGTCCTGTCTGTGTTAGCAGCAGCGCTTCAGCTCAAATAAGGTCAGTCAGAAACGTATCATTTCATTGCTTTTACCACCCTAAATGCACTAAAAAGGCTTCTTCAGCACCTAAGAAGCTGGACTATAAGTATATGAGAAGCGGGGCCCTCTTTCACAACCCAACCAAAGCCAGTTGCGCAGGTTTGCTGCCTTCACATGAAAAATAGCTTCACTCCCTGCAGGCTCCTGCATATCTCTGGGCAGCTATGTGAACTAACATGCACAGTGACTGCAGCCCTTTTATAGCCCCCCCTCCCGTTCCCCCACTCAGGGCATGTCTCCTGATAGGCCTGTACATATCATCATTATATAAGCAGCTTCCCATATCTATCTATCTATCTATCTATCTATCTATCTATCTATCTATCTATCTATCTGTCTATCTATCTATCTATCTATCT
>JAODUD010000127.1:24591292-24610075 GCA_026784285.1 Stomatorhinus walkeri
TAGAGAGTTGGCCCTGCTTTAGATTGAATGTGAAGTACCCTAAAGCAGCCATCACCTGTCCCACCTTATTTATATGTAAGTGTTTCTTGCATGACTTTTCGTTTTCATTATTTCTCCAAACATCAAACAGGACAATGGGGAAAATGACAAAGTCATGGTCTGGAGTTGGACTGACAGGTCGTTGCCACAAGACAAGCAGACAAAGAGCTTCCCATTGTCGTCTGTGACAAAGGGAGGAGAAGCCATTCTATACAACCGTATGGTAGCCCGGTGGCTGGAATATCAGAGAGGAGAAAAACACATTCAGAGTCGTCATCTAGGAAGGATGTAATAAAACTCCTCAAAGAGGAAAACGGCCTCAGGGCCGCAGACTGTAAATTCTATTCAAATTGTTAATCAATTCATATACTTAAGGTAAAAGTAAAAATACTGCATGGAAAAGTTTTCTGGGAATAATTCATTCACACTCTGCATACTTCAGTGATGCATCAATAATAGTTCTCAAGTATTCCAACAAAAAGTGGCCAACTTCATATGGACTTATGAGACCCTGGACAATTAAGGACATACTGTAACATATCATGTCTGCTAAAGGTTGGGTAAGCTGCTTAAAACTCATTATTGCATTACTTCGAATAAGTTTT
The DNA here is from genome assembly GCA_026784285.1 of Stomatorhinus walkeri. NCBI lineage: Eukaryota > Metazoa > Chordata > Actinopteri > Osteoglossiformes > Mormyridae > Stomatorhinus > Stomatorhinus walkeri. Next base: position 24,591,937 of record JAODUD010000127.1, read on the forward strand.
TTATATACTATACTAAAATATAAAAAAATACTTTAAATTTGTTCAAATGTTTCTAATTAAACTTATATGTAGAATTGTGAGATAGATAAATATGTAAGCAGATATAAATCTAGGACTGGAGGAATTTTGGAGGGAATATTTTGTGAGAATGGAAATATGGAAACCTGATTCCATTTGTGAATGTGAGGAGGAAAGTGGGTAGAGGTATTTGAGGTAATTAGAGGGAGGATGACAGCTACTATCCATTTTAATGTCTACATTCAGGAAGCTCGACACCTGGTTGCCGTGGAGCCCCCTCGCACTGCTGACCGGATCAGGCGGCCCCACCGACCTGCGCCTCAATCTCCCCAAATTACTGCATCTTCATGGGACCTATCTGCCGTAAATGTGTTATTAAGTCCTCAGCTTTCCATCTCAGCGCTGGGTTATTAATTGAGCTGCGCTGGGCGTAATGGCAGACTATATAACTCACAGTAATGAGAGAGGAGTCAGATGTGCTTTCCACAGAGGATCTGCTGTAGATATGCAGATGTAGCTTTGGAAAGGTGCACACTGAGCTTGGGAAGACAGCGCTAAGCATGTGGCCTATGTCGTGGCTTTGCTCACATTTCAGTTACATCAAAACTCATTTTGCTTCGGTAAAAAAAAAAACTGGAAAAAAAAGAGTGTCCGACTTTAAAAACTGTGTTTGGCAAGATTTGTGTGTATAATTAAGTAAAAATTCCATTAGTGACACATCAAAATCCTGAAACCTAGTTTGAAAATTATGAAAATTATGAAAATTTGCCGCAAAAAGCTAAAAACCTTAACAGGATAATGATGTTCCCCCAGAGTTTCAGGTAATAAAGAAATGAATAGAATTTTTAATATGACTGTGGAAATTTTCTATTTTCAGGTTTTATTTGAACAGTTTGGTAAAACTGGAAAATCAAACAGCAAAATAGGGGAAATTGAAATTTATTCAGCACCCTCTCGAAATAAATGCTTCAAAGCTATCATATAGTGTTCAAAATAGTTTTTATATTCAAATTTTTATATTCTTTCTTATATTAAAATATTTCAGTGACCAAAGGGCATGTCAATGCATTTCAATTAGGCCGCTGTTAATGTTTCACTGGCATGACTCAGAGTATCTTTACTGTAGCAGTGAACACTCCCACATCACAATGTTAAACAAGGTCACACAGGTGCAGGATATATATGCAGTAGATTAACGAGCACCGGAGAGCCCATTCATAATTGGCATTCCTTTGAAAGAAGCGGAATACTATTTTCAAAATTCCCAGCAGGAGTCAGTGCTGCTAGGCTGGCATATTGAACAAATACCACCACAAGATTTTGACAAACAGCAAATAAAGCAGTTTTGTATAGTACCCATATATGGATGGGACTTGCCTTGCCTAAAAAATGGAGCATTTGTGGCCATTATGTCATCAAAAGCTAATTTTGTCATTATAAGTTCTTCCAGTATGTCTAAGAAAAATGCATGTTTTGCACTGGGAAGCATGAGCAAAAAAAAACATAACAGCAGGAGCAATAGCTAAAGTAGCTAAAGGTAGAGATGGAAAGACTGACGTAATATCCGCCCAAATGAAACAGCACAATCAAAACAATGTGGTCTTTATCCCTGATACTGTGCCTGGGTATATGAACGTCTATCAACACATTTTCTCATCAGTGAGACAGTGCAGGTCACTCTCCCCAGTGCACCTCACCTGCCAGTGAACTTTACACTGCCTCTCGTTGTAGTCAGGGGGCTGTTGTCTCTCTCCCTCATTCTCCCTCCCTCATTCTCCTTCCCTCTCTCTCTCTCCATGTCTCTATAACCAGCAAAACAAACCCTAGATTCCAGAGGTAGGCCCTCTGGCAGTGATACTCACACTGCACTTATTCCTAATATGTTTTTACATGAAAATTTGAACCAAGGGCCCTGATTGTTCATCCCGCTGCTCACGTCGAGGCGCAGTTACCATGTCGGTATGGAGGCAGAGTTCATTAAGCCCACTGAGTGCACCAAGGCTGAAAGGGACAAAAGCTCAACCACAGAGGGTTTTCCTCAGCTGGGGAGTCCACAAAAAAGGCATGAAACTTGCAGACGAAGACCCAAGATGGTGTTCAATCAAGTGACACGGAGAGATCGTGTCAGTGACCCTCCACACACAGCCACATGTTTATGGCATTTATCATATTTAAGTTTTATGAATGCATTTCTCAGTGCAGCTGCTGGCCCCGTCTCCAAAAAAAAAACATTTTCACCATTTTTCACCAAACAATAATAAACATTTTGACTAAAAATCATATTCTGTCTGCAGATTTTCAGAATTACCTCATACATTGAGACACTGATGGCCAGAAAACATTAATAATGCATCTAAACTCTCATACGCTGAGGTGACACAGAAAATACATATATTTTCTTAATTATTTGTGTGCCAGGAAATTCAGAACAGTCTATGCATTATGGGAACTGTAGTTTTGGTTTAAATTTCTCAGCACGTGAAGTCATTTAAGGCGTACCCTCCATCCATTGTTATAACCTCTAATCCTCTTATCAGCACCAAACCTGAAACAGTTACAGAGAGGTAAGGCAAACCCCGAAGGTGGCCATAGTCTTTGTGGCTCCAAAGCGAAACACTCGCGTTTATCACTAGGGAAGAATGCACTTGACTTCTTTCTTGCACCCAGCAATCATTTCACAATAAAACTGGTAAATCAACTTAAATCAAAAAAGTTCCATGAATATATCCCAATATAACATTGCGTTCCCAAGATAGTTTCAACTAGCTGATACTGATTAAATCTTAAATAGTTTAAATCTACTTCATATGTTGTTGTTCTGTAATAGTACTTTATAATAAATTTCACCACTAGTTAAACAATAGTCTTTTACCATTGCTAATTGCTAAAACAAGCCTTCATAATGTGCACTATGAAAGCCAAAATTTTCTTATGCTCATGTGACCTTTTTCCCAATTAAAAACACGCTATTTCAGAGTAGAATCACAGCAGCATGCTTTGGTGAGGACAGGCTTTGAGTGGAATTCCTGAGGTGTTTAGTGCTGGATTTAAATGTAACGTGGGTCCATTTTCCCTCTCTCTCTCTCTCTCTCTCTCTCTCTCTCTCTCCCTTTCCCTCGCTCTCACACGCACACATGCAGATATAGCCCATGTATTCAAAACCTTATGCACGTGCGCACACACAGTTATCATTGTGGGGACTCTCAATTCATTTCTATGTTCATAACCCTAATCTTAACTAAGACAACCTTAGCCCCTACTCAGCCCTAATCTTAACCATAAGAGTAACCAAACAAAATATCAGACTTTTGGCATTTTTAGTGTTTTTTATTGCATTCACAGATTTTTATAAAGCTGAGGTTTATTTTGTGGGTACCTGAAAAGCACAAATCCATACTCACACACAGGCAGCTTGGTCTGACATGGTCATGCACCCCCGCGGATCTGTCACCAGCTGCTTAGACGTTCTGCGCTGCTAGCTGTATGTGTGATTTTTTTTCTCACAAGATGGGTGGGAAATCTTTTTCATCTTATTTTAGGGTGCTCTCCCTTTTGAAAAGCTTGGTGCTGATTTGTTTGAAAATGCTCTGTTTCTGCTGTGTTCTGATGAGGAATTTATCCTGGTTTGCCATTATTCAACCCTGATTTTCCAATTCTACTTTAAATCCAAAGATGTAAATTACTAATTACTAATATAATACTAAATAATTTGTTTTATCAAGGCATTTAAAATGAATAGTATATTAAATTAATAATGAGTAGTGCTTTGATTATTGTTTCAGGTAACTTCTGGAAAGGTGCATAATGACCTTCCAATCTACTTTGCTGTGAGGTGCTCCTATCAGGCAAGCGTGTAGCAGCACAGTCTGAAACTCGATGAAGATTCCACCTTCAGAAGAAAAATTCCTTTTGTAATAACAAATACTTGGAGTCAGTTCATTACTTCAGTGACATTGTTCCCTTCAAAACAAGCCCCGACTCTTCATCATGATGAAACTCTCTCCATTGCTCACATCCCGAAAATTTATTGCCCTAAATCCATTTACAGCAGACAACGTGCATTCCAAAGCTGATTTGTTGCCCAGGTACAAAACAATGCGGAGTTTGTGAGGAATTTCTTCAGCAGCTGAGGGTAGAAGTGTCAAGCATGGGGGGCGTTGATTTTGAAAGGAAGTCGTAGAGAAACGTGGGGAAAGATGGAGGCGTAGCTGGAAACGCCATACATAACATCAAAAAACAGTAGCAGCACTCGTGTCCAAAAATGTATGCAACCTGTAGCAGTCTGTCCAAGAAAGATTTTAGCTACATACAACTGGTAGGTTTAGCTGTTGTTTTTTTTGGTAAACAATGCACAAAATCCCTTTTTCCATGTAAACATCGGCAAAACGTGTTGGATGATTTATAGCGATTACTGTGAGCCATCCTTTATAAAGAACATCAAATTAAAAAAGGACCATAAAATCAAGTTTTACTGCATAACACAAGCATTCCACAAACATCCCCACGGCAAGCTGGCTTTTTTGCAATGTTTATCTTCCCAGCTCCTGCAAGAACAAGTCTGGGGAAATCTATAAGGAAAGCTTATGGAAGACGCAGCGAGGCGAGGAAGCAGCGCACAGGGATGCAGGTGCTGATTACAACACAAGAAAGCTTTCTCTAATTCTCTAATAAACCTTTCTCGAGGTTCAAACGAAAAATCATTTGGCAAGATCATAAAGTAAACCGTAAATATTGGATTTGCAATAATGTCTGACAATTTGGTGTATAAGATGTGTACATGTTTGTGTTTTTGCGTTATTTCATTTGAGGATCTGGAAATGTTATGAGCTACAGACACTAAAAACTGCATCCCTAAGCAACAATAGTACACTAGTAAATTAAAATAAACATTGTTTTAAGAAACTAACTCAAACTAAGAGGAGTAATTAAATGGACGAGAAGATATTTAAAGATGTTTAGAATCCAGATGTATGGCGATTAAAGGCTTTTCCAGAAAATATGAAAAGCAATTGATTCAATTTATAAAAAATGTGAGGAATCTATTGTTTTACTTCCCTCGCATGGAACAACCATTAAAGAATTACTGTTCAAAGGCATTATTCATTCTGAGATCTCAGCCCACAATAGGCCTTTTTATTCTGTATTGTTTTCTTCATTCTGGTTAACAAGGTGCTGTAGTGCTCTTTGACACAAGAAGAAGCTCTTTGCCATACTTATGGAGAAAAGCCTGCTTAGAGTAGAGTAAACCAGGAAAATTATATAAAAAAAAACATTGAATAGGTAACCAAGCCAAAGTCTTGGATTAAAACAGAACAAACGGGTAGAATATGGGTTGGCGAAGTTATCTGTTCCTGCAGTTCAGAACTGCAACAGTCAGACACGTACAGACTGCTTGCCACACAGAGAGCCAGCACTACTATCCGTCATCAGAACCATTATCCTTTGTTGGAGTCAGACTCACCTAAGCTAGGTGATGAAAATGCAGGTTAAAGTGCATTCGCACAGAGTAGTTCAGTACCTCTCTGATTTCCATACCCCGAAGATTAATTTCCTTAAATTATAATAGTGTGAGTTGAGATAATATTTGTTTTAATGGCAGAGTCAGATATAATTGCTTTGAAATGCCCCTGAATGGCCATGTTTATAATAACTAAGGGTTAGATGTAATTATAAATTATCAATGGGCAGAGACAATTCAATGTTCTAAGAGGAAGCTGAATTGCAGAACCCTATAATTTAAGTCGAGTGAAATTTCTTCATAATTTTAAGAGCTCATGGTGAACAAAGACATGAAGGAATTTAAGGAGACTTATTGTCACGGGTAAGTCTAAGACATCTCATTATGTGAACCACATGACCTTGGTGAGGCAGGGAGCATCGCTAGGGTCTGACAGCACTTCATTAATAGTCATTATGTAAGCAGAATTGCGGCTTTGTTTAATCAAAAATAAATACCGGTGTAAAAACAAAGCACCGCAACACAATATTAACTGTATGCCGTCCTAACAACAAGCAAAGATCTACTTCCGTAATCTGTCTCCTTAATGACATTTATTTTACAGGAACATCACAGACATTTGAGCATCGGGGTAATGTGTCTGTATGCTAAAATAAATCTCAGGTAAGACAGTTTATGAAAAACATCCAGTGGTTTTAGGTGTCTAGCTCCATTTGTGTTACATTCGGTTGATTCATAGAAAGATCCAGACATATTGCAGAATTGCAAACTGCTCTCTCACAAACATTGCTGTGTTGACACTGACTTCATTTAATATTGGTGTATCAAAATGCTTGAAGGAACACATTTATTTATAAGAAAACACAAACTGGTGACACTGCCAATTCATGGCAATGCGATGCTCATCAGATCTCAACAAAGGATTCAAAGATTTTCCTTTGCCAACAGCAGAAAACTAGGTGTACTTTTGTCTATGGATGCCAAAGAGTAAATACTACTCCAAATCTACTCTAAAATCAGTGGATTAACTTCCAAAACAAATACACAAATATCACAATATTATGGGACAGCCTGAATCCCCAAATTCAGATCTTGTTTGCTGAGCTGTAAAGTTGATTTCCAAACAATCTTCACAGTAGCATCCGATATTGCTGATAAATGGGGCGGGTGCACCTGCCAATCACAAATTTGTGGCATACTCGTGGAACTTTTGTGAATTAGCAGCACGCTGAAGGCGTTACATTGGATTCATGGAACGTTTACACTGACGAATGACAGATTAATGACAATTAATATCGATAATAATGCCAAGCAGGGAATTTTTAGAAATTCATTTTATGCATTATAAAAAAAAACTTAGGCCACCAAAGTCTATATCTCTCCTATTTTGATTCTTCAATAATGTAAAAGATTAAGCATTACAGTTATTTTTATATCATAGTTAGCTTTTCAGACATAGTCGTGGGGTGTCCTCCAGTTTCTCAAGTTTCCCTCCACAGTCCAAAAACATGAAAAGGTTAATTGGAGTTACCAAACTGCCCTTAGGTGTGAATGTGTGAGTGAATGGTGTGTGTGTGTGGCCTGCAATGGGTTGGTGCCCCATACCGGATTGTTCCCTGCCTTGTGCTTGTAGCCTCCATGATAGGTTCTGGACCCCCGCAATCCTGCATAGAACATGCAAGTATAGAAAACAGATGGACAGATGGAGAATTTGAAAAAACATCCATCCATCCATCCATCCATCTTCCAACTATTTATCCAACACAGGATTATCGTGACCCTGGAGTTAATCCCAGGAAGCTCAGGTCACATGACAGTTGAACATCCCGGAGGGGATGACTGCCCATCATTGGGAACACATATTCATACCATGTAGGCATTTTAGAGACTTCAGGTCTCTGGGGGAGGACGCACACAAACATGGGACCTTGCAGCCCATGAGATCTGCAGTTATGGGCTGCCCAATGAGCTTCCCGATTGTACATATTCTTACTTTAAAAAATATTTTTCAGTTATCAAATATGGCATGGATTCGGGCTGTATTTCAGTCTGAAATTGAAAGGGATTCGCTGAAATCTGAGTACCCATGTTCCAAGTTGAAAAATTTAAGAACCAAAAATACATTTCATTTTATTAGATGCATACGGGCCTGTTTGCTCCCCCAACATTTACATTTCTATCTGCTCAGTGTACTTCACTTTGTTTCTGTTGTTGACGGAGACATCAATGCCTGTCGAAAACTCTAGCGTGAGTGAGACACCTCATAATTTTGATTTTGCAAGAAATCCAGTTTTTCAGGGAATAATGGAGAGGTTGCTGGTTTACAATATAGCAAAAAGTCTGAATATTGATATAGCTTGGTCTGAACTGAATACAGGCAACATGGTAATTTCAGCAAAAAAATTGTTGATTATTTATTTATGAGCCAGGGGTACATTTGAGCAGACCAGCACCAGAATTTGTGGAAGTTCAAAGCTATGCTTCATTCAACTAGCAGAGCTGTCACTTCTGAGCCAGCAGCTCACTCTGAGTTATAGATCCATCCATTCTGATGAGACAGACCCTGGAGGACAGTGGGTTCAGTGTGACCTCCTCTCTCAGCTTGTCCAGCCATCTAGCTGTCCATCTCCTCGACGGCTTCATCTGAACTCGTTTCTGGTTTGTGGTATTGGCCCAAGACTGGACATGGGTGGTATGCTTACATGTCTGTGGCAAAAATTCACACAGTAGTCTTTTTGCATCATTTTTCTTCAGTTATTATAAGCCTGCTTCTGTAATACGTGTTCTGGCTGGATTAGCTGACAGCAAGCTGGAGGACTGGCATGAAGTGGCTTTGAATCTTAATTATGGTGCTGTGTACGAGTTCACCTCACTCAATATCATTTTTGTTTCAGAATGTCCCATCATATGGGAGCAGATCACTCTTCTGGCATAGGAACACATTTTCATTATCATATTATTGGGGAGAAGATTTTTTTTTGACTGTATCTTTTTTTGGTTTTTGATGTGTCATGATACTGTATCACAGAAGTATGAGGACACATTCTTAAGTGATTGAGTTACGCTGACAGAAAGGAACCTTTCTGCTGGGCTAAATAATAGCACTTAGTGCAAGGCCTCCATCGGAGGGCAGACCTGGAAGATAATCAGGGGTTTTCATGATCCAAAACAGATACACATCTCCAACTATTGGCTGCTGTACAAGTTCACGTTGCCATGGAGACAGACTGCTCGGGGGGGCAGCCCCATGAATGTTGACCGTGTCCTCTGTGCCAAAAACACGAATGGCAAAGGGCCCTGAAAGGTAAACACTGCAACGAAATATGATTAACAATCAAAGGCGGGTTCCAGGTTACCAGCAAGGAAGAGTTTTTTTTAATTCTATGTACAATGTGTTGTTTTTCTTTTAAATATCTGAATCAGGCCAAGATTGGCTAAATGGAGAAAAGCTAATACCTCTATCCTACTTTTAACCTGATAAGAGTTTTTACCGGTATCCTTATTATCCTTATTATCATGAGCTCTACAGAAAGGCTTTGTAGCTCCTTCCTGGAGCCCTGTAAGATGTAAAATTATTTATAAGGGTTTTAGCTATTAATTATAATTGAAAAATCCTCATCATATATATAATATATAAATAATACTATATATAATATAAAGTTTGCGTGCAGAGTTTCAAAATCTTTGTTATGGTACGGATACTTTGGTGTAATTGAAATAGCTATTAAATACAACATTACAACACATATTTCAAGCACGTTATCTGTTAACGTTTCTCTCAGGTATATTGACGGAATCGTTAATTGTATCTTTACGCAAACAAAAGATTGGTCTAGGCTAAGTTTGGTACTCATTTATTGATTTGTTTAACATAAGTTAACTAGAGTAAAAATGAAAAGAAAAGAAAAATAAAGAAAAAAGAAAAATGTGCACATTCTATTAATACAAACGGATATGGATGCCTTCCGAAAGTCTTTATGATTAGTTGAAATATTTAACACTGCATTCTTCATTTTGTATGATACAATAAGTACAATTTCAGTACTCAAGTATATAGTTTATATAAATAAATTAATGCAAAAAAATGTAATAAGATTTATGGCCTAGCTCTGTAGTGTTGTAACACCAAATACCAATGAGATTGTCTGCCTGAAAGACAACAAGTTTCCAACTAAAAAACTGAGATACGTACAGTAAGCAACATTTGAATGTGAACATAAAGCTCAATCCTAATTTGTCATAATTACTGCAGCCTTATAACAATTACATTCTCAATTCAAATGTTCATCAAAGGATGGATTTTAACACTTGTTTTAAATAATCTGGCTCATTCCAGTGCTTTTACACATTTCCTTCTCTTTTAAAGGTTTAATTTACCAACAGGTTGATCGTACAAACGTGTTATGACCCCAACAGTGTGCAGGTTCTCTCAGCTGCCAGTACTTCTGGGTCAAAACTTGGCTCCGATCCAGTTAGTTACTCAGTCTCCTAGTGCAAAACAAAACCTAGTTAACTCCTGGTAATCCCGGTTTACTCTGATCAAGTTGTTCCTTTTGATTATGGATTTTGCACTTTTACATTTACCAATCTCCAAGCCTGTTTACACTTTCACCCTGTGTAGTTCAGCCTGATTAGGTTTATTTTACATTTACCAATCTCCAAGCCTCCAATGTTATAATAATCAAACAAAAGAGCTCAAAAACAAATGCAGCAGTGGAAAAAATATTCTCAAAATTAAAAAATTAAAAAAAAACTGAATTAACCTTAAAAAGCAATGCCCAGTGCAGTACAAACAAAAACTAAACAGAATCTGGAAAAAACGTTTTTCACATTTTTATTGCAGGAGGCATGGGCTGTTAAATTCAGATCCTTCTCAATTGCAAAATCATGAACTCCCAGAAGATGGTGGTGTGCTAACTAAGGGTTGCCAACCCTATTATTTTAGGAAACGATACCTGTGTATTATTTCCGATTGTCAGCATACAATGTTCAGAACCTTTTCATAATTACCCATCAATTCTGACTACAACTAAAATCAATGCAACATTACTGGGTATGTTTCTGAGGCGTTACAACTTTTAAGAATGTGAGAAAAATGGAAATTATCTTAAAAAAATTAAATACATAGTTCTTATGTAGGGTTATGTATAGATGTCAAACCCAGAGTAACCAGACCAGGTATTATTTGCTCAGACTGACTGATGAAAAATGCTAATTTGCAGATTAATGGAATCCAGGAGGGCAAAGGAGATTGTGTAACCTAACTAACCCAGTAGCTTTAAATCTAGTCAGTGCTCCTGCCTCCTATACCTTTGTGGAGTATATTGAGTCTGTTTGTGGAGCAAAGCCACCTTCTCTCTGGCTACAGGCACAAGGCAGGGAACAAGTGATGGGTTTTCCTCAAAATGAACAGAGACCTGAATACCACTCGTTACTGAAACATCCAAACTGTCTCAGGAGCCATTTCAGTGTGTTTACTGGTCTGGTTATAGACTCATTTTAAATTCTTCATAGCCTTATGTACACGTACTGTCTGGTTTCTCACATGCAATGAAATATGGCAAAATACTTTAAACTGAAAACACGTTCAAAACCTAAATGAAAAACTATTGACTGTTCCCAAGCTGGAACCCCCCTGCTCCACATTTAGACTCAGAAGACAGACACATTTCTGAGATCTTCAGCCACCCGCAAGCACCTGTTCCTATCTTCAAACATCGCATTCCCTGATTCTTCTTTTCTTTTCTAAGTGGATGCATCTGAGGTAGAAGTAGACCTTCTTTACTAATAAAAATCCACTGTCTTGCCTTCAGTATTTCTCATATCACCCCAGAAATAATTAAATACCATATTGGCAACCATTCACGTCCATTCACTGATCCTTACTAATCAATACTTTCAATGTTAAAAGGCTGAATGCCAAATAGTGCAAGCATCCTCCATGTTAAAAATGGGAATCACACACACCGAGACTTTGTTGGAACAACAACTCTGATAGCAGGAAAAACACATGCCGCATCCGTATCACCTTTCACGCACAACAGGAACACCTTCCTATACAAACTCATCATTGCCTCCATGTCACAGCTGAATTTAGTACTGACCTAGCTCTTGCGACAGCTATATCACTACTCAGAAAGATGGTGTTCCTTCGTTTGAGGTGCCCAATCCATATAAGTGTGGAAGTAACAAATAATTATTATGAAGTGTACCCGTTCATCAGGACCTGTATATATGTAGGCCTATAACAATTCTGGGCACTGAGATATTAGATAGATAAAGCTCATTCGCATCTGATTCTGCTGAATCCATGGCCACACTTCTGTTATAAAGCTCATTCGCATCTGATTCTGCTGAATCCATTGAATAGCATTCTGAAAAATGTTTTACACATACAATATTGGGTAAATTCCCTTGATGAAAATCATTGAATTACTATATCCTGGAAATAAAAATACAGCAATTGTATTTCAATTTCACTGCAAATTAAACTTATTTCTCTAGACTTGAAATATTACAATATCAATTTCATGGGGAAAATCATCTATATCGTTAGAAAAAAAATAAATACATTGCTTTTATCTGTTCACTGAAAGCTATGTCTGCCCCTGTCACTATGGTAAACCACAATGAAACAATGTAGCCTTTCAATAGTAGCCAGCTTAGTAAATCTGAGGGTAGTTTAAATGGGAGAAAACTCAGGAAAGTAAAGTCTATCCCTTTCCAACCATTAATGCTTTCACCCTAATACTGCAGTTGTGCACAGGGAACTTAATCCCAGTCATTAGGTATTTTTCACTTCCAAGAAAAAGCCATTTTAACATATTGTGCTGTGCATACAATACTTCCACAATGCTTCTAGTCTTCCTAAATTATGGTCCATTAAGGCCAGTTTACGTACAAATGCAACTTTTGTTTCTCAGGAAGTTGCTATGTCTGAGACTTTAAGTTCTGAAGTTCTCAATGTGAATTAATTTGCCCATAGAGGTGCAGTTTATTATAGTCATTGCTTTGTCAGATGTTTGCTTTTGAGTGGCTTGGCACTGCAGTGGAGAAATGACTGGTCTGATGTCCATGTCACAGGAAAGGGTCTCAGGAATGCTCCTGCTATTGTACCTTCAGGCGACGGGCTTAATCAGCATTACTGTAGTCAGATATCCCACGGTTATAGCATATTTGACATGGTGAGAAAATTTCTGCTATCGAGCCCTGTGTGTCAGTGAATGTTAATTGGTTTTTGTACATACAGATATGGATGCACTGTAAAATTAACAATATTTACAGGATGTTCAAGGTAGTCTATTGGCCAAGACAGCAGTATTAAAAGAGTCTGCAAAGAATAGCTTAGAAATACATATTTAAGTAAAAGTAAACACAGGGTAAAGCACCTTGGTTTAGCAGCAGTCAGTTGGATCGGAGTACAGCAGAAAACAATATGTGTGGTTTTTCTTGAAAATGCAGTCAAAAATAATAAGATGAACTTTCTGTTAAGGTCCATTAATACCCCCAGTGTTTAATGGTGATGCATATGGAATGACCCTTGACCTTTAATAGACTGAGTCAGCTGCTATTACAGTGTCAGAGAAATCTCTTCCCGACAACTTATTGGAACTGATTAAATAAAAGAATTAAAATTGTAATAAAGGTAAAAAAAATGCAAACACTTCAGCATTTCAACAGCTCTTGAGAGGAGCTATTTAGATGCTTCATTAAAAATGTTTCAATCTTCAACTTACAGAACCCACTCTGATTTTTTTTTTTTTTTTTTTGGAGAGAATGTTAAAACGCTGGATGATGTATTCATTTAAAACCTTAAAGCCTAAAGTGAACAGCCTCAATAAGTAACAACCCTTCTTCTGTATCTTCAGGCAGAATCCATTGGTGTCTGTGTAATCCCTTTAAATGGTCCTTCTAGTAAATATCACATTAAAAGCCTAGCCGTGCTTTTAGTTGTTAGGTATCAATCAAGCCATTGAAGAGAACTGTGAATTGCCAGATGAGAATCAGTCTGTACGTTCCGTGCTGCATCAGTCCAATGAGGGGAAATCAAGTAAAATGAGCCACTTTCAGCAGAGAGGCAGGTTCACCGTGACAGACCAGCCTCAATCCAAGTAGCACATGTTTCGTGAGACAGTAGCGCTCCCTCTTTGAAGAGGGCAGTACTGGTGGTGCCACCTGTAAAGAGGCTTCAAGCTGGGAAACGCTCTCACTAAATCTGCCGTCATGCCTAGATGTTTTCTGCTGGTAGAATAGGAGTGATACTATAATCGCCGAATTCACATTTGTGTCAAAAATCACTTGTACTTTAATGTTATGTCTCAGCGGGCTCTCTTGTGAAGAAATGTCATAAGAGTTCAATCACAGGGTAAGATTTCACCCTTATTGTACTCAGTAGGAACAGCCATGACTGGTTAACACTGGAAGTGGTCATTTGCTTCCTGGTGTTAATCCTGCTGGTTGCTGAAGTACAAAAGAACAACTAATGAACAACTAAAAGGGAATATCTGACTGCTTGTACCTCTCCCAAGAGACTGGCCAGTCACACTTCACTTGAGGCAACATGAATAATGTAGAATTAACCAGTGGAAATGCATTAAATGCATTAATTAACCAGTAAGTAAGTATTAGGTACATACTGATTCCATGCTTATTCATCATTAATTAATCATGACAGTTCATGGATTCCATACATATTAAACTATATCAGTTAACAGTTAACTAATTAGATAATAATCGTAAGAATTGAAGGGTAAAAATGACCTAACTCAGTCACTACTCAAGAACAAATCATGAACTAATATAGATTTCCCCCTGAAATACGTAAACTGTCATGATGATGAATGAACATGGGATCAGTACTTAACAGGCACTTAGTTACTTGTTAATTAATGCATTACGTAAGCATATACTTCATTATTCATGTCATCTCAAGTATAGTGTTACCAACTGTTCTAATGGGTTATGTCACCTGATTTTCTAGTGGTACCAGATGGGGACCTCCAAATTCTAAGCTGGTCTTTAACTAGTTCTTGACACAGAGAAGATACTGATACAGAAGATACAGCCATAATTCACAGATTCTGGTTTGGGAAATTCAGATTACATGTCACCTTGAGGGGTGGCATGGTGGTGTAGTGCTTAGCACTGTTGTCTTACACCTCAGGGACCAGCGATTGAGTCTCCGCCATGACACACCCCCGCCCGTGTTAGTAGGGGATTATCTCTGGTCTCACGATCCAAATACATGCCACAGTAAAATGGAGATACCAATTTGCGGATAGGTGTGAATGGTGTGTGAGTGTCCCTGCATTGGATTGGTGCCCTGTTCTGGGATGTTCCCTGCCTTGTGCCCTGTGATTGGTTGGCCCTGTCCTTGGATGTTTCCTGCCTTGTGCCCTGTGATTGGTGCCCTGTCCTGGGATGTTCCCTGCTTTGTGCCAATAAGCTCAGGATACCCCACAACCCTGAAAAAGACAAGTGGTTACAGAAAATGGACACATGGATGTTTCCTTGAAATCATTGTCAAAATTCATTAACTTTGACTATATACTAAAATAAGCAGTGTGCATAACTAGTGCATTTTAGTGAATTATACAGTACCAGTTTGGACACATCTACACTTAGAAAGGTTTTTGTACTATTCTGTACATTTTAGAATAAAGACATCAAAAGTATAAAATAACATATGTAGAATTATGCACTGACCAAAAACGTATTAAACAAAAAAGATATATTTGTTGGGGGGAGGGGTATCTCTTGGGTTAGGACTCAGAAGGTTTGTGGTTCTAATCCCTGAGTGATCCCTGCTATTGCTTGAAATTGCTGGAGCAATTACGGTTAAGGGCCTTGCTTAGGAGCCCAACGCTGGGATCACTCTACCAACTCAGGGATTTGAACCAGCAACCTTCTGAACATTCTCCTCTATACCAGTTTCATTAGGCGGCCTCCTGGGAGGCTTTTCCAGCTGGACTGAAGGAGGCCCCACATATGCTGAGCAGATAAATAAAAAAACATAACAGTTTTCTGTGATTAATTGTGATTGATTGCACTTATAATTAAAATGTATTCCTAAATTAATGTGCAATTAACATAAAGGTACAGCGATCAAAGATTATAATTTGTATCCACAAGGTTATCAGTTCAAGTCCTAGGTGACAAGATACCATGCTTGAGTGTGGTTAAGCTGGGAATGGCAAATTGGGTAAATGTGTTTGCTCCACTAAAATAATATATGGAGAAATAACATGTCTTTTAACCTGAAACCTCTAACCTGAAAATGTCCTCTATGAATCAGTTTAGACACAACAGTAATCAATTTGCATTCATTAGGAATAACAGATCTGAGCACATGGGTGCTGTCACGTTTTGCTGTCAGGGAAGATGCAGACCCCAATATGTACACTTTAATGGAAAGATCAGGTACATCAAAGCACAAAGGGATAGTCCAAGAGATAGGTCGGGTCGGTCGCAGAAGGTCAGAAGCCGGGAAGGTCAATCCTACGGTGAGAGACAGGATGACGAGACGAAGGGACAGGGAACACGATGAGAATGGACTGGGAAGGCTGGGCGAAGAGGGCAGGCAGGCAGGGTCGAGGAGGCAGGCAGGGTCGAGGGGGCAGGCGAGACAGCAGCGCAGGACGGGACAGGCAGGGCAGGACGGGACGGGACGGGACGGGAGAGACAGAGGACAAAGACATGCTCGGTACGTGTTCTGGATCGGGCAACAATACTTCGTGATTCTTTAGAGATCTCGTCTGTTCTAAATAGCGCCATTAATTAGGAGGCGATCGCCTGCCGCGGCGCTGCCCCGCCCCTGTGGGCGTGGCAGGTGCTTCTTGTGAGAAATGAAGATAAGCAGCATGCATAAATCCACTGGTGGGATTGAGGTTGGGGGAATTCCCATCGTGCATAGAGGGCACCGTCAACACCCCCACCTGCTCCCCTGGCTTCCATACTATGACATAATGCTTCTAAAAGAGGCCTCACTAATTGAAACTTTCAAACATCAAATGGTGCTTGCTCTTAGGAGCAATTGAATCTATCCAATAGAACCCATTTTAGCATAAAAAATAGTAAGAATAAATAAATAAATTCAGTCATTTATATATTACGTAGTTAATAACACAAATCTGTGTTTAGATCCTATGATTTTCATCCACTCAGTTAAGAGTTCACACATTTGGAAATAATATTACAAAAAATGCATTTTTAACTGATATCCAGTCACCTCTAATCCTTTTCAAAGATAACGGGTTACATTAAGGATAACTTTAAAAAATGCATACTGTCATTTGAGATAAGGTTTATTAATATGAGTTATATTTACTGCATCAATGAAGTTGGTAATAGTATTCAACTAACAGTAGATTGATTCATAATTATTTTCCAAAGTCCTTTCATGAAATTCTCTATATTGAGTAGAAGTGCTTTATGTAGCATTCAGGCATAAACATAAATTAAAACATAAATACTGACTTACTTGCGTACGTAAGTCAAATCTTTATTGGGAGTTCTTGTAATAAATTAATCAAGAATATGTTAAAACAAACAGTTTACATATTTTTCTTGTTTTAAAAAAGAAAATGAAAAAACTTTAAAAGAGGTACTCTATTGTAAAATAACAGCTATTGTTTTGTGTATCCCACCATGGTAGGGACATTTCACCTGAAACTGTCCATAAAAGGTAAATATTTATACACAGACATAGAAGATATGGACTGACTTTTAGATTGACTTATTTAAATAGTTTAATGCAAGATATAAAATACATGTTTAGCCATATACTTTGCTTTAATGCTACTGTGAACATTAGGAATTCCCCATGTCATGATGCGTCAAAACATAATGTACAGTATACTGCTATGGAGGTAGTGATAGGTGACTGGCAAACAAACATTTTTAGCTTTTATTACTACAATCCTCAGAAGTTCGATGTTTCCTACCTATTATGAAAGGCTTCAGATGTAGCCCCGCGTCTAACACCTATTATTTTACGAGTCAAAGAAATGTTGCATTTTAAAATAACGTCAGTCAGCTGCATCTGCAACTTGATCCTCCTTGATCCTCCATCAGACCTGTTTGCAAACGATATTCCCTTTGATGATCTGATCACCTTGCTCGGCTCACGTTGTGACTTGACTTTTCGCCCTGCCTCAGAATGCACCGGTGAAAATTTCCCCTTGCCTTTCACAAACATTCACACGAAGCCTTTTTTTTTTTTTTGTCATTGCCTCATCTCTCAAAAACAGCCCTTCAGTACACAATAGCAGTTTATAAGGGGTCTGCGATCAACAGGTTCAAACGGCTACTTTGATAAGAGTTAATACGAAAGTTGTTTGTTATAATAAGACGTGAAAGTTGTTTGTAAATTTCCACTAGTAGTGGAATGGTGTTTTTGTGCAGCAGAGTACCAGTTACAAATAACTCATTTATTTTGAAGTTCATGTATCCCAATAAGATACCTCATTAATGATATTAATTATCTGGAAGTTTTACAACCATCTTCTCATCATTTACCTTTCTGATGGATATTTTTCATTTCATAGGTGCCATGGCACATGAATCTCAAGTACATACTGTGTGTTCCTACACACACACACACACACATGTAGGGTAAACATATCCTTATGGGGACCGCTCATTCATTTCTATAGGGAAAATGCT
>JAODUD010000127.1:24617059-24633891 GCA_026784285.1 Stomatorhinus walkeri
TGATGATGATGGTGATGATGATGCTGTTGAAGATGATGGTGATGTTGATGATGATGTTGATAATGATGTTGATGATGAAGATGATGATGGTGATGATGATGCTGTTGATGATGATGGTGATGAGGATGATGATGTACATGTAAATGGTTATGGGAGTTGGATGGATGGTTGAAAGAACAATAAAAAATAATACCGTAGAATAATATAACTAAACAGGGAAAAACTATTTTCTCTCTTGAACTGATGAAAAGATATTAAAGAGCCAATTTCCAAAACTCTTTCAGTCCAATAGATACGTGGATGCGATAAGTTCATATGTAAGTACCGTTTCATGGAGTGAGTCTGCAGAAAGTTCTTTGTTGATTAACACGTGGGCTGAGTGAGTTTTCTACACTGTAGCATATAAGGAAGACTGATATTGGGAATCTCAAAAACAACAAAAAATGAATTGAGTGAGATTTAGAAATTTGCTCTTCATATTCCTGTTACATCAACAACTGGCAAGTTGTTTAATTTCGGAAATCTGGCCATCATTTCTCTGTTGGTTGCATTTTTATTTAGGTATTGTTTCAAAGTTCTGTACCCTCACTACTTAAGCTGCAGCACATAATTAAAAATCCCTTTGTATTTCAATGCATTGCTAATGGTTTTTTCCACTAAAAGTCTCTCCAGAAATAATAATACCACTATAATTACAATGATTACAATGAAAGATTAATCAAAGTGAGACACTGGTTTCCAGTTGTACAAACATTCCTGAAGAAAGGACCTTGCGTCTGGTTAATATAAAAGGTATAATACATATTTACCTTGACAATACTTCTCAAATGCAGTTATGGATAATTTTAAAAACAATGGACTTCCTTAATAAATCCTTTGCAGTGATTCTTCTACCACATAATTATGAACAGAGCACTCTTTGCATAATGAATATGTTATACATAAAAGTTTGCTGACTGAGAGATACTAATCATTAAGCACAAGATGTATTAAACAAACGTTATGGTTTCGTAATGCCTTAAACTCCTGTAATACTCAATAATTTCCATCCATCCGCTTGTCCTATTTAGAGAAAAAGTCAACCTCGAGAACAAATTAGACTAAAAGAAACAGCCTTTGTCTTACACTCTTGTTTTCCAAAAACACAGTTTAGAAATAGACAGAAATATTCAATTTCAATTCAATTTTTTTGTATAGTGAGTTTTCACAACATTACATCGTCTCAAAGCGCTTTTCAGAATCCCCACCCAAAGCCCCCAGAGAGCAAGCCAGAGGCAACAGTGGCAAGGAATTTCTCCCTAGGAGGAGAAACCTTGCGAGGGACCAGACTCAAAGGGGGAGCCCATCCTCCAGGGGTTGGTAGGGAGAGTCAATCGATCAAGATTCACATTGTGCCAGTCTTAACATTTGAGATACAATTATAATTTTCAAAAAAGACAGACTGATGTTTGTGTAAAATATCACACCATGTTGATAGTTGCTGGGAAAAGTTGAATAATATTATACAGGTAGTTCAGTCAAAAGTGGTTTTTGAATCTAAAGATTAATGCCTGACTGGGGAAAAAATCACCTTGCGTCATGTGATAGTTGGACCTAAATGAGGGGGTGATACTGATAAAAAAGTGGAAATGGAGAAGTGGAAAACAGCACCCTGGGTTGATTTGGTAATGTTAAAAAAATTAAAAATCAATGCCACTAGCTCCCTCTACTGTCTGTACATGGTACTTCATTTCCTCTTGTAAATTAGGCATTTGTTATCATACAAAAGAAAATTACGCACTAGGTATCATCAGCACACCGTGCATTATAATAGAGAACAAAGTATTTTCTTGTCAATAAGCTCAGATTTTGGTCTCTATATGTTTCCTTCTTACTTAAAAACTGGAGTTATAAATAGCATTAAGACAACGGGAAAGAGAAAAAAATAGATCATGCCTCTTAGCCTACCTCGCTCTCCAGGCAACATGGGTTCCACCTCACCCTTTATATGTTTGCATCTTCTGATCCCAACCGCTATATGCCAGTGGACGTTTTCCAGATATGGCACCACAAGCTGTCTGTGTTTAAAAAGGGGACTGGTTCTTATAATTAAATCAGGCCAAGAATCTAAAGGTTGCCAGTTCAAATCCCAGGAGGAGTTCTGCTCTATTATCCATGGGCAAGGTGCTCAATCTGAATCTATTCTCGAGCAACTGAATGGACTGCAGTAGAATCCCATGAAACAGGATGTATATGATATATGTGGTTATACTCTGATTCTCAAAAAAATCTGTAAAGATTCCTAACAATGTCCACATCACCTATAGACATTATAGGAAACATCCACCAATAGGTAATTATCCAGTGCAGAATTGCTGTGAGCCTGAAGCCAATCTAGGAAGCAGTGGACAGAAGGCGCCCTGGTTGGGATACCAGTCACCACAGGATATGTACATGCCTGCTTTTGGTCTGCGGGGAATTCCATGCAGGAGCAGGAAGAGCATACAGACCCCACAAACAGCAGGGGCTAGAATTCAAACCCCAGATCCTGGAGGTATGAAGTTACAATGTCAGCATGAAAGCCGCTGTGTTTACAAAACACCAACACATGACATTTGCCACAATGAATGTTACTAAATAATTTATTTTACTCTTGAATAGATTAACTTTCTTTTCACTATTTTTTTCTGTCTTTTTGTTGAAAGATGGATGTTTGAAGTCAGACTGAATCCAAACGTACATGAGCGGCCTCTTGGAATGTAGGCATTACTTGTTTGGTGATGAAAGTCTTTTTCACTTGCTTTCACTGGAGTTTGTCCTGCACAGGTAATAATCCTCTTTCATCTTTAAGCCCTCATTTAGGATCAAAGGCTGGCGGCTAGGAATTCAAGGGACTGAATTACCAAGAGGCTGAATTGCCACAATCAAAAATGGTTTAATGGCCAGCCTATGCTGACTCTCACCGATGATGATGGCGACGATGATGATGATGATGATGATGATGATGATGATGGAATACTTCGCCTTTATAACAAAGGTAGTATACTGTGTTCCCAAATTGCAACATCATTTAGTGCACAAGACCTCTGCTAACAGCATGATGAAAACGTAATTAAACATTTTTTATAATATATACCACCACAGGTCTATTTTAGCAATAAAACTTGCAGTGTAGTGTATCATTAATCAAAATACAAATATTTGAAATATCTTGAATTTTCTCAGATCAGCAAAAAAAAAACTGAGGAATTACATACATTTTAAAGTTTCTAGGAATTTTAGAAAATAAATAAAGCTTATAAACAGACAAAGCACATTTCCCTAATAAAGTCACTTTATCCCTCCCTATCCTGAACTTCAAAACTCCCTGTGAGAGTCATGATAATCTTACTGTCTTTATGCTGCACACATTCATTTCCTTTTTGGAGGGGTGTGCAGATTAGCCAATGGAAAAAGCGTGGGCTCTCCAGCGCAGGGCCAGTAACCTGGGCCTGAAATGGCTGCGGAGGCACGTGGGAAGGCAAGCACCTCAGTGGGGGGAAATGATTAGGGCCTGGCAGCGTCTGTAGAGGAAAGGGTGGGGGTGCATCCCTCCCCCCCATCCCCCGAGTCCCCTGAGTCCAAGGGACTAGGAAGTCACAAAACACAACTGTCCCGACTTAATGCACAAATACGGCATCAACTTGAATACAGTGCTAACAAGCAATTTATTGTAACAAAATTACCACACTACCTTCATCCATGACTGCTTATCCATTACAGGGTGTCTGTGTAAGCATTGGTGAAGTTAATTAACATTTTAAAATGTAAAAAATATATATATATATATATATATTTGAATATCTCTAATGTTTTTTTGTAGGCAGTACGAGTTTTTAAATGCTAATGAAAAACATGAATCAAAAATGGAAAATTGGACAACTTTATATGCAGTTGACAGTGTTTTAACATCATATTTGCATGTCAATCTGAAGCATCTGTAGCATGATAATATGTCTTAAAATTTGTACATTTTACCAGGATAAACTGCTGTGGTAACTGAACATTTGAAGCTGATGTGCTAAACACATCGATGTCACAGCTCAGACATGTCAGGTATCTCTGGAAGCTTCTACAGAAGATTTATTTCTTCCTCGGTGCAGGTCGGTTATACTTATCTGTTCATTTTATCTAATCTGTCTACACTGTTGTTGTTTGTGAAAGATCTACATGTTTTCTCATTTGATGCTGGGTGTAAGAGACCAGATGACACAAATAGAAAGTTGATAAGTTAATAAATATAAAGAAGCTAATATAAAGAAAAAAAATCAGAGGAAATTGTTATTATTAATAAAACTCTTGAGAACTGTAGATGTATCCATTGTCTTACAATTGCTTAACCAGTATAGAGTCTATCACGGATGCAGGCAGGGGTGCTATCTGGATAGGGTGCGAGTGCATCACAGAGAGAGAGAGATCAGTTCTCCTTATGGTGCGTCTTTGGACCTTGGGGGTAAATCTCTTAGTACCCAGAACTCCCATTACCATGTATTCACTTCGTCATCATCAAAGAGAATTCCACACAGGCAGCAGAACCCTAACCACTTAGTTACCCAAGCAAAAACCCTGCAATATGCTTTTTCACCAACAGATGGTGATGTTCACCTACAGATTAAAAAAAATAAAAATAAAACGGCCTAAGGCAAAATGCTTCAACTTGTACAACGTCGGAATACTGAAAAAGTGCCTACGAGCTTGAGCTTCCAATTTGGAAAGTAATTGCCATAATTTGCAGTTTGCAGCATTCAATTCTCACTACAAACTGAAAACTCCTAGAAAACAGAATAATCTGTGTTTTCTCACCCACTCTTCATAATACAGTAACCAATTAATTTTGTGGACCTTTGTTATCTGTGTTTGATTGGAAATTATCTGCATGATAAATAGCTTTATAAGTGATGTTAAAAATGTTAGTCATGGGTAGGATTTATTTTGATTTTCTGATTTTAATGCTATTCAGAGCCTGCTGACTCACCCAGGAACCACTGTGATTCCCAGTTTGGTGCTCAAGGACCCACAGACAGTCGATGTGCAAAAATGTGGACTGACTGGCAGGGAGCAAAAACGTGGACAGTTTGTGCATCCCTGAGGACCAGATTGGGAATCACTGCTTTACACTATCATAGGACTACAATGATTGGAAGTGAATGTAGGAAAAGCTCTTAGATGGATGCTGTAGGGAAGCTGTGTATTGAGCTGAAACCCCCTTCTGGCAACCGCAGCTGGCTCCTCTGATCCTGACAAGGTATCACCGATGACAGAAGCCAGGTGGAGTTCCAGGAGAGTCCCAGGCCAGCAGAGGAGACTAGCGGCTGCTGCCTGGGTCCTGGAGGAGGGATCACTGTTTCGTTCTGAGCACATCTCCACACCGCAATGAGCTCCAGGCCCACGTGCTGACTGGGGGGAGCCTTACTGTCTCTCAGCAAAAGAGCAGTCTGAATGCTAAAATCTGATTAATATCATAGAATTTATATTGTATGAATATCATGTACATACTTTGTTTCTTATCTTCCAAATAATTCTACCATGAGTCTAGAAAACAAAAGAGTGCGCTTCGTGCTACTAAACTGTAGTAATAATAATTGATACTTTATTGATCCCCATTTGAAAATTATTTTTAACCCCCCCCCCCCCAACTTGCTCTCTGTAGACAAGAGCAAGCTGACTGCAAAAGGCAGCCATCCATAGCAGCACCCAAGGAGCTTGGGGTTAAAGGCCTTGCTGAAGGGCCAAGGCTGGGCTTGAATTGAGGAATCGCTAATCTCAGGCACAGAGATTTAGCCCATGGAGACACACAGTGTGCGGTACAGTGCTGCCTTTCACCTGCGCGATTACCTGTTTGCATGTTTGCAAATGACTACGTATTTAATGATGCCTTCATTATTCCAGAATGAGGTGCAGTGTCTATTTAAATATGACTGACGGACTCGTTTAAGCATCCTCACCTGTGTGATCATATCAGTCTAGTTTTGTTTCTGTCCAGGAACAGACAAGATGAATCATAGAATTTTAGGATAGCTTGATTTTGGCAAAATATCAATATGCTATATAGATCGTTTTTACATTATGTGTTGTAAGCTCAAACAAATGGTTTCAAATGAATTGCACAGTTACATTATGTGAACACAACTAATGCAACAGGCAGTGGTCAATTTATCAGCTTTGATAAAACACAGGATTTCATCACAAAATTACAGTCATACAGACTTAAATGTGAGCTTTTTGGCTAAACCTCCCCCAGACAGATATGTATAGTATCTCAATATGCAAGCACCCCCCCCCCCCAAAAAAAAAACAACCAGAAACCAGCTTGTTATACAGGAGGTGTTTAATGGAGAGAACTAATGCAGAATGGGTTGTTTCTATTTTGTTTACCCTGAGACAATTTTAAGACAGTAACACACCGACGGAAACTGTGGCCAGGAAAAAAAAGACACTAAAACCTCAACTACTTATAAAAGACAATTTTCAGTGCTGGCATCTGTGTCACATGGTCTCACCATGCGAATGTCAAGAATAACCTTTCCAAAGGAGCTCTCTTTTTTAAAACAGGCTTAAAAATTATCATACATCCATCATCCATTTGATTGCTTATTGTGTTCTCAGGTAGATGTCAGAAAACACCGAGCAAAGAAAAAAATAAAATAAAATCTGCTGAGTAATACAGGACGAGAGTCAAGCCAGTCAAGAGGGAAATTATGTGGCTACATAGCGTCTGGTGTGAGGTGCAGGACCAACAGGCGTTTCTGCACGCAAACACTCCTCCGTGGATTTCTCTGCGTGTAATCAGTGCGACCAAAACACCAAACCACAGATCTATCACTACATAAAATTAACGGTAAAGTCTTTGGCGATATTTCATTTAGCGGACATTCAGACAGGAGTATGCAAGGGCATACACTAAACGGAGGCCTCTTCATTAACAGCTGTCATATAAACGATGCTTGAAGAGATCTGGAGCACCATATTGTACGTGCCGACAGCCTGGCCGTTAGAGCGAGTGGGCCGTGATGAAGACGTAGATCCTGGCCAGGAAGGTGGTGAAACTGCCCTGACGGAGGAGCTTCATCTCGACGTCGATGAGGAAATCGCGGGGCTCGCGCACCTGCCGCTGCAGGTACACGGCGCCAGTGTAGCCGTTCAGCTTGCGGGTGCTGAAGTAGTTCTCCTCGTTGCCGCGGGTGATGCGGATGATGATGCTGTCCCCAGAGTAGGCGGGCGATGGCCCGATGCGGAAGATCAGAGCCGGGATGATGATGTTAGTCTGGAAGTTCAGTTGGTAGTAGGTGATCCTCAGAGGCATGTTTTGACACTCCAGGAAATTCGGGCAGCTGATACGCTCGCAGCGTCTGAGGGATGGGCACAGGGTCGGCAGAGTCAAACACAGCAACCAGAACTCCTTGTTAGCACTCCAGTTAGCAGTTAATTACATTAACCCATTCCGATAAATTACCCTCCAGGAATATTACTGAATATTCTGAAAAACTAATATTACCTTATAGGGTAGGTTACATTTTTAAATATACTGTATAATTAATTGAGCATAATTCTCACCTGATTTAAAGATGAATACATGGATGGATGGATGCAATCATGAAATTAAGGAAGTATGATAAACATAAGTGCCTCACAAACTGCCTGGTTTGGGTTCGACACACGTTGCAGTAGTTTCATTCTCGAGCAAAAGCCACTTTATTTATACCTGCTGCTTATGATGTCGCCCCCAGAGAGTGGCACACACGTCCCCACTGTCATTCCGCTCTCTTAAAGCACAGCAGTCATTCCGCCGATGTCCCCACACCAACACAGAGGCTGGTCACAAGTGACCCTGTCCCGGTCTTAGCGGGAAATACGACGAACGGCATAATAATCCACGAGACATGGCGTGTTAACGAGGCTGCCTCGGGGCCCTTGGAGCTGGAAGCTCTCGGCTATGCTTTGTGTTTCATCGCACTGACATTCACCCACGGTTCCCTTATATTGTGATGGGCTCTCTGTGTCCACCAGTGATCTTTCTCACTCTTTTTTCCAGCTTTATATGTGGGATTTTAAATCGGAATTCACCGCTGTGACATCCCCATGAGACCGAAGTTTGTATGAGAGCTTGGATCCGAGTATTTTGCTCACATATCAAATTAGCATTTAGTCGGGGGGAGAGGGAGATACGGCCTGAGGGAATGAGGAGCGAGAGACTCCCATGCTGCCAGGGACAGCACTCACATGTCTGACACCCTGCGGTAGTTGGCCGGGCAGCTGAAAGACAGGCAGCGGAAGCCGCCCTGGATGTTGTAGCAGGTCTCTGTGGCGCTGCAGTTGTGGGCTCCGATGGTGCACTCGTCTATGTCTGCCGGACAGAACAAACGGGTCAGTCGGGGGCTGACAGGAGGAAGGCGTGTCGGGAAAATCCCAATTAGCATGAGGGAACAGGGGGTTACGAGGGAACATCTGAAGAGGGTGGCTTCGGGGAACCCTGATCGGCACCTTGATGGGGTCCTGTGCATAGCTTTGTGTGCTTCTGGAGGTTCATGGTCACGGCGCAGGGAGACGTGGCTATCATGCTGCCTGTCGAACAGCTGCACAGACATCAGGAGCAGCTCCGACTGCCAGAGGCAGTGGTGCCGCTCCTCATTCCGCCAGGAGTCAATACTAGCCTGACTCCAGCAGTAATTAATTATGCATCTCGTTTCACCTGCGCGTCGCCCGTTCCGGCTCGCCGCGTCGCATCTTCGTCCCGATTCATTAGCAAATTCGCTAACTCTGAGCTTCGGGGACGGGCAGCCAGACGGCCATGCCAGGGCGGCATTCACGTTAGTGCTTGGCAGCCAGACTTCACAGTGAGGGATTCCAGCCTGACCTGGCTTTTAGGAGCAAGGAGACGGGGGCTCTAACCTCGGCAAGTACGCCCGTTGGGGGACATGGAGTATCCGGTCGGCGGGCAGGCACACTGATAGCTGCCGGGGATGTTGACGCATTTGAAGGCGCAGAGGTGGCCCACGCTCTGGGAGCACTCATCGATGTCTGCAAACCAAGTAGAAGAAGCTCAGAGACGCACCATCAGGCACTGTACCTATTGCAGTCACATGACCACCTCCCTGACCCACTGGGTCACATGACACTTGTAGTTGGAGACTACAAAACTAAGACAGGAAACATCATCATCACTGTGTGTGTGTGGATGTTTGTTGTGTAAGTTGGCCACATTTAGCTATTCTGTGAGAAGTTTTAAAATCTGAAACCTTGGATGAAAAAGACAAATGCCCATTTTACCTCCTCCGCTTTCTACAAGATTTCTTTCATGCTAGAAATTTTAATCTATTTTCAAGTTGGTGTATGTACTCATTAAGAAAATATGAGACAATGGAAATTCACAACAGTTTTAGTTATACACATGCATGTGTAGGTGTGAGAGAACTATAACAAAATCAATGACAGATACTACTTTGGGTTATGTTACTGAGCCCAATGAAAAGCAGTCACTTATGACACAAGTCATGGCCTTATCAACTGAGTGTCTCCACTCATGGAAATATTGTGTCATTGTATAGTCAATACAGAACGATTCCATATTACACCACTGTGTCCATTTCATTTTTATTGCCACAGTGTCTTCACATCAAATATTTAAAGGAAAAGGCTTCATATTTATTAAGTCAGTTTCATCAACTAAAATGAATAAATTACTTTATAGTAGGGCAGCCCACTTCGTTTTACCTTCACAGGTATGTCCATCTTCCTTGAGGTAGAAGCCTTGCCTGCAGTAACACTGATATGAACCGTAGATGTTGGCGCATTCCTGACTGCAGGGGTTGCTGTTGCATTCGTTCACATCTGGACAAGTTACACATGGCTGCAGTCAACAGGCATGCTCACGTCGGTGATGGTACCTCTCACACTGTGCCTTGGCTCAGATGGACGGTAAACTACCTTAGTTTGATACGGGATGCTGTCAGCATTGCTAAACTAGACAATTTGATTTCATGGACTTAATTGCTCGAGTAAAATGCCTGTAAATGGGTTAACAAACAGCACAGCCACAAAATAAAAACAGTGCAATAATTTTCATCCGGCGCCAAACCTAAAACACTGTCCAGTTAGGGCCAAACCACACTTTCGACAGTTTCAATAATGGACAGCCACGTAGCTAGCTGGACATCGTGTTCCACGGTTAATGTGGCTCTTTTAATTGCGGGGATGAGAGGCCCGGAGAGCCATGTGTGATTTAGTCACTGGACTTTGTCACTGCACATTGATTTTAGACCATCACTCGTATTTTATGCAGTATGTCACCAATGGCTGCTGGCTCTAAGTCTAGGAAAAACCATAATATGGCTGCAAAATGTCATCGATGTCTGATACATGCAGTGTGTGTATCAGTTCTGGGTGGACTTTGTTGCGGGGTGGGGGGGGGGGGGGTACCTTCACAGTTCTTGCCATCCACAGACAGCGAGAAGCCGGCTGTGCAGGTGCACCGATAGGAGCCGGGGGTGTTCTCGCACGTCTGGGCACACAGCCGGCCCGGGTACCGCCAACACTCGTTGATGTCTGCCGGGGGGGGGGGGAAGCCAGGTGGTTTGAGGTACATTGGTTAAAGAGCAAAAAACTGAAGTGAGATTTTAACCTGTGACTCATTTGGCTTGTGCAGCTAAAACATCTTTATGATTCTATGCTATATAAGCAGATGAATTATACAGTTGAAAGTCACCTGGATATATAGCTAAATCACATGTCCATGAGTCTCTGCTCTAAAGCTGTAAGTCATTTGGATATGTAGCTAAATCACATGGTAATGAGTCTCTGCTCTAAAGCTGTAAGTCATTTGGATATGGAGCTAAATCACATGTCCATGAGTCTCTGCTCTAAAGCTGTAAGTCATTTGGATATGTAGCTAAATCACATGGTAATGAGTCTCTGCTCTAAAGCTGTAAGTCATTTGAATATGTAGCTAAATCACATGTTGATGAGTCTCTGCTCTAAGGCTGTTAGTCATTTGGAAATGTAGCTAACACATGTCAATGAGTCTCTGCTCTAAAGCTGTAAGTCATTTGGATCTGTAGCTAAATCATGTTGATGGGTCTCTGCTCTAAAACTATAAGTCATTTGGATATGTAGCTAAATCACATATTGATAAGTCTCTGCTCTAAAGCTGTAAGTCATTCGGATATGTAGCTAAATCACATGTTGATGAGTCTCTGCTCTAAAGCTGTAAGTCATTCGGATATGTAGCTAAATCACATGCCGATGAGTTTCTGCTCTAAAGCTTTAAGTCATTTGGATGTATAGCTAACTCATATGTCGATGGGTCTCTGCTCTAAAACTATGTCATTTGGATATGTAGCTAAATCACATGTTGATTTTTCTCTGCTCTGAAGCTGTATGTCATTTGGATATACAGTGGTACTTCGGTTCTTGAACTTAATCCATTCCAGACTCCGGATCGAATCCTAAAAAGTTTGAGTTCTAATCAAATTTTTCCCATAAGAAATAATGGAAAACCAATTAATTGGTTCCCGGCCCCCCAAATGAACAGAATAAAAGAAGAGCTTTTTTTTTCTTAATGGCTTCCAAAACGATAGAATCTTATTCCAAAATTACCCCCGTCCTACCCCGATCGTCCGTGTGCCATGCCCCCTCGTTTACCTCGTGTGGGATCCCTATGTGATCAGCTGATTCTGGTTGTTGTCATTAGTCCTCTGTATTAAGTCCGCGTTTCAGTTTGTTTCCCCAGTCATTTGGTGCGTTCGACTTGCTTACAGCGCTGACTTAAAGCAATGCATTCTGATCCTGACACAATGCATTATGATTAGATGTTTTGCGACCTCTCACCCGGCTGCACAAACTGGAACCACCTCCGTGACGACACACCTTTGGCCTTATTGGCTGAAGAGTTTAGTTACACGCATGACGTTTGTATCTCAGGCAGTTCCGATGCGTAATCTGCTATTTCTCCCAAATGTCACATAATGCAGTGAGAACTGGTTTTTTTAAATTTACCTGGTAAAATAAAGTTTCAATAAATGACATAAATGCCTTAATAGTTCACGTAAGTTAGTGGTTTATTTATTGTTAGTTACTGTAATGTTGCGCTGCTTTATTTGGTTAATAGTCCAGTCTATGAAGAAGGCATTCAAGTAAGAATCGCATTGTAGTATGACTCATTTCCTGGCACATACAACTTATATTAGGTCAGCGTTCAGGGTTCGACTTCTGATATTCAGATCGAGTTCTCGGTCAAACTGGTTTGTTCGACTTCTGAGAAATTCGAGTTCTAGTGAGTTCGAGAACCGAGGTACCGCTGCATAGCTAACTCGATGGGTCTTCAGTGTAAAGCTCAAAAGTAAAGATGCAAGTTATGTGAGCTTCTTTGACCGAAAGCCTCTGTTAAGAAAGTAACAGATGTGCAGCAAAGGACGATGTAGACGACCAATTATCGCAAATGTGGGGGGAAGGCAGGCGCTTGGCTGATAGCCTGAACGCAGAGCTGCTGTGCTTCATTAAGTCACAGCAGGCTGCGTCAGCATAGACTCCCCCCCCCCAGAGTCCATGGGGCAGCGGTAAGATAAGCACGCCGCTCACCATCACAGACATCCTTCTTGCCTCTGTTTGTGGTCCCAGTCAGGTTTGACAGAGAAAAATATCATCCATTGGTCTGAGAGTCATCCTTTCCCATGATGCATTGAGACAGTATGTTGGACTGCATCAAAGCCCTTCAATCACCCAGTGTGAAGTCTCTATTTATTTCCCAGGAGTGTATCCCATCCAGATTGCCTTTGTTTTGTTAACCCTGTCATTCCCTTACAATTCCCCCATTCCCTCTCTGCACGGTCCATCTCATACCCACGCAGGTCCCACGGATCAGGTCAGGCTGGTAGCCCGTCTGGCAGTTGCAGCGGTAGTTCCCAGGCAGGTTCTGACAGATCTGGCCCTCTCCGCAGCGGTGGGCACCAGTCTGACACTCGTCGACATCTGGGTCGCAGAGACGGAGTGGGGCGGGTGGCCGGGATAAACGAGTTAGCGGGGTCATGCATCCACATGTCACATACATCACTATCATTACTGCTGCCCATTTTCCTGTCTTCCTATCAGATTATTTGCTAAACTACTCGCTCCTGCTGTGGCACAATGACTGAAACCCCAGACCTATAACCTGTAGACTGCTGGTTCAAATCCCAAAACAACCTTGCTGTCGATGCCAAATGATCTCCCCCTCATTGTAAATAAATAAAGCCTAATCTGGTTTCGATGAGAGAGACCCGCCATACCAATGCACCGGGCTCCGTCGGTGCTGGTGTGGTAGCCCTGACTGCACAGGATGACCTTGCGCTGGCAGGTGTACGAGCCCACGGTGTTGATGCAGTTAAAGCCGGAGCTGCAGGGTTCCTCCAGGCTGCTGCACTCATCAACATCTAGGGAGGAGCAGGGAAGGTGATCGGGGGGGATACGAGGAAGTCTGATGTGCCATGTCCACCCCCATTATGTCATTCTATACCCTATGCACTCCATGTCATGGCTCAGACATCTTTTTCTCTAAATCAGGGTTTCCCAGTCCGGTCCTCGGGAACCCGCAAACTGTCCACGGTTTTGTTCCCCGCCAACTCGGAGGGAGCAAAAATGTGGACTGTCTGGCAGGGAGCTGGGAGAGAGCAAAAACGTGGACTGGCTGTGGGTTTCTGAGGACCAGATTGGGAAACACTGCTCTACAGAAATGCAATGGAAGCTGTGCTTCCCAGTTAAGCTCTATGCACTGTAATCCCAGGGCGGACATTGCCCACTCAGCGGGATCTCCTCAGTAACCTAATATAGCCACCCATCCCACAGCAGCAGCCAACGAGAGAGGACAAGCCACCTACCGACACAGTTGCCGTGTGTGTCCTGGCTGAACCCAGTGAAGCACCTCTGCCTGGGTTGGCAGGAGAAGGAGCCTTGCATATTCTGGCACTCAAAGCCCACTCCACAGTTGTGCGTCCCCAAGGCACACTCATCAACATCTGCCCCCAGACAAAAAACGAGGGGGGGGATGGATACAGGAGAAAGTAACATTGTCATTTTCAGCTGTATATGATTTTAACAGGCTATAGAATGATGCAGTATAACAGAAGTGTGTGAATTTGTGTTCCCCCTCTGGCTTTGTTAGATGTTTGACACTTTCACCACTAGGTGTCACTATTGGTTCAAAGACAGGCCCTGGGCCCATTCTCACCAATCACACTGAATCATAAAATCCTTTCTGATGCTTTTACGTCTATAAAATTGCGTCAGAACAGTCAATTTTGTTGTCATGGCTGCAGTAAGAGCAAAAACCCGTATGTGCGTATCTCACTGAATAACGGAAGGCATCACAAAAATAAGGGAACAGCGATTTGTGCATGTTAACAGGCACACACAGACCATGTTCCCGTAAAGCGCTGACTGGGGCCCATATGATCATTATTTGTGAGATCTTCATTCTGTGGATTCCAACTCCTGTCAGCGCTGCGCATTAACTTTCCGTGTCGGGATGGCGATTTCTGCTTCCGTTCTGTGCTGATAATCCAATAGCCATTCGTTAGCCAATCGTTTTAGTTACTGTAGTCACAAGGTTCCATCTATTGGCCTTTTCCATGACACCAGGTCCAGATAAAGACCCGTGGCGAGTCTACCGGTAACCTTTGTGCACGCACGTTTACTCAGTTGCTGCCTGTCAATGCATATCTGGCAGCCCGTTTGCAAACTGCAGAATCTGGAGTAGCTACGCCTGACAAGGGAAAAAATGCCAGCTATTAGCAGCTGCTGTTATCGGCGTGTCCCCCGGTGCTGACAGGGCGCCGACAGCAGGGACCCACTCTCCTGATCCTAACACCAACTTACCGCACCTGGCTGAGGCCATGCAGATCAGATTTGAAATCAATTGAACCACCTGAGAAAAAAGCAATTGGGTGGGAGGTCATATCTGCAAAGTCTGGGCCAAACACAATTTTATAATGCTCTATTTTTACTCGTAGCAATAGCTTTATTAATTACGGGTCTATTTTTATAGCTGTTTCATTTTACTTCCACATAAGGGCAAGGCTGCTCCGCTACGAGCGTTTCTGGAATGTTCTGAGGCTAGATCATCTTCCAGGGCACCGCAGCCCTGCTCACATGCTCTGGATGGACTGCAGAGATATGGGTGACTGTAATCCGCACTGTGTCTCCGTGGGCCCCACCCTCTTAGCTACTATGGTCATATGCTCAAATAAATGTGAATAAACTAGATTCACACTCTGAGGCATCATGATCGCAAGTGAGCGGCGGCTCCTTGGGAGGAAGTCAGGGTGTGGAGCTGCTTGCTTCATCTTGTGCAGATGTATGAATTCACTACTGCTGAAGCCTGATTTAAGGTGCCTACAATGTGGACATGTGACTTTGTGTTTTAAATGGCAGCTGTCATAAGAGGTGTGGGGGGGGGCCATACCTTCACAAACCCCATCTCTTGCCTGGTACCCTGCTGAGCATATTATCTGCCTCTGGCACCTAAAGGACCCCATGGTGTTGACGCATTTCTCGTTGGCCTGGCAGCTGTGAGCGTTAGTGACGCACTCGTTCACATCTGTGGTGAGACGAGGAGAAAGGGAAAGAGAGAGAGACAGAGATGAAGTGTGTGACGTTTGAAGGAGGGGTTGGTCCCTTGGGTTTCCATGGGAGCAGTGGCGACAGTCCCCGAGAACCGCAATCAGGCTCTCCGCTGCATCGCCAGGCGCTCCACTCACAGACATGCAGGGAACTTTAGAGCAGTGTTCCCCAATCTGATTCTCAGGGACCTGCAGACAGTCCACGTTTCTGCTCCTTCCCAGCTCCCGGTAGGGATCCTACATAAGCACTGTCTTGCAGGGAGCTGGGAGGGAGCGAAAATGTGGAAGCCGCTTTTGAGGAAGTCCATCTTACTGTGGGAGGCACCAGGAAAGAATATTCCCCCCCCCCCAAAGACAGAGCACCGGCCACATCGCTGCGTACAACTACAGCCATAAAGGATTTGTAGAAGGTTGTTGAGGGACGTCTGTGCTCTTAAGCCAGGGCAATTAGTGCACAAGGTGGCATTTAATGACACCAGAGCCTTATCGGGATGGCAGAAGCACAAACTTCAGCTCGAGAGGAAAGAGCAGCTGTAGTACAAATTCATGAAGCTCACTCCCCTCCCAGGAGGGTGAATCACAGCACAGATGAGGCCATTGTTTCGGAAGTTAACCCCCGGAAATCCCATAGTCACGCGAAAGTGATTACTACCCAGCTCGAGAGCCTCTAAGGGGGGTCCAGCGTGTGGCGGAGTCCCAGTTATGAAGAACCCCCGCCCAAAGTGGGCGAATCCCAGAAGAAGGTCCGTGTTTGAACAAGCAAATGAATGCATGACAGGTCGTGCTGTAAACACAAAAGGGAAAGGATTTCGTTTGTTTGCTTGTAAAGGCTTTTCCTCAGCGAACACAAAGGGGGAGGGGTACAATGGCTAAAATGCCAGATTTATGATACCAGAGTAACATTCTTTCTTTTCTGCTCCTGAAGAAAGACACTTTTCTTGGATTGCTTTAGTTGAAAGATCCAGGTGTATAAAGCATGAAATTACAAGGCATGCGTGTCTGAGTATGCCATGCCGTTTCGTACAAAGACACCTGCAAAGCAAACGCTAATAGTAATAAGTATAATAATATGTGTAATAGGTATTCCCCTATGCTTTCATGGGGGTCTCTTCATATTTAAATGCCTGGGAGAGGCAGTTGGATCATTTTAAAATGAGGTCTGTCAAGAAGAACCAGATGCCTTGATAAAAAAAGACATGTTAAAGATTGCAGGCAGAAGCTGCAGCG
>JAODUD010000127.1:24633991-24654924 GCA_026784285.1 Stomatorhinus walkeri
AAATGAGGTCTGTCAAGAAGAACCAGATGCCTTGATAAAAAAAGACATGTTAAAGATTGCAGGCAGAAGCTGCAGCGGTCCACCCGGGTTGCGTTCCACACACAGCCAGGGATGGGGCGGATGTTAGGGAAAGTCATGAGGTCCTGCACTTGGATGGAGGCGCTCTCTGCCCTTGACCTGAAGGTGTAAGCGGTGTCTGAAGGTGGCGTTCAGAATTTACCGGAAGGCGACGCAGTCTTCGACATTTTGGTTTTGGAAGGCAGAATATTTCTGTGAGTCACGCAAAGAAGGAGGGAGTGACCAAATTCCGGCACCTTCCACAGATTCCCCAGGGTGGAGGGATTAGCAGGCCACTCAGTGTACAGCGCCTTCCACTCAACGGGCAAAATGCAGACCTCGCCTTCGAATTACAGCCACATTTCTGCTTAATTAGAGCATGGAAGCGAACCTAACGTCCCGTTTTTCATCGCCGATAGGAATGAATCGGTCATTTGTGTCATTCGCCTTGTCACAGAGTCGCCTTTCACAGCGCACAGGAAGGTGAAAATCCACTTAAGAAACAGCTTTTTAAAATTGCGCAGAATGATTCAACATTCTGTAACGTCACTAGTGCGTTCGGCGCTGTTAGGCACGGGCGGGTAAATTATGTATCTGTCCTGGCCAGGTGTCAAACCAGGCAAGACGGAAGCAGACCACTGAGGTTTTTAGGCAGCTACATCTGACACATTACGCCCTGGGCTGAGTTTTAATTGACAGGTGAAAAGAGTGGAAAAAAGTACCTGTTCTTTATTCTCCAATTTACCATAGACACATGGGCGGGGGAGGATGGTCACCTCACAAGCCCATAATTTAACTGAATGTTTTAGTTTCCGAGAGGCGAATCCCTAGATACCGGAGCCCCAGATATCAAAATCAGTCTTTGAAACATTTACTTACAGACTCAGAAATATTCTGCAGGTATGATGATAATAGAAATATAAAAAATTCTGATGGAGATACAGCAGGATATCAATTTCAAAAATCCGCAAATATGTGGATCATTAATATAATTGTAGGGTAATCTACCAATTGGCATCCTTCCATCTTACCAATCCTTCCTTCTTCTATACCTGTTTATCCATTATGGTATTAGAGTCTCTAGTTTATCACAGTCCATTGAGTAATTTAGACACAAGGATGCAATTCAAACTAACAAGGACACAAATTCAACTAACCACGTGTTTTTAGATTACTGTAGTGTCTACCCCTCAACTGTCTTCAAACCGAATTATCTCGGAGAGAAGAAATAACAAATAAACATTGTTTGTTAAAATTTTGTGCTAATTTCACAAACCGCAATTGACGAGACCCACGTGTGTGAGGTCTATGAAAACATCTGAAAATTTACGCAAAGACCTTCACCTTTTTCATCCGAGTAAAGCGGCAATTGCAAGAATTAGCTTTGCTGGTTGTTAGGAAATGCGGTCCAGCCTGAGCTGCTGAGGTGCCGTTTTTGGAGCATGCGGCAGACTGGCGGTCAGGCGGACCAAATGCATGCATGGGTGCACTGGCATGCGGTAAACCCTTGGCGAGGCCATGGTGCCAGCTGTGGTCGTCTTACCCACGCACTGTCTATTCCCGTTGAGTATGAACCCCTCCTGGCATGATTCAGGCACGCACTGGAAGGATCCCGCCGTGTTGACGCAAACATCTCCGCGCGGGCAAATGGCCATGTCTGTGCCGCACTCATCCATATCTACACAAAATGGAGGCGAGGCACGGTGAGAGGCATGTAGGCCAGAATGGGGCCCCCACCTGGTCCAGCGGGGGCCTTTCAAGCTGAGGCCACACCTCTGGCGTCTCCTTCAGGCCGAAAGCATTAATACGGAGCGAAACACACTGTGCTCAACCTCATATTCACAACAGGAAAGGGAGTCTGGCTTAAAGCAATTCTTTCTCTGCATTCCTACACGGAAGAGAAGTATGAGAAGTTACAGTGCAGAGAAAAGGGCATCTGGAATTCATATGTAGAGAGAGCACTGAACTAAATTTGATTAAATTCTCAGTTTTTAGCAGGTGAGGCTACACTGGAGTGCTGGTTCAAACTGCCAGGTCAGTAAGACTCGCTTTCCTTGGTGCAGGACAGATTAAATCAACCTTGCCCACCCACACTTTAACATATGGGAGTACTTACTGGGACAGAGCCACCATTCGACACACATGGACCAAAAGGGAATAATGTACAGACCGCGTCAAATTCAGGATTTCTTCCCCACATGAACACGCCCACACCATACACCAGCAAACATATATCAACCAGGAGCTGTAGTGTCTATAAAGCAGAATTTAGACCTGTTTCCACATTTCATCGGACTCACAGTCCTGAGCTACCGCAGTGGTAAGGTAATTTGTGCCCCGTGGTCGTTATGTTAACACCTGAGCTGTGCCGATGGCATGTAGAACAAAAATATTCATCTTGGTCGCACGCCAACAGTGAAATGATCAATCAATCGAATGAATTGCCCAATTTAAAGGGATCCTATTCACCTGTGTTTGGTTATTTTACATCACGTGCTTAGTTTTTGCAGTTTTTTTTTATTTGCTCTGTAACTGCAGCGCCAGTGTTTGACTGTGTCATTCTTGTGTGTTTGTATCAGGGAAGGGAAGTTCACAGTGAGACTGGTGTGCAGCTGATATAGTAAATGTAAGCACACTGTCTTCTGTGACATAACATCTCTCCATGACATCCAGGCCACATGCAATCATCTTTACAAGACCTGACATCCGGAAACACTAGAATGCTTGGATGTCCCCCGCCCCGTGCCACACTTTGAGATACATTTAATCGGCTTGGTGACTGTGCAGACCATAGACACCCAGCCTTCCTTAATCAAGTGTGGGCTTGAATTAAAAGACAGCTTTCCTTGCTTTTCTCGCAAAATAATAACAGCCAGAGGACAGCACTAGGAGGGTCGGTCATGCTATAAGAAGAAAATAAGAGAAATCAGCTCCATTTAACAGATCGAAGGGGTTTACATTGATACAGCTGGAATTTGTTACTGTACACTTAGCTCATAGCGGCTAATTGGCTATGGTTCACTACTGCTCTGGGCTCTGGACTTAACTGAGTTGTAAACCAATCGAATGTGTGATACAGAGGGTACATTTTTAACTTATCCCTGCATTTCCAAATTCTAATTGAAAAAGACAGAGAATACCTTGGTTTATTAAGGAGATGCATGACATGCAAGTGCCGTCTCCTGGGCCGAAGGCATTGTCTTTGTAGAAGTAAGAAGGAAGTATGCACAGGATACAAAATCAGCTGGCTGCTCACCTTCACACGAGCGCCCGTCGGTCATCAATGAGAAGCCAAGTAAGCAGGAACAGTGAGCTTGCCCTCCCTCCACGGAGCACAGGTGCGAGCAGGGCCCATTTCCTGCAAAGACAGAAGGTAAAGGGCAGCGGAGAGCCGTTAACATCCATGCTCGCAAACCCTGTCATCCTCCCTTGGATTCTTCATCCATCTTTCTCCTGGGTCTTGTGACCCATTGACTTTTTCTACTGATTTACGATATGTGGGTCCCCCCCCCCACCCGTGTTTTCCTCAATAGCTTTGCCTTTTCTCTGTTATAGGGCTTTGGTGCCTTGATTTCTGACCTAAGGATTCCCAAGCTCTCAGCCTCTGAAGCAGTACCTCCCCCACACAGGAAAGACTGGCTCCGGTCTTCACACACATATCATCCCCCCACTACCTCAAAATGGCCTCAATTATGGTGATTAAAATGCTTGCTTGACAAAATAATAGTGCGATTATTGGCTTCTACGTGAGTAAATTCTTTGCTCAAACTAGGGAAATGGCTGCGGTTGATTAAACTCAGCCTATTCTGGCAGGTATGGGAGTGGTCGACGGGCTCTGATTTCAAGCAGTACAAGCCTTTCTACTTCAGTAATCACGGCCAAATGTGTCTCTCCTAGTTAGGAGACTCACTTAGCCAAACGGCTCGCAGTGGAAACGGTGGGTTCAGCCAGGTGATGGCATTGAATAGCCAACATGACAGCCGTAGACAAAAGGAAAGGGGCTTTGCAAGGTGGGTCTGGACCTGACGCTAGCACTAGCGGAGCCTGGGTCCCCCTATCCCCCTCCGGGCTTGGCATAGACCGTCTGCCATCAGACGCCCCTGAACCGCCTCTCCAGACTAGCTTAAAAGAAATCTGATGCATCAGCCAGATGTATCCGGGCCACTCTGCTCTGGCCACACATGCCTGATACGCCGGTTATTCTTTAATAAATCATTAACATCACACTGTCCTGATATTGTGTCATTTTTTTCCAATTTGAAGCATTAAAGATAATACGGTATAAAAGAAGTGTAAGTGGCTTTTTTTAGGCTGGATTCTATAGCTGTATCATTTTGTCATCACATGCTGAGTAAAACCGACTTTATGGCGTATGTAAGTGTGTAAGTGGACAAAATTTTCATATTATGCAACATTTTAAATAATCAATGTTATTTCACCCCGAGGAAAAAGTCTCCCAGAGTGGATTCTTCCGTCATTCATCTTAGCGCTACACATGCCACATGTTTTAAGCAAATCCACTTGCACACCTGGATTTCTGCTCTACTTCTTAAAAGATGGCTGCGCATCACATGATTTTTACATCAGATCCTGGAACGGGCGAGGGAATCGCTAACACAGTCGTATTAACAATAATAAGAAAGTAAAAGCTGGGACCAGTATGAAGGGGTGAGGAAAGATCTCCCACAGGCAGTCTCGTTATACAGACTCAGCGAGTGACTGTGTCTGTGATTGAAACCATGCTGGTTCATTCTGGTACAAGCCACAGGTGAGAGGTTGGTCCCTTCAGACTATGAACTACAGCATTGTGCTCCTTATTCCCAGGGGACAAAGATGGATACCACAAAGCAGATAGGATCACTTACCTGCACAAGGGTTGAGGTGGGCTGTGGTCCGGGTGGGGGGCACATCTGTTTCGGGAGGCTCCTTCTCTCTCCCCTCTTCCTGCCCCACTCTGTTATCCTCCGTTGGGTTGTCTTCTGGGGCACATACAAAGAACCATTGCTGGCTACTGCTCAGATTACATACCTATACAATCCCAGTTAGCTCCCTTATTACTGCAGAACAGGATAGCAAGAAAACCAACGCCAACACTGAAAATGGACCACACAGAAAGATGGCTTTTTCCAATAACTGACAGAGTTATTGTGGTTGGATGCAATTAATCAAGGGGATACTTGCACCTAAAACAGAAATTTGGAAACCTAAATGAAAATACTGTAAAGAATAAATTCCCAGCCCATTTTCTATAAATGTTATTGGTATAAATTATCTGTACATTTCAGCATATTTCCCTTTCAGGCTTGAAATCGGACGGCAAATGCAACCACAGAAATCTCTGCTGGCTTCATGTCGGGCGTGAGAATGATGATGCTTCGGGTAGCGCGAGCAACGGCACTTAACCGCGCAGCAGATTTATGGTCATCTTCAAACGTTTCCCATGAGCTCCTAGCAGATATTCCAGAGAACCTCATTCTTCAGCTCAACCTGTGTCGCCGTGGCCTGCTTACGTTCTCCCTCCTGTGGGAAGCCTGAAATGCCACGGCCAGACTGGGAGGCAAGATGGAGCAGCCCGTGTAGGGAGGAGAGAATGCAAATGCCCTGGTGTTTGTTTGGGAATTTAATTGAAATCCCAGCCATATTGTTGGAGAAGCCGTGCCTGAACTTCTGCGGCTTAGCGCTTACCCCGGCAAACTTTCATTCTGTAAAGACCTGAGGCAACTCTATCTGTCTCCCCCACCGCTCGCATCGTCTCGGTAACCCTACTCCAATTCATGAGCGTGACTAACGGAAATCTGTTTGTTTTAGATATATCTTTATATCTCAGCATAAATAAACCATGTAAGCAGTATGGCTTTTTCTGTGGCCGTATAAATAACACTATTGTCTGATCCAACACAATAGAGAATTTGCTCTTGGCAGTGAACTGTCGAACGTAATCAAGAAAGAGAAGACACGAATGCTTACTTGGGTGTAATCTTCAGTCAGAGCCAATGAAAACACATGTTTTGACGCATAATCTTTGTCTGGGCATGATTTAATTCATCAAAAGCCTAGATACGTGATTTAAGTGCAAATAATTACGTAATATTTAATACTCACATAGAGGGAACTAGGGACCGACTTATTATATGCTGCAAAGATTCTAATAGAATAGAAATTTCAAAAGAACCAAAAATCAATGAAGGCTTCTCACAACAGCACAGCTGTCTATCGCCTGCACTCATACCCTTCGCAGGACATCAGTCAAAATCATCATGGGATATAAACACAAACACCAGATGTGTGTGCTTTTCCAATTTTGTCACCACAGAAAAAGCATTTAGCAGCAGAAGGGAGCTATTGCTTTATTTGTTTGTTTGTGTGCATGAAATAGTAGGATTTTCCAGGAAACTCCTCACATATGGAACCAAATACAGCATTATTCACACTTTCCCAGATATACAGTCACCGAACACAAAAATAATGTCAAGTACTACTGTGCTATACAATTACATATAATGCAAAGCATTCAGCCTTAAACTAATCTCTTGGCTTGCAAGCTGCTGCTTTCTGTATACATATTTATTAACTGTTCAGTTTTATATCTTGCTCATTTATATCTTGACAGAGACAAGATGCTTGACAAACATTGGCTTTACAAATGAAAAATACAAATATATTTTAAAGCCCTGGTTAACTTTTCTGAGTGACAAAGAAGGTTAAGTATATATTGGCAGATGAGTGATTTAATTGAGGCAATGCAATAAAAACAAAGAAGACAATCTAGCCTGATACAACAAAGTTTGCTTGCAATGTCAGAACCTGCACATTTAAAAAAAATCTTCCTTTAAGTATAGTATCCAATAAAAAAACAGCTGTTAAGAATGTAGCCATGATTTTAGAATAATTATTACGATGATCAATTGTCGGTCAGACGCAGAAACTGAACATTCAGATGTAGTGCCACATGCTCTGTGTGGATAAGGGTTATCAGCCCCAGTCATAACAGCTGCAAAGGACGTGTGATCCAAGTAAAAATCATTTCCGTTTACAGACACATCATAGTTCAGTCGCATTCCTTGAATCCTTGAATCACTGCACAAGTGAACACACCCAAACAAATGTAAAACGACTTCAGAGCGGCACACTAATAAAAAAGAACTTTGATCTCTGCATTGTCAGGTATTGTAAGATTCTGGACCGAATCTTTAAAACAAGCTTTTCTCCAAGTATGTGTAAATCATTCAGCACCCATCACAAGTCTGTGTTTATTCTACAGGAGTTGTCTGCCGACTTCCATGAGTTCTATAATTCACGTCTTTGCACTTGAGGGTTTTATGTGAAACCAATGAAAACAAAGGTTCCTTTTTTGAAAGAACCATAATATCTAAAAGGGAAAACCGACATGGCAGTTAGAGACCTTTAGAGACCCATGAGGTATATGAACCAAAGGCTCTGTAATCATCTGTGAAGCAGATAAATTATAAGTCACACACAAAACTTGAACACTGTTTTTCTTCCCAGACAAAAAGCTGTAGCTCAGTACTCTTAGATAAACAGTAAATTTCTACAGTCTATTGATTGTTTGTTTGTACAGCTCTGATCACTCCCGCCACACCTCGGCAGTGTGCTTGCTAAAGGGGCCGCTCACCTGACACGCAGAAGAGTCCGTCCTGGTGCAGCGTGTAGCCCGGGAAACAGGCACACTCGTAGGAGCCCCAGGTGTTGATGCACCTCTGGTGGCACAGCCTCTCCCCATCGAGTTGGCACTCGTCGACGTCGTCCAGGTCCTCCACCGAGTTGGCTGCCTCTTCTCTGTCCTGGATGGAGAAGGCCTCCTTGGGGAACCTGCTGTCAGAGACTGAGGAGTTGGAGAGAATCTGTTTATACTTCAGACGCTAGAGGTAAAAGTCGTGAGGGATGATGGACGCATGGATAGATGGAAGGATGGATTATTCATCTCTGGAGGGACATTTGAGAGAGAAGGCGTGATGATAATCAAATCTACCAAAGCACTCCACATTACATTCTCAGACATGTGGGCCACTGCTGTAGCTCTACCTCACAGCAAGGCACCTACCTTGTTTCACTTCAGTATCTATCTGCAAAAATTCCATCTGCAATGCAACTAGCTCCAAACATTAGCATTAGCATTGACGGTGCACTGCTGTGTGCTACACATCCCACCGTGTATCAGGAAACCTGCATCTAACAGTCTTATGTGCAACATTAGGTTACTAAACGTGACACAGTTCTTCAAGCTGACAGATGAAGCGGGGTATAATATCCCAGTAATGCCCCATTAGTAAAAAAAAATGCAATCATGTAAACTGCAATTGGATCCACACCATCATGCAGTCATTACCTAAACCTCACTGCAGAAAGGGGGATTAAATGTTTCCGCCTAAATTAATCATGTCAAGGGGAGCCGTAGGGATACGAAAAGAACTCTCATGGAAATAATTACTTCTCATTGATTTTCCTCCCGTAAACCTTCAATTCTGCACAGAAAAAAAACATAACGCAGCTTCACACATCTGCCTCGATGGAGAAATGAGGAGCATTTCAGTATGTTTATTTGGTCTAATTTCACCAAGTTCTCTTGCTTCCTTTGGGGCAGCTGGGAATCCAATAAGAAAAAGGGGAAAGAGTTATTTTTGAGGTACTGATCACAGCTGATGAGGTCCAGTATCACTCTCAGCTGACGGCAGCCTGAGCCCTGACACTCGGCAGGGTTACGTGTGAAAACGTCGACAAGCGTCCTTCTATCCGGAAGCACCGGGGTTAAAGAGCAAAGTGTGTGACGGGGTAAAGAGGGGTGGATCCCCGGTGGAAAGCGTGGAGAGGATGCACCCCCGACTGAGTCATCCTCTCCACTCTTTAACATTCCCGTCTTATCAGAGGGCACCAGTCCGTGTCCAGACTTCACGGTCTGGAGTGTGGAAACCTCACGATAATTACCAAGTGCGGACAGCACACTGGGTGCATGTAATCACAGAGCATGATGAGCAATGACATCGGCTACACTCAACATCCCTAAATATAGCCATCTGATACAAACTAATCAGTTTAGCTCCACTTGCATTTCATTGATGTCCAAAAACAGTTCCAGCCTACTCCTACTATTACGTGAAACATTCTTGCGAAGTTTGGCAAACTGACACTGGCTATAGGTACTCTGTGGCCCCGCAGACGAATTAGAGCATTGCTGGCAACAGCAGAATAGCAGCAGATTGCACCAACACCTGTCCAGGCTTCGTCTCAGATCTG
This sequence comes from Stomatorhinus walkeri, assembly GCA_026784285.1. Taxonomy (NCBI): domain Eukaryota; kingdom Metazoa; phylum Chordata; class Actinopteri; order Osteoglossiformes; family Mormyridae; genus Stomatorhinus; species Stomatorhinus walkeri. Next base: position 24,643,301 of record JAODUD010000127.1, read on the forward strand.
CCGTAGATATGCCTGACAGCCCAGCTTTGTGTTTCCCCGCCTCAAAAGTATACGTAAATGTCAGCATCTGGTCAACATCTGTGTCGGGGGAAAATAAAACTGTGAACATAAGCAGTTAGAAGAGGGATTTCGATGCATTAAGGCAACTTGGGAAACCTGTGAGTCTGGCTTCATAATAAATAGCGCACGGTTTAGTCCGAAAGGCCTCACAGCCAAGTGCAAATAACGACTTAAATGCACCCTTACTTACAAAAGACAGGTCAGCACAGAGTAAAGACGAATGGAACTACTGTGCATTAGGCTTCCCGGACAGTCACCTCTGTCCGGCAAGACGGTAGGCTCTGGCCGCTGTCTCCTCCGTAGAGCTGGCTGGCCAGGGTTGTCATCTTCCTCACAGCAGCTCAGGAAGATGTTGCCACAGGAGTAGCTGAGGTGTTCGTGGGCCGCGCAACCCTGCCCCGCAACCCGGAAGTGCATCCCCAAGGTACAGCAGCTGCAGCACTCCTGCAAGGGGGCAACACCAGAGGGCCCTGTTACAGGGCGGGGGAGGGCAACAGGGTCTTTCAAATTATCACACATTTTCCTTTTTTTTTGCTTTTTTCCCCACTGTAGCTATCAGAAGAGAGGAACGAACCCATGCAGGTCAATCGGTCAATCAACACAGCATCAGAATGTGATTATATTTCCTGACCCACATTTGACTTTTAGCACAAGCTCTGATAAAATGACCCTCAAAAGATTTCTGCCACAAACATATCACTGGTATTAAAAATCTGGCCCAATGTAATGTTTCCTCCCCTGACAGCACTCCTTCAATTCCTCCTGACAGCCAGACTAAACCAAGTGTACTATTACAGTATTTAACCTTTCCATATTACCTGGGTACTAGCACTAAATTATAGCAAAAAAAAAAAAGAAAAAAAAAAATGAAAACCTTAGATAATTCGAGACAACTGTATATTGGTCTTACTCCAAGCAAAACAGAAATACAGCCTAGCTTCTATAAAACTCCCCAGTTGGTTAAAAAAAAATGTTTCAAATGGAAAGCTCCTATTGATCGAAATAACACTGCATTTAAGACGAGGTTGGAAAGGTGAAAGCCTTCGACGACGTTCTCGCCATTCAACAAGGTCCTCAGAGCCGCTCATCCACCAAGGAGCTTAACTGCAAAACTGGAGACAGGCAGACTACAGCAGACATACGGCAGTCATCCACCAGTTTTTAATGTAATTCTAAAACACAATATTAGTAAACCTTCAGTTTCCCTCCAAAGTCCTTCACCCCCGCAGGACACCTGACAGAAGAAGGGCGAGAAGCCATCTATAGAACAGCAGGACAGCGAGAGCTTGAGAAGTCAGAACAGAGGGTGGATGGTAAACATAGAAATATCTTGGTAAGAAATACGGCAAGTTAAAATGCCAGCTGCTGATTGGAATAAAAATGACAAGAATGGAATTCCACTGCAGGTCACCTGATTGGCAGAGCGCCGTCATTATCCACCTAAACCCAAAGCTACATCAGTGCTGACATGGAAGGCGTCTTCCATTATGTATTATGTGGAACAAATAAGCAAGTTTGTTAAATCCCAGCTTTATTATTGGAAGATATGGCTTCTCCTGTCTCCTGGGTCCATGCCGTCATGACCAGGTGAGGTGACTCGCCTTGTAGGATTCATTTCCGCATTCGTCGCCGCTCACATCGCAGGGAACGCCGGCTTTGGCGGCATTCATGCCCGCCAGGCAGCTGCTTTCTCTCAGCACGGCCAGGCAGCACTGCTCCTGGGCAGTCCTGCAGCAGGCGGGGGGGGGGGGGGAGGAGGAAAGAAATAAAAAAAAGGAGAAACTGGGGGAAAATTCTATTTCAGAACACAAGCAAAGTGCCGGCTACAATTATCAATTTGTTTAGAGCAGAATGTACGAGATTGTTATAGCTGAAGGCAATTGATGATGCAATTCATTTCCAAACACTGCACACATTTACAAATCCAAATCACATAGTGCTTCGATAGGCAGAGAAATTAGTCTGTTAATAAAATGAAAAGTGAATAAAGTAAACTCTGCTTACTCATGAGACACATTAAATAGAGCATCAACCAGTGTGACTTACCTACATACAGACTGCCTGTCCTGTCTGATAAAAGTCATAGCATTGCAATGGCTGTTGCCCTCTGCCCACTTCTGGCCTGCTTTGCAACAATCCTCCACCAGGCTGTTTAGGGAAATGTCTAAGTAGGAACACAGGCAGGGATAATCAGCATTAACTGGTGGAGCACACACAAGGCAGATTTCGAAAGTCAGAATTGGCTAAACACGTTACGTCAGACATTCTGAGACTGGCTGTCTTCACCTTCCATTTTTCCATTTTGCATGAACCTGTGTGACATTTTAAGCAATCGTTACCTTAAACATGCTTCACAACAATATACAGTTTATTCAATGTTTCGACATTAACATTCACTCGAATTTGCATGATTGGATTCATTCAATGTGACTGATTTGATTTGGCATTTATTTAACACTGTGTCATGCTCTAAGAGCTTCACAACTGAAATTAAGCATAACAAGATTTAATGTATCATCGGATGACTCACTCCTATTGATGCCAAAAGGAGAGAATCTTTAAAATCACAAAGCTCACAAAATCACAATTAAGAATTTTTATGCAGGCAGAGACCAGGGCAGCCTTAGGGGAGTGATACGGGGTCCTTCCCTAGGACTGCCCATACCACGCTTTAGACACCAGTCTGACTCAAACTCTAGGGAGGATATGAGACGGTAGTCTTTTTTTCAACATTCCAACATTAGGTATTGATCAGTGTCCATAGCAAATCAATCACAATGGCAGCTTGATGACGTTTCATCACACCTCCTGAGTTGGCTCCAAACCCCCCCCCCCCTCCCCTGGTGCGGTGGTTTCATCTTTTCTCTATGTTTTAAGGGCTTCCTTGGCCAACCCAATAACGTGCAGCTGAGTGAATTGTCCATAAAATTGCCAGTAGTGTGTGAGTTTGTGCCCTGCAATAGATCCCTTTCAGGGTGCCCGTCTGCGTGCTGCTTACTGGCTTTGGTTCCACACTGTGACCCTGAAATGAAAAATCGGAGGGATGTTTACGGCGCGTGGCTGTATGCATTTTCCTAAGCTCACAGGCTCGTTTACTGGACAGCAAACCTGATGTAAGGTGTGGTAATAAAAAAAAAGATGCAGTTTAGCATGAACTCTGTAAGATTACCAGTGCATACTGTGGCTTCACTGTAAAAATGTTCAATATCACAAATAAATTAGACCGGAGAACATTTTACAACAACCCAGGGCCATGTTTCTGGGTGTGAAGTGGGTCATTAACCGCAAAGTGTCACTTAAAGCATGACGTACGCTCAACTCCAAATGGCATTTATGGGGAATTCACTGGGGAGTTTGCAATGGGGGATGATAATATTACAGAGGATTGACTATAACATGAAGGGAGGAATCCCTCTGAAGGCACCCATGCTGCCTCTGCATGGTGCATCATTGTTTTATAGGATTTCACTGATTTAAAGTGACAAGGTAAATATACACCTTTCCTCTCTCTTTCGGTCTTCTCACATTGTCACACAGTGAGCAGCGAACAGGAGACGTCAAACCAGAACTAACAGGAATTAGCCTCACAGTGAAATGCATTCAAAGTTCAAAAAAAGAGCCATCAAAGGAAAACTCAGTAACATCTTCACTGAGCTACTTATAATTTTACACTTTTCTCATTTGTACAGTTTCTGGAACAAAAATATAAAGTCTTCAATCAAGTTACTGTCTAACTGCACCCTTTTTGGTTCTGACTCATGTGGAATGAAGAACCATAAATGGGCACAAAATAGTGGCCTGGACTGGCCTCCCCCAGGTCCTGGTGCACAACAAACAGCAAAATACCCAGCAGACTCCGACTGATCACACTGCAATCCCCTCGTTAGCCCCCCCATCAGACCATCCACTCCAATCACCTTGAGTGATAAGCTGACCCCTGAAGAAACTACCAGCCACGTTCTTCACAGGGGGATCCAGGATCCATAACCATGTTTAAGCACGTACCTTCTGTTATTCATAAACAATGCTGTAGTAGCTGTCTCAGGTCCTTGGGAAGACCTTGGTTGTGAATTTGAAGAAGCTTATACAACAACAACATTTACGGGGCGGTGCACTAAAATACCTTTCATTTTCACCTTCATTCATGTCATTTCACATTCCACTAATTCTTCATTATTCCTAGCAGGCTGGCGCTGAATCCCTCAAAGCTGACACGTTGCATAATTTCCAGGTTTCCCCTTCAGACTCAGTTTTTTAAAATTATATGTTTTGAAGGCATTAGACAGCTACAGATCCAACTCTTTATCCTTATTGCATTCATGTCCACCAGCTTTTCTGAAGGCTACTAAAAAAACTGTGGAATTCAGCTAAAGTGAACGTGAAAGTTCTCTGTGTGAATGTTCTGCAGTCCACACGGCTATAGCTACAATGAGAAGCATGTGACCGCTAACAATATCTTTGCTATATTCTACTTACAAGAAGGCAAGTGCAGAGATGAAAGGCAGAGATGAAAATGCCGTTAAACCACAGGTCCAAGTCTTCGAGGAGTAAAGCAATATGAATAAAGATAAACATTAAAAGAAGTTGCAAATGACTTCTACTGCATCGTTTAACATCAATATCGTGACATTAAAAAAGTACCAATGAAAACTGAACAGAGATGGGTGATTGAACACATTGCTTGACAGACAGCAATCAGGAATATGTGAGAATACACTGAAGTTCAGAAAAAAGCGCTGTGATTTGGGCACGAGAACATCTTTTCAAATAAAACCAAACCAGAAATGTCTCCAGCTGATGTCAAATGTTAGCACTTCTCAGAAACAAAGTGTCAGGTCTCTCTTCCCGATACACAAAGTACATTTCCTTTTGAATAACATTTTTGGGTATAATTGCCCTTTAATCATTTACAACTTGCCCAGCAATTCATTCCTGTACTGCAAGCACTTAAAAATCAAGACGTAAGCAACTTCTTTCCATAATAATGTGCCATGTATTGTTGACAGCAGGGAGCAAACACCAGACAAGCTCTTTGAAGACAGCGTGGTGATCTAGGAGCTTCTCGGGGTGATATGAGCACCGCTCAGTCTCTATGTCCCTGTTTACGCTGCCTGTCAGGTATAGAAACCAGTTATGAAAAATCCAGGCCGTCATTTTAGCAACAACTCTAACATGTCAAATATGAAGAGTGCACAACTGAGCAAAAAGAAAGATTTCATGGATAACCTTTTTTGGTACTACATGGAGGGAAAGTTTTACTGTAAAAAAGTATTTAAAATACAGACACAAACACACACACACACACAGGTTTGTAATTATATCTTTGTGGGGACTCTCCATTCATTTCTATGGGGAAAACTTTAATCCCAACATGACAACCTTAACCCTACCCAGCCCAAACCAAGCAAAAAACAAGTCATTTGGCATTTTAACTTTTTCGATTGCATTAACCGATCGTTTTGGGGACCTGAAAAATGGTCCCCACCACGTCGAAATAACGGGTCTTTATTACAATGTGGGGGGTGTTTGGTCCCCACAATGAAATATAAACATAATTCACACACTCTCTCTCTCTCTCTCTCTATGGACAAAAGTATTGGGACACACCTGTTAATTAATCACTGAATTCAGGAGTTCAATTTGGAACCATTGCCGTAGCTGTTTGAAATAAAGCAGTCAGGTCTACAAACATTTGTGAAAGAATGGGTCATTCTGAAGAGCTCAGTGAATTCAAGTGTGGTTCTGTCATAAGATGCCACCTTTGCAGTAAGTCAATTCATAAAATTTTGTCCCTGCTAGATATTCCACGGTCAATTTTAAGTGGTAATACTGTGAAGTGGAAGTGTTTAGAAACAACAGAAATTCATCACATGTAAAGTGACGAGGCGGGTCCCTGAGAGTTCCACACTTCCTCTGGCATTAACCCCAGCATACAGACTGTGCCCGGAGCTTCATGCAATGGGCTTCCATGGCCGAGCAGCTGCATGCAAACCTCACATCACCAAGCGCAATGCCAAGCATCAGATAGAGTGCTGTAAAACACGCTGCCACTGGGCTCTGGAGCAATGAAAATGTGTTCTGTGGAGTGAATCATGCATCTCTGTCTGGTAGTCGAATGGAAGGTTTGGCAGATGCCAGGAGAACTTTACCCGCCTGACTGCATTCCACTACCTGTAGAGTTTGGTGGAGGAGGGATAATGGTATGGGGTTGTTTTTTGGGGGTCTGCTGGGCCCCTTAGTTCCAGTGAAGGGAGCTCATAATGCTTCAGCATACCGAGACATATTGGACAATTCTATGCTTCCCACTTTGTGGGACGTCTTTGTATATTTTCCTCCGGAAAAGTGAAAACACAAAATAGATACATTTGCTGCATGAATGGAGAGTGCATTCGTTTCCTCTTTTTACTATAATGAACATCAAAATAAGAAATGGAATATAAACAATTTGTTGTTCTCAACATATAAAGTATATTTAACTGTAATTATTCCAATTTGGCTGACAAAGACACCACACCTTCCCTCGCTTACCCCAAACCTAGGCATTGGTGGCTTAATAGTTAGGGAAGCACACTTTTAATTGAAAGATTGCGGGTTCAAATCCCTGATCAGTGAGGTACCCTGAGCAAGGTACTGCCCCCAAGCACTGCTCCCCGGGTGCTGAATTAGCTGCTATGTCACAACGTCACTTATGGGTTAAATGCTGAGGGCACATTTTGTTTTGCATTGTCGGGTATCAAAAATGACAGTTGATCACTAAATTGTAAATGCTTGATCATATCAAAATTTTGCTCATTATCATTTGCCTTATACATCAAATGAACTAAAACGTGTGATTCCAGAATCTTCGTAATCCCATGGATTAGTGCTCACTGCGGCATAAAAGATAGCTTAAATAAATAAACACAATAATCATTTTAGCTGCTAGTTTTAACATCCACGATAATTAAAAAAGATACATGTAGGCGTATACTTTGTCATCCAAAATGTGTTTACATACATATACACACAGTATTTTGAATTTGCTGCAAATAAACTTAGTACAGGTCAATGTAACAGCCACAATGCAACTGAGTTAAGGAAGCAGATCATATTATCTGAGAAACAGCTACAGCACTGCAAATAATGTTTTTGTTTTTATTTAAAACAAATGACGATTTCAGTTTCTGCCAAGTCGGAGCCTGTGTAAGTAATTATGCAGCTCACAGAAACCTGTATCGCTTTGCTAAGCTATCAAACAGCAATTTCACAGAAAGTCACCGGGTGCATACTTTAGGATACAGGAAAGAATAGATTATAAACTGGAATAGCAGAGTGATTGTTCTGTTGTTTCAAAATGTAAAATTGTACATATAGTACATAAACATTTACCGACAGGTGCAATAAAAGCTTCAGCAGAGATGACACAGTTAATAATATTATGTGTCTCCAGAACGCAGTATTATTAGATTGACAAAATATGCAAGTGCCATCCTTGTATCTCTGCATCCCAGGCCCGGATCTTCAGGACGTAATCTTTACAACATCTGTCTGGAGTAAAATGGGGAATGACTTTCCCAGAAGACCCTCCCTTTGCTGGGGTAGATATTTCTCTGCATGTCTGACATTAAAGTATTCATGCAGCGTCTACATAATGGACGTTTATAAACATAAAATTCCTGAATATAGTAATCCAGTTATCTGTAATATTGCTGTAAAATGTCTGGTTTGTGCAATTTTTCATCCATTATATTTTCCATAAAATAGCCTTGATACTGGAGCAAAGCAGGATTATTTATTAAAAGGAGAAGATGAAGTGTGTGCAGATGCTGTAGGTCTTCAGGGTTGAGGGTTCAATTCCCATGTTTGAGTGAGTTTCTCCCAGATGCTTCTGTTTCTTCTAGCAGTCCTCATACTGCCCTTAATAGTGAGTGTGTGAGAGCATGTGAGAGCGTGTGTGAGCGTGTGTGAGCATGTGCCCTGTGACGGACTGACATCCCACTCATGGTGTCCCCTGCCCACATAATCGGGGACAGACCTTAGACTACCTGCATCTCAAAAACTCACTGCAATGGAACATATAACAATTCATGTGTTGTTTTAATCCAATTAAAAGTCACCAGATGTTTGCAGAAGATTATCTGAAAGTTATATTTGCATTTTCGTTCATAAAGAAACTCTATTATCAGAATAACTTTATTCTCATTATCTTCGCAAATTCCATCTCATTTTTGTGTGACACACGCATATACAGATGAGAGGGAAGCTTGGGCTCAGAGCACAGAGGTACCTCTCACCTTAAGGACCCAGCAGTGATATGACTACACTGTCAATCACAGACATCGAACCAGAAAACTTCCAATCACAATTCCACCATCTGTCCCAGTGCCTCTAAAAGAGGTCAGAGGGTAGGTTGCTAAACTAAAGTTAAAGGACATCGCAACCCGAGCTCTCTGGAGAGGCATTATGCGACTATGATTACGGTGTAGTGTAAACAGGGACAGGCAGTCCCAGCTGCTCTTAATGATAACTGCCACCGTTATGGCTTCCCTCTACTTTGCATGGACTTCAAAAGCACATCTGTAGACTCTGCTGAATGACACTTCACTCCCACAATGGGTGACATCACCATCCTAATACATGTATGACAGCATGGCCTGCTTTTTGTCCATCATAGCAGATTATGCAGTCGACGGAAATCCCCCCCCACCCCGCCTTTTTTTTTTGGACCAACTGGAGAAAAGAACCGCAATCTATTTAGGATCATACAGTCTATTGCTCTGTAAATGGCAAAGTCATTACCTCATGTGGAAAATCAATAGGGATAAGGGCAGCAATGTTTTCTTAAACAGGAACATTTTCTCATTGTTTTTAACTTCTTTTCAGGCCAGAAGCAGATGACAGCAGGGGGCAAGTACAGGGTGCGGGGGCCATGGATCATGCCTGTCAGCAAATCATAATGAGAACCCTCCATGACTCCTGAAACAGGTAATAAAAAATTAAAACACGTCATATTTTCCAAGCCCGAAAAACCAACCGATAGCATGTTCATATTTAAACTGTTGATAATGACACAGTAAAAATGGAAAAAAAAAAAAAAAAAGATTGAAATCTCAGAGAGGAGTCAAATCGAAAAGTACATATCTTTCCTAAAGCTGTACAAGGACAATTTAATTAAAAATATTCTGGCTTTCTACAAAAGACATCAAACAAAAAAAATGGAAAAGCTAAATCCAACCATTCATCTTCCAACCTCCAATACAGCACAGGGCCGTGGGGTAAAAGGAAAATGTAACAGAAATATTAAATAGGTGCTTTGCTGCATGTAGATATATAGATTTTAGTTTAGGCAGTATGTTACTGCAGGTTGTCAGGATTCACTGTATTGAGCTTAAGTAAACATCAAAATCTTTCATGTCAGTTCCGCACTCAGACCTCCCTCCTATACAGGAGACACTAAGTGATTAAATGATTTTAGTCTACCAAACCCATGCAGACTATGCTTGATGTATATAATTAAGTGATAGTTCTGTCAGTAATACCAGTAATATTTCATTCAGTTGATGTAAATGCAATTTGGCTGTGTTGAGACTTTGTCATAATGAACTACATAACATGTGCCAGTCTTAGTGTACTGACTTCACTTGCGGTACGAGCAAGGCAGTAAGAAATATCAAATCGTTATAATTGCCGGGATTGGGATCATTGTGGAGAATGTCACTGCCGTGATTATTGTGGAGAATGTTACTGCCGGGATCATCGTGGAGAATGTCACTGCCGTGATCATCGTGGAGAATGTCACTGCCGGGATCATTGTGGAGAATGTCACTGCCGGGATCATCGTGGAGAATGTCACTGCCGTGATCGTTGTGGAGAATGTCACTGCCGGGATCATCACCATTTAAAAAAAAAAGCATGTTATGTATTCCAGCTTTAAAACGGAAAACCAGGCCCCAGAAATCATGAAAACAGCCGTTTTGCAAGATGTCGATTTCATGCTCTTGTTTACAGCCTAAGATATGCCTGTTTGCCTGCAGCCTTCATTCCGGAACTTCCTCCAATAGCTCGAGGCTTTATGAAGCTCCGCTGTTCATGAGAACCATTCATTTTCTCCTCTTAAGTATGAAAGTGATTGTGCCTCCAGTATGACATGTACCCATAGGAAAGCAAAAGATACCAGCTGGCATACTCTGTTCATCCTGGTAATCAGTCCTGCACCCAAATACTTGTCAGACACTGAGTGAGTGAGTGAGAGTGAGAGAGAGAGAGAGAGAGAGAGTGTTTGGGGCACAAACAAATGCATACACTGATTCGTCAATCGTAAGTTTTCTTTCAATTTCCATCACGCCCATTCAAATATATCCGTACCAGCCTACCTTACACATCAATGGGGATAATTCAGTGATTAGTATTCTAACCCCATATCTTTAGAATGACGGGTTTGATTACCATCCCCAGGTCCTCGTGTTTGCAGTCTTAACAAATGACGGAAAGGTATGCTGGCATCTCTATGATTGTGTGTACGGCCCGCGATGGTCAGGCTTCTGCCTGCGGCCTTCAGAGGCTCACACAGCCTGACCATTGGACAATTAGAAATTTCTACTGGGTATCAATATTGTCTTAACTTACAGTTGCAGGTTAATGGTAAAAGTTACAGTTATTTCATATTGTTATATTGTTGCAAAATTGTTACTATATTGCATGGTTTACTATATTGCATATGTTTAAATTTACTAATTTTCATTATTTTCATTTTCATCCAAAGCATGAAGAATTGTATACAACCAGAATGAGCATATCAGAATGGAGTTCTAAGAGAGGCAACAGAGAAATCTGGCCACCCCCCCCAAAATTACAGTCAATCGACCAGAGATTCACCATGATGCTGTACTGAATAAACAGCTATGAGAAATGGGTGGATGAACATACACCAATGTCTCAAGTAAATACCGCAGTACTGACGTGAGTAAAGTAGAGCTATGCGGCTTGAGAGAGCGAGAAGCTCTGCAGCTTCCCATCCATGCAGTGCATGTAGCTCATAGCAGAAACGGCAGTGCTCCAGCAAGCATCCTGCAGTTAATTAATCACCATTAACATGCACATGAATCCACCAGCGTCACTGCACGTGAAGCCCACTCTGAGATAATGCGCGACAGGAGACTCTGTAATTTATGTTAATCTTTTACCGCTGTTAAACTCAAGTAAATTCTTCTTTATGTTATCTTTCGCACATTGTAATGAATATCTTTGCGGCGGTGATATTAATCAGTGTCAGAAGGGAGGGAGTGAGATGAATCACTCCACTTTTCTATTCCGCTCTTTGCTCAGTGCTTAAGGTTCAAGTACATAAAAGCCACCACTTTCCCAAAAGAACCCACACCTGTGAAATATTTCCAGGAAAGGAATCTTCTCCATTTCATATGTCTCACGGTTTATTTACGCGTTTTCCATCTCTGGCTTCAGCCCATGGGCCACGTGATGTGCCTGGAATCCCACCAGACTGTTTATGTAATTAATCGCTGGAAGGCGGCAGTAAGTTAGATACCAGGTCCGGGGTTGGGGGGGGGGGGGGCAGAAGTTGGGGCAGA
>JAODUD010000127.1:24674561-24686666 GCA_026784285.1 Stomatorhinus walkeri
CCCCCCCCCCCCCCCCCCAGACAGCACAGTCACTGGCAAGAGTGAGCCGCCCCCCAACAGCACCGTCACTGTCAAGAGTGAGCTGCCCCCCCCTACAGCACAGTCACTGGCAAGAGTGAGCCCCCCCTCGAAAAGAGCACCCAAGCAAGAAGGGCATCCCATTCAAAGGGTAACTGTAACTTATAAACAGGTGCTGAGTTCAGTAGCTGCAACAGGGGAAAATCAACCATTTCCAAAACACTGCATAAAAGCAGCCTGTTTGGCAGGCAGAGCAGAAGGAAGCCAGTGCTTAAAATTCCATATGAAAGTTCGTTTGCAGCAAAGCACCTGAGGAATCTGGCAAAAAATAAAATAAATAAAAAACAGAACTTTTGGGAGTTCACAGAGAGTTATGTTTTAGTGCAGACTCAACACAGCACGTCACCTCTGTTAATGCATGGTGGCGGCAGCACTATGCTACAGGGCTGCTCTTCATCAGCAGGGACTGGAAAGCATGTCAAGATGGAAGGACGAATGGGCAGTGCAAGATGGAGGGAAATACAAGAGGAAAACCTGTTTCAGTCTGCTAACGACTTCAAATTGGGCTGAAATTCCATCTTCCAGTAGGGCAACGATCCTAAATGCAAGGCCAAAGCGACCCGGGATTTCTTCAGAAGAAAGTGAGTGTCCTAGAGTGACCCAGTCAAAGTCCTGAACTGAATCCAACTGAGAATCCATGGTGAGACTACTGTGATCTCCAAGCAACTTGAGACAGTTTGAACGTATGTGCCAACAATGGACAACATTACACAAAATTGCATAAAAGCAGTGTAGACACTTATCCCGAAACACTTTAAGCTGTAACTGCTGGCAGAGGTGCTGGCACCACATACTGAGGTGTGGAATTTTATGTTTTTTTATTGCTTTCATGATGTTAAAGTGATGCTGACAAATTCATTTTCAATATTATTTTATATTAAAATATCATTCAGAAGAAAATTATTTGGTTATCTAGAAAAATGTCTGATTTTCCGTTTAACAAATGAGGTACTAAGAACTGTCCTTGTTTGCTTATCGTTTGTCGTACTAAGAGCAGAAAATACTTGCCGAACAATTACAGAATCAGGACAGAAACGTCCCAGCCTGCACTATATGTATGGAAGGCGTCCTTCTGTTGCATTGGAAAACGAAAGACTCTCTCTTATCAATAGGCGCAATTTCACCAAAAAGCTCCCACAATTTGCATATGCAAGAAACGTGTTTCCGCATCAAGGTGTCCCGCCCCCCTATTTAAAGAGACTAATCGAAAACATACACGGTGTAAAGCCTCCCCCCTCCCCTTCTCCCACCTGCTCCTATAGAGACTCGATCCGCGGATTTTTGTCTTTACGCGCTTCGCGGTATTTACAGTCCTTATCTTATTCAAAATGCACAAGCGAAGTCAGGTTAAAATTGCTTTATGGCAGCAAACATAGTAATCTGTAAAGAATTTTATGCTAAACTTTAAGGCAAATTTGGAAAAGGATAAAACAAGTGAGAGGTCATCAGTGTATGCTCACTAACTGTGTTTTAAACGTGTTACCGTATTTTCTCATCAATACATTTACGCAACATAACCCACTACACCCGCCCCGACTAGCGTTGGTGGCATTGGGCGGCCTAGCGTTTTCTATCCATCCATCCATCCATCCATTTTCCATACCAGCTTGTCTTATGCAGGGTCGCGGAGGTCCGGAGCCCATCCTGGAACCTCACGACATTGTTTACTTTGTTAAGGCGAAGAATAACAAAAGGTCTCTAAAATAGCCATAGAATCGGTGCACCTATGCGAAGGATTTCTGTGTGCACCTCTGGTTTACACGATTAGCAGACTTAATTTAAGAAACATAGAAACTTCCATTTCATTCTATAAATAAACGACAGTAAATATAACTGAACTTTTGTTCTATATTAAATAATTCATTCTGAAACAAAACAGTGAGAAAATCTAATTGAATTATGGTCATATTGCAGTTAAGAATTGTATGTCTGAAAATTTTCGATTTATCGCTGACAGTTATTCGTTGCCATTGTATAACCCATCTATTCTTTTATAATGGACGCACATCTATGTCACGTTAATTTTAGTGTTTCATTCACCTTCCCAGCCTTAAGCCACGCAAACTTGGTTTCAAGTAGGTTTTGTAACCTATCGGGGAAGGAAACTGTACAGTTACTGGTACAGTAACTCCAAGCAAAACAAGTATATGCACTACTGAACATTCCAAACCGTAGAATATAATTCGCAAAATCAAAACCACTTTTTAAAACCGGAACAAATCAATAAAAATTGTGATCGGACTGCTGTGCGCTTCACCGGTTACATTTCATCTGACCACCTACCAGAAAAAGTGGAATGGAAACGTACTAATTTAAAGTTTGTGCATGCATAAAATACAGTTTTCCCCTGCATAAAATGTCTTAAGCAACATGCACTTGCTTGGCGAGGCATCGCAACAAAAATAAAGTTAGACATAACACATAGACAAAGAGTTTATTTGTTCTTACCTAGTGTTCCAAGTTGTGTCGAGTTCTGAAATTCCAAACCAAAGTTAGCTGTTTGACTTAGAGCGACACTATTATTGTACTAATACCGGCCAGACTGGGATCGCTTCAAATTGGCAAAAGAGAAACGAGGGGAGGGACGAAAGTTTGTCGCTGCCCAGCAAAGCGAGCGCTCACCCCGAGTGGCAGATGCAGCCCCCCCCCCCAAATTACCTTTGTTTTTTCTCTTCTTTTTTCCCATATGAATGCCACTGTAAATAGCTCAGCGCCCCCAACGCCCAAGTACTTGATCTTTATTGCACTTATTCAGAGGCACATCAAAGTGTTCAGATGTACGAATAGATAAACTCCAATGCTTCTGGAGATTTTTCCTTCTCAGAAACGTACAGTACTGAAACATTATTTATGCTCGTTAGTTAACACATATGTACACACGTATGTAGGCCTACTGTTCAAGAAAAAAAAAACTCCACTGTTTTCAGAAACTAAACAGACCGTGACACAACTGAGAAAAATACTTACTCATCACAAAATGGCACATCACATTTTATTTCTAAAATAAATCTGAAACACTTACTTTCCATCCTTAATGTTTGTTTCACATGCCCGCTTTAAAAAAGAAATCGCTTTGTAGGCCATTTTCACAAAAATTCATATCGCTGTCAAAATATTTGCGGTTCCATAATTCTTTTTCCTAGTATAAACCTTTAATGTTTTATTTTAGATAATGACCAAGATATCCCAAAAAATATTTTACTTGGTTTTGTCACTTGAAATCAGTCCCTGGACAGTTTGGCTGCATTCCTCCAAAATATTTTAGAATTTAGCCAGTTGTTAAAAATAAAGGTATATAAACAAACTCGTGACACCTGCGATTTAAAGAAACGTGGAAACTTACAGTCACCAGTGTGTCCAGCTGTGCTGGAATGGAAATGGGAGGCCACTGCTTACGAGGCAGAACAGACACGATGCCCGTTTGGAAGCAAACGTTTTAGCATTAAGCTGGCCAGACCACTGTTAATGTTGAGTGAAAGCTAAACGCTAACAAGGGAACATAAAGCAGGAAATTACTATTTCACTTCAAATGACATTTTCAAGTTCACAATACAGCTTCTTTCCTCTTGCATCAGTTTTAACGGGGAAATAAATAATAAAAAAGCCCTGGGGCATTTAAGGACACAAAAGTAAATTCGTGACAGTAACCTTGGCCGATATAACCTACAGGTTCGAGTTATAAAATGTCGAATTGGAGCTGCATGCTTTCTCGTGCGCAATTTCTTATTCTTTAAAAGAAGAAACATTATTGTCTGTAGCACACAGTTAGCATTATACCGCAGTTTCAGAGCCAGTGTAGTGTTACATCAATAACTGGATCACCCGTTTCTGTTTCTTTACCAAATTAAATGTTGGTATGTGTGCACTGTGAGGTTGCCGCGCTTGTGAATGTACAGCACATATCTGTTACACTCACCGCAGTTTCAACATTATTTATAGTCTCAAAAGTAAAAATGATCCTGCGAGTTTAATAAGACTTGTAATTCATGCCATGGGCAAAAATACGTTCACAATCAGACCATAGAGAGCAACCAGATGCCCATTGATTCACTTTACATGTTCAGCATGTTTTTGATAAGCCAATCATAGGATGCTCCCTGATTATGTATAGTTCCATGACTCAGGGCACAGGGGATGCCCCAGGTCTGCAGAGGGCCAGCGACAGCGAAACGCTGCACAGTTCACAGTCAGTCTTGCCATGACCTAAGTTGTAGAAGTTTGGCAATATTTGAGAAAGGAAACAGTTCCCTTAACAGAGAACTAGCATTGATTCAGAATAAAGTCTCGCTGTCCAAGAAACTCTCAGCATTTCCTATCCTATAAATATCCTATGGAATTAGTTTTGTCACACTCATATTTGAAGCATATGTTTATAACGTT
This sequence comes from Stomatorhinus walkeri, assembly GCA_026784285.1. Lineage (NCBI taxonomy): Eukaryota > Metazoa > Chordata > Actinopteri > Osteoglossiformes > Mormyridae > Stomatorhinus > Stomatorhinus walkeri. The sequence continues at coordinate 24,679,020 of JAODUD010000127.1, forward strand.
CCTTACTGTCAGTGCTAAATGGCTTGGCTGGCAGGACACTTAAAAGTTGTGGACTAGTTTTCTTGTTGTTTTCCAATTTAAAAGTCATAACCACCAGTCATGTGAATTGGAGCAGAAGGACAGATTTAGGCCTCAGGTGTTTGACACTGTACCCTGCCCTTTCCAAAGCTCACGGGAATCAGGAATATTTGTAATTTGCAATGCAATCTCCCTGAATTCCATGTGGTAACAACTTACCGAATAAGCCCGAGTCACACTTCAATCCTCAGATGCCTCTGACCTCCAATAAACCCAGAACTTCTGAAACAGTGAAGAGCAAGGGTTATACGAGAGGCACTTTACTCCCTGTATCTGATACAGCAACATTGGGGCAAAATGATAGCATTTAAGATGATAGTAGCTCTGGAAAACATGGGCTTTAGAATCAGCCTTACATGCTACGATTGTTCTGATTCATCAGCATGAGGAACTCAGTCGGCGGAGGTTTTATTTCATGCAAGCGGTGTTACATCATAGCAGACTTACTACCAAGAAAACGAGCAGGTAGTGGCCTGAAAAAAATGTGAGTTAGCAACATTAGCACAGCAGGTAACAACAGGAAAATGCAGCCGGACCCTGGGAATCCCAAGTTATGGTTGGATTTGCTCATTCCTAGGTCCTGCACGCCAGCAGACTGGTGAGATTTGTGGAAGCTCAGCGTGATCTTGACTGGGAGGTTATCGTACACAGACCATCTTTTGAAGAGGTCCAGAGAGGGGGGTTTATTGGGGGGTACAAAATCATGCCATACTTTCTCAGGAAGCCCTGGGGAAGGGTTGAGGGGTAGGAGCTGATGAAGTCTGACTCAGAATTTGAAATGAAACCTGTTAGGATACAGGTGCATCCCAGTGGAGGGCAGGGCATCTTCTTTCTGGTTGGTGACTTTTTTTAATGAATGGTTTGCGTGCTTGCAGGCCACCAGTGGGTTAGGTTGCAAAGGGGGGGTTACTTGTCCACTAATTTATCCATCGCATATCCTGTGCAGGGCCACAGTGAGCTTGCGGCCAATCCTAGGAAGTAGAGGACAAATTCTAGAGCATATGGACTGTGGGGGGGGGATAAGCTAGAGCCTGCAGGGTAAACGGACACAAACCCGGGGAAAACAAGACTGAACCCACAACTCCAGAGGTTAAGGCCTCTGAGCACCTGCACCACTTTAACAGCAATATTCTAACAAATAGTGTCCACTAACTTCAAAACTCATTCTCCGATTGGTTATCGAGTGTAGCTCCCAGCATGCCTTCAGCTTTGGCTGGCCGAAGGGTGAATCGAATAGTGATACTCGATTCATCCCACTTGGAAAATTGTCCTTTTACCTGTTTTATGACAGACATGGACCTATATACAGGTGCAAGCAAGTTTGGGGGTCACAGCACAAGATTAATCAGCATCTCCTACCACTGAAGCAGCTTGGGTTTGGGACCCAAGGGTAGCATTGGTCTACCTGCCACAGGACTGGCAAGTTTCTGATTAGAGGTACAAAGTTTTAAGCCTCAGATCCATAGACTGTGGAAAATATAAAGAGCCTATGTGTCCTTAATGTCTCATCTTACTCGCTCAGACAGAACATGACACCGCTGGGGCCATAATTCACATTGTTATAGGGCAATGTATGAATATATATAAGGACAAACAGCTGAATCTTCTCTGTGAGAAGACAGATTGGTTCTATGTTTTGAGTGTTTTGGCCCCAAATATGTATTGGGGTTTTCCCTAAATAAAACCAAAACATGTTATGACACGTCATGGGGGTGGCGGCCCCTGGCAATTCGCCCAGGTCACCCTGATTCTTTCCACGAAGCACAGAACAGGAGTAAATGTCTTTGACCAGCTGCAGTGGGAGTCCAACACCCATATTCAGTGGTGGAAAAGGTACTCAATTTTCATATTTGAGTAAAAGTACAAATTCCACACCAAAATGTCACTCAAGAAAAAGTCAGTCATCTAGTGAAATTCTACTCATGCAACAAATACTTGGTTTGCTCTTGCAAAAACCAACCTCTTCTTTTAAATTCACTCAAGACATGTTTGAATATAGCATAATAAGTTACAGTGTATCACAATAAGGAAACATCACAAGAGGATAAGTGGATATATTCTTTTTATTTACAAAATAGGCAGCTTGTAGGTGATTTGGTCACAGTTGGAGGCCTCTGCAGTGCCATTGTGATGTCAGAGTAGAACTGGACCTGTGGAATATGGCGATATTAACAGTGATCGACAATATTACACTAGTAACCCAATGTCACTACCTGACTAACCAGTGATTACTGCCTTTGTTGGGGAAGCAGGCATAGGTTACGCACAAAGCAAGATAACACACAGATGTATAAAAGATTATTAATCTGACTTTCAGGTCACCCTTCTAGGCTACGTTTCCGATGCCCCAGACAACTTCTTCATGAGCGTGACACTTTCAGACGTGCGACGCCGTGTATGATAGAATAGAACAATAGAAATATACCATGGCAAACCTTCCAGTGATACTTTAAAAATGATATTGTTGGCTGATAAACTTCCCAAAGCGTTACCGTAAAAGGGAAGGATCATCTGCAGTAAGTTTCTTTTGTCTCAGGCCAAAATAGAGAGGGGGGGGGGGTGTGATACGATTCAGGAATTAAAAAAATCTCTGGGGCATAGATAAGATCACCATTATGACTGTTTTGATTTTAGATCTTACTAGAAAAAGCCAAAAGAAAAATAAACTGCAGCCCAGTTTAGACCAGAACAAAACAAGTATACCTTCATATGAATTCGGACTTTTCCCTACTTCAGAAATGTGTGAATATGAATGCTGCCTATTTCTGTTGAACTAGCAAGTGCAGGCGAGAATTTAGCTTCTTACAAAATAAATAAATAAATGAAAATAATAATTCTGGTTCCAGGTGACTTTCCAAGACCATTATCCTGATTTTGGGGCACAGAGCCCGGCTACAGCTTATCCATCATCTAAAGACGCTTGTTTAGAGTGCTGCAGAACAATTCTGCCATGTAGTTTCCATCTAGAATTCTTTTGCCATTAAAATGTCAACATATGCATGATGTTACAAAAGTATAAAATGCATGGAAAATGTGTGTGAAGTACTCCTGCTCACATTTCAGTGTTTAGTTTTAACGATGAATTTCAAATGTATTGTTAATTTTAAACACATTTATATCTTCGTGGACTCTGCATTAGGTTGAACTGGGGAAAATGTCTAGAAAACATAACAAGGGGTCCAACAGACACTTACAATTCCCATCACACAGTTTGGAGGAACTTGCAAAATTTCAAATGCATGGTTTTGTCCTCCTCCTAAAAATCTGGCTTTGTATCCTTCTTGTCTAGCAACCTATTTGACACCTGATGAAAACCACATGGATCTGGAATAAATATGCATAGTCTTTATGTTCTGTTAGTAAACACCAGATCAAATTCTATCAGATCAAATGATCAAATATCTAGACTATCATTTCACCTTCAGTCCCTTTCCTCTTATTCACGTTTGTAAATGTTTGAGGTAAGAATGTTCTGATAGTTAGTCTTAGTGAGGCCTAGGAGATTGTGGCGGTAGGTTGAGAAAACAAGCTTGTAACTAGAAGGTTGCAGAAATGTAAATAACTGACCAATTTGTATGAATGGTTGAAACTGTAAACCACTTCAATACAAACTCTCAGCCAATGACAAAATATTAATGACGTATGTGCAACTTAGCAGAATCCTAGCCTTTTTATTTTGGACCAAACATTATCTAACTTGGTCTATTAGAAAATAAATATAAAAGTGCCTTCTTTTATCTGAAAATGCCATTAAGGTACAGCCTCTTTGATATCTCTTAAGTGACCCATCAAAGAATCATCAGAGCTGACAAATGGTAATTGAAACATAGCAAGATGTCTTATTTAAAGTTCAACTTTTCTCAAAAGGTGTACAGACAGAATATTGAAAGTGACTAGTAAATATAACAGATCTCTGAAAGGCTGTAACTTACTGCATGTTTTACCTGAAAATGATGGTGGCTCATTCCCAAATGGTTCACACAAACCCCGCATGGAAACTCCCTCCCAAGATGTATGGATCGCATGAGTCGGATCACACTTGTTCCAAAGGCTGTGGAAGCCCACGGTACTTTGACATGGATGTAACATGCCACAGGCCTGCCGTGTTTCCAGAGACCACCAGCTCCTTGGGAAAGTCCCTCACCTGAAAGCTGAAGCTGCGCACACCATCTATTAACAGGGAGAGAAAGGGGCAGACACATAACAGGTTTACTTTGGCGTGGACCACTGTTCTATACAGGCACATGAACAAACATTTTGCTGTATAGAACATGTCTTGTATACATAGTGAACAAAGAAAACCGAAGTTCCAATAGAGACATGTTGGCCCTTTCCATAATGTAGACTGAATTCAGGAGCACCATGTATGAGGGCGTGAAGACAGATCACAGATATATCATCATATAAGTCCAGCAGAGAATAAAAATGAAAAAAAAAATGCAAGTACAGGGCTAGATCATCAAGGCAGCTCAGGATAATTTTGACAAGAGTGATACAGCATTTGAAAAAAAATCTTGACAAGATGCATTGCACAAGATACCAAGGTCATAAGGAATATCAGGAATTTTGTACCTAAAACTAGTTTATTTTACCTGATAAAATCTATTTAGCCTATGTTTGCACAGCGAATACTTTTGCTCTGCTCAATTTGGTAGTAGTGGTGCATAATAAATTAACTGTTCATGAGACTAGAAATACAAATTGTCATAAAGAAGAGGTCTGGAATAAACCAGAGTTGGAATATAGTTTTTTGGCTGGTTCTAAAGCCAGCCACTGGATCATGCAGAAGTAAAATTCAAGATCGTCAGACTTAGATGCGGTCAGGGCACATAAAGGGGCGGGGCCCCCAGCTGAAAGCTGATTGGATCCTGGAGGCCCCTTCCTATCCTAGAATTGCCTCTGGGTAAGCTTTTTCAGATACTCCCAAAACAGACATAGAAAACTCACCAGCACATTCTTAGCATTGATGTGATTTGTAATTAGTAATTTGCTGCTAGTTTCACCTGATTTCTTTTGTATGCCATGTCAGCCCTGTGAATCACTATCAATAAGCTGGATGGCCAGATTTTTGGAGAGCCGGGTGACATTTAACCACTTGATATTCCAGTTTGGTTTAATTTCTGTAGAGTCACGTTCTCATTCAGAAAAAAATCTCGAGTTTCGAGTACTCTGTTTCAAGTAGCTTGTTAGAACTAGAGGAGGCATTTAGCCAGTCAGATAATCAGAAGTGGAAGGTTCAGGTTCAGAAAGTACAAATACAATCAAGACACTGTCTCAACTAACTGGTAATGTATAAAGAGTCACAGTCACAGAGTGCTCAGCTGGTTGGTTGAAACAGAATCTTGGTGTGGATTTATACTTTCTGGATATAATAAGGATGCCATGAATGAGCGCAACCCCTGGCACCCCACAGGACGGCCTTTCAGATCTGAGTTGCGAATCAACAAAAGGGGACGTGCGAGAAGAGTAATGGGTTCTTTGAGTTCCTGCAGTGACTGTGTTATCTTATTTAAAGATGCATCTCTATGTGTAAGACATCCACTCCCACAGAATGCATAAAAGAAAATGAAGGAAAACTAAATAGTCACTGGTTTGCAGTGCAAATGTTCTGGCTGGCCTTGTGCAGAGCAGGCGTCCTGAAGTGTGCAGGGCCGATGAAGCATGCGGTGCACTTGGCCACGTTAGGTATGCTGTGGCAATTTGCAGACAAATTGGACTCCCGAGAGAGGAACCGGATGCAACATGGGTCTGCAGCCTCATTCGGCGTGATACGGGGGGGATCCTGCCCCATCCTGATTGTCTTCTTTTAACAATCCACCAAGCATGGTTTGTTGAAAGCACCAGGAAATGTGCAAGAGATATGAGAGGGGTTTAAACTCATGCACACCTTCTACACAATCTGTGCCTTGGATCTTTAATCTCCACGCCTTTCTTCTCTGCTCATTGTACTGTGAAATACATATTTTTTTCATCTACATCCCATTTATCTAATCTATTTCCAAATTTCTCCAGATGAACCCCTGCAGAGACTGATGCATCCTTTTGAACGAGACATCTGAAATGTTCACATCCACCAACTAAATTAGTTCATTTTAACAAAACCCACTCAAATGAACTTGAGATACAGATCTCTGCTTTCAATCAACAAAACCTGGAGCGCCGCTTTGTGCTTGCATCACCCATTTTCTACTTGGCCAAGAAAATCTCTCAAAAATCTCACATTTACCATATGGGGCTGGACATTCTGAGCGAAGGGTGCCCAAGTCTATATAAAACACGCCTAACAGCAGCCTTCCTGTGTTTCCTTATTGAGGAGCATCTGACTGTAGGTGCTAACTGTGGCACCAGAAAGAGATGATGTCATATCAATTTGATAGCGTGCCTGCAGTTGTTTCATTTAATACTCCTATTCTCAAGCCTTTTTTCACTCCCTTATTCTTCTGATTTAGTGGATGTAGCCCAGACCTGGCCTTGCATGGGTGGTTCTAATGAATTTGGAAAGCATCAAAACGAAGATAGCGTGATGCAGAGAGGAAGTGTGCTGGACAGATTTTAGAGAAGATGGCACATTTAGGTTACTAGTATTTTCTCGCTAACGTGTCAAACAAAGAAATTCCATTTAAGGCAGGTTTTTTATGGTGGTGTAGTGGTTAATACTGTTGCCTTACATCTCTGACATCATGGTATCAGGGTTCCAGTCTCTGCAATGACTCCGTGTGTGGAGTCTGCATGTTCCCTCCCATGTTGTGGGATTTCCACTGGACCCCCCCGTGGCCCCGCATAGGGCAAGCAATTACAGAAAATGGGTGTATGGGTAGCTTTTATACCGATGCTACTTTACTTACAAACTTTCAGACATGAAAGTTGAAATTGTGTTAATTTTGGCTCCCATTTTCTGTCCGCAACATGATTTTTTTTTCTGCGCTTCAATTTCACCTAGTACGACTCCTGGCCTCTACTCCCACCACACAGCAGCGTAGCGTGTGTACTCCCAGCATCCTAGTTCTTTGTACTTGTGTATACCCTTAAAATGATGTTGAATAATGACCTATGAACATTTCAAGTTGTGAACAGTCGTTTGGAATGTACCTCGTTCGTACGTGGAGGAGTGTCTGTATATTCATTTGTTTTAAGGTCTTATAGGTGTTAGGGTCAGCACCTGATTGTCCCAGTCTTTACTGTCTTCCCCCGTTGTCCTAGCCTTTAGTTTCCCCTGCTCCCTGAATGGCCGCATAGCTCAATGAGCTGAGCATGTGACTACCTGTTAATCCCCCTCTGTGTTTGAATCCCACTTCCTCTGTTTTTGTAGATCTTTTTTTCCCCTTGTTTTTCATTTGTATACGTTTTCTGGTTCGTGTGATTTGTTTTATGTTTTGGTGTCTTGCTTTGTGCCTTGATTGTGTTTTTGCCGGTCTGTTATTCCCAGTGTTCGCTTCTGTTTCTGTCAGCATCTTAGTTTTCCCCTCCCAGTCCCTGAGTTACTTATTAGTTTCACCAGGGGGGTATTCCATGAAAGTAGCTAACTAAAGCCAGACTTACGCGAAAAAGTGAGACTCAAGTTAGCGGCAT
>JAODUD010000127.1:24699065-24709153 GCA_026784285.1 Stomatorhinus walkeri
CAAGCCAGTGGGGGGGGGGGGGGCTGGCCGTGGTCGAGCCGTCCGGTGGTCCGCCGAGATGTCAGCATTTGAGGGAGGGGTTTCTGCCGGGGTTTGTATTGTCGAAGATCACAGCGACCGCAGTGAAGATGCTGCAGATGCTAAATCATAGACGGGAGACTGGAGCTGAAAACCTGGAGCCCTGGTGCCCTGGCAAGGCATCAAACAGCCGCAGATGTGTTGCCCAAACTGTCCTCATTAGCTTCATCTTCGCAGAAGATGTCTCTGCAAGCCTGATCATACTAAAGACCTCGGTAAACATGCAGGTTACAAGCTTTCCAACTTCCCACCAGCACATAGCCACGGAGTAAAATTACAGGTTGCACACCCCCCAAAATTTGTTTGCTCCAAACCAGGCACGTATCCAGGTAGGAAAATGACGAGTTTTAGACCACCTCAAAATTTGTCGCACCTTCCTCAATATGCAATTTTAGCTATGGGCCTAGCTGAATGGACACAGCAATTCAATTTCACATTTCACATTGACCACTGGGACAGGAAAAGAGCAATATATTTAGGTGTGTGTGTGTGTGTGTGTTTGTGTGCCTTTTTAATTGACATGACTCAGACAATGCTGACAAAACCAAAATTCCTTCAACCCCCTGTTGCAGCGTGTGACCCACAGAATACATTTAGCTGTAATGTGATTTTTTTGACACACAATGGAGAACAGACAGCTTGGCTCGGACCATTCCCCAAATGAGATGTGAGGAACCACACCTTGAACACTGGGGGATCAAACAGAAACACAAAGCGAAAGCACCACGAAAGTGTCTGTCCCCAGCAACAGCCTTCTGTTGGACCACAGAGAGGATTAGCTACCGCAGACAGGAGAATCCCCACATGCTTGCTGATAAACATTCATTGCAGATTATTGTGTCTATATATGAACGAAACTTATAAAATGTTCAATAATTATTGCAAAGGAGGGGAATTCCATTATGTGTTACAAAACAATTTCAGACACATCCAAACAAAATTGAATTAAATCTGATCTCAGTATTACCATCTATTGTATGTATTTCTGTTGGTTCTGGTGAACAACTTGTTAAAAACATATTAACATTTATTCTGTTTCAATATTGATGCTTCATTTGTGTTCCTCAGCTTTTTCTGGTTTCTAATCCTGGGTTTTCTAATTAATCTTCTTTTAAACCTTATTATTAATAATATGCGTTATTGGAAAATGTAGGAGGATGCAAAGTACACTGAACCCCCACAGTAGGAAAACAAGCACAAATAAACGTGTTTTAATATTTACTAGTGATACGAGTGTTAATTAACTGGAGTACATCTATAGGAATTTCCCCTTAAAAGCTACCTCTTAGTAAAACTGTGAAAAAAATCACTGGGACCAATTAACTGAGTATAATTTAATGTTATTGTATTTGCATTTTCCCCAAATGGTATTTTACTTGGTATTTTAGCTTTTTACTTAGGCGTGTTTTTACTTAGGCAAACCCCGGAGATGCAGTAGACTCCTTTTTCAGAAGCATGAGATTCCACACTTGTGGCATTTCCCGTCATTTTGCAAGAAACTGTTGAGAAAGCATTAGAGCCAGTTACATAAAGCTGTCTCCTGGCAATTATAGATGCAATTATCACTACTGTTATTATATTAAACCGCGAAGTTTGGTTCTCATTCTTTAATAGTTTTGTACACATCTTGAATTGCCAAGCCAAGTGTGAGGGCTGAACAGTAATCCTGTAATCTCTCTTCCTGAACCTCTTTCCCACTTTTCCTTGGCGTGGATCATCAGACGCTGGATGCTGGGGGATAAACGCATTTCACGGTGAAAGAGTTTCATTCATTGGGGCGACAGCACGTTCAAGCACGGTTTACGCAGGGAGGGCTCTGTAGTAGGTATTTGTGTGGTACCGCCCCTAAAATCCCCCCCCCGCGGCATCAGATTGATATTCTCCTATGCAGCTGTGACCTCACACTGGATCCTCACAATCAGTCACACCCAAATATTATGTCCGTCATTCATTGGACGCCCTCTGCCAATGTTACCTGGGGCTGCAGAGCCCATATGACAGGAAGCGACACTCAGGGAAACTGGGTGGCGAAGCAGGACACACAGATTACTTTTGGCTCAATCTCAAATATGCTCTGCTTGCTATTTTCCATGGCGTTAAGCAACTGATGACGGATATGTGTGCCTGCCTTTGTACTGGGAGGCGTTCCTAAGTTTCCTGGGCATACGTTTATGCTTGTTTGTCCACAGATCTTTACCCCTGCAGTGAAATGCAAGAAATTAGTCAAACATCTAAATTATTAACTTCAGTCTATTTTCCATGTATTTAGAAGGAACTAAGGCGTCTCCAGCAACACTATTCCTGTCCTACTAGAAAAGTCATCCATATCCGTGTAATCAACTTAGGCTGTGTGAAGGAAATAAGGATTGTCCATACATAATGATCTTAAATGCTGCTAGGGAAGTAGGAATGTTTAGTTAAGGTTGATATTTGGTCTTTCTGTGGTAGTACTGGGCATTAGACTTTTTTTAAACTGGTGAACGTGGTTTGTGGTCAGATATATACAAGACCACAGGTTAACCTATGAAAATGCAAGGGTAGTGATGTCTGAGGTTGAGAAAAAAATGCTTGATTTATCATCTATTCATGGTAATTGTACAGTCAAAGACTTGCTTCTGCTAGACCACCGTTTACCCACAGACGTGTGTTTCCTACCTGGTTCTCCTGCTATCACCTCTCAGTCATCCACATGGAAAACTCCACAATAACTCTCACACCCCTTCTCAGCTAGGCGCCTTTATCTGTTCCTGTCTTAGGTCACAGCTGGTTGAACTCATCCCCCGTATGTGGTCTAAAGAATGTATGCAGATAAACAGATCTCTCAGCACTAGGAAATTCGTATGTGAGTATGATTTTATTATTTATGTGGGAATGGGTGACAAGACTTGGAATTTTTGATACGGCGGCTTGTCAAATTGTTGCATAGCACCGACTGCCAAAAGTATGAAGATGGTCCGGTTATGTGTCCTGGCTTTGCAACCTGAAGCTTCATCATTATTTGGATACCATCCAGAGTTTAGGCTTTATTTCTGCCTGAGGCAGATTTAATGGCTATGGGGTCATCTGAAGTAGGCCTGTCTTACACTCCTGAATTACCGTCCTATTGCTCCTCTCACGTAAAACATGGCTCTCCTTCTTGGGATAGCATTTTTCAAAGCTGGGGCTGTGAACCGTCAGTTTTAGTATATCTGGCTTTAGCAGAAACATTTTGGACTCCGACAGCTAGTTGCAAGTACGACCGGAATAGGGACCTTCTATCTGAGACGTCGCAACTAATGAAGGTGCGACCGTTAGACGGCTGATTTCATTCACGTCGCATTTTTATCTGCCTGATTCCCAGTCTTGGATGGCAGCCCCCTACTGTCTGCCAGCGATCACAATCAGCACCAGGGGAATGTTTGCATACCCCCCCCCCGCCCCCCCATACAAAAGGACAGACAGCCCTGCATACAAGCAGCCGTCGCCCTTGGCCCCCGGGTCATCTGTACAATTTGTATGTATCTGGGAGGTCAAGGTCCGGACTCGCGTCCCGTGCTCTAAATCTGTTAGGACACTCCGTCTCTCTGGGATTTGGCTGATATCCTTTTTGAAACTATATCTAATTAAAACCAAAATCATGATCTCGTCATATGTCATCATCTTACAGAGCCACAGTCTTAATTTTTGTGTTACAATACATGATGAAGAAGTGAATTTTAATATTGATTTTATTGTATCACAAAATATGATAAGAAAGTCCATTTTCGGCCCTGAATAAAAACAAGATCACAGGGGAAAATACTTGAAATCAAAACGATTTGTGGTCCAGCCATGAGTTTGTAATAACACACAAAAAGATAGACACGCAAGCATCACGAGAAGACATCCCCCTTATCGCTGTGACCCCTAGTGGCCAGGAGTCTACACTGTGCCAACAATGAATAATGTGTGACCGTCTGTGAACAACTGGACATGCCGCAGGAATAAGGCACAGAAAGAAGACAGATTTCGCATTATTTTCTGGGAGTGCGGCGCACACCAATCCAGATGGCCCACATCAGTCCAGAACTTAAAACACACACATTTTACTAATTCTGTTTCACTGCAGAATGCCATAGATTTGGCATGAACAACCAGCATTGCATAATAAGATCAAAAAGACCAGCAAAAACAAACAAAAAAAAAGCCCTTCTGCATTTCCGAAATTCTCTAGGCACTGTGATCTCTGGGGCATGCATTACCCATGAATCTCATATATTCAGAATTTCAGAGCAGCGGAAGAATGAGAAACAGGAAACGTTATGGAACGAAATCCTCGATTGCGGATTACGCGCGAGGTCTCGTCAGAGCTGAGAAGGCGTCACACGCCGCACGAACCACAAGATCATATTTTGCAGCAGTTTGTGGTTTAGAGTGACACGCCGTGTGAAGATGAGGATCCCAGAGGAAACAGGCGGCCCCATGCGGAGACGCAGCCCCCCCTCCAGCGAAGCCCCGGAGCTGACCTCATTGTTTTTGAACATGCTAGGTCACTCCTGCACCCATGTTCAGTTGTGTGACGGCTCCTTTAATCAAGCAGCATGTCCCCCCCCACCCCTACAGGGCCAGAGAGCCTTTAGTGGGGTTGAACAGGGTAATGTCAGACAGGGGAGGGTTTGGTACAAACGCCAGGGGGCCGTTCCCATTGTAATTCAGGGCACCGCTCACCGCTGTAATGCAATCATGGAGAACAACGAGGATCCAGGGTTTTAGGGCTTCCATTAGATTAGTGTTTCGCAACCCAATCCATGGGGACCCTCAGAAAGTCCACTTTTTCGCTCCCTCCCAGCTACCAACACACCTGACCCAGGTATTCAGTGCTCTTGATTGGCAGGTAGCTGGGTGAGAACAAAAACACGAACTTCCAAGGGAGTCTAGTGAAACACTAGATCAGAAATACACGGCGCGTCGGAGCTGAGTGGGTAAGCAGGAGAGAGAGAGAGAGAGAGAGCACGGCTCTGTGGAAAGGCTGACCCCACCCAGCTCCACGTGCGACGGCTCGCACGCAGGAGCGACGCACGACCTCCAGCTGCATCAACGCTCAGGGAGATTAACGTTCATACAGCGGCAGCAGTGGCCGTGGAGTGGGCTTATCGCATGGCAACTGCACACTTCTCCTCTCGAAGCAGGAGGCCAGTGAGATCATAGGAAATAAAACAACAGCCCGGAAACATCATTATTCTCTCCAGAGGATCACTGCGGGGAAGAGGAATTAAAAAAAGCCTCCAATCATCAGTTTTTACTTTTAGAAAAAAGGGAAAAAATCATTAGGAATCATTAGGAGGCACAACAAAAAACAAAACATCTTCTAAATGTCATCTGACTCCAGTGAACTGAGCAGCTCAATATAAGAAAAACAACAAAATGTTTTATTTGAATTCTGTACGAGGCTGATTATGTGTAAATGAACACCTGTTGATATCTGGTTAACAACTCTAGAGGCTAATTCCATTTGAGATTTCCAATCTTCACTTCATGGACACTGTCCTTGGATGTTGTAGATGTTCTCCTTAATGGCTGATTTACACCCCAAACACCAGGGCGAGATGACACAGTGCCGGAGTAATTTCTTCGCTCATACCACTGAAGGTTAATACCAAACAGATATCAGCCCACGTTGTGACCCCCTAGGGGTAGCAAACTCAAAGCAGTCCAGAGCTAACATCATGCTTGTGCTGCTTCTTATTTCGTTCCATTCCCCTCGTTCCACTGGCTTGTGTAGTCGCTAATTTGACCCAATAATCATGCTTTAACTCCCCAATGCCTCTCCCATAAAAAAGGGCTCCTTTCTCAACACGTCGTACTATGAGCTGTGATGGTTAAATATAATTCCGCAAGAAAATAACAGCTCATTTCCAAATTGCCAAAGGAAATATGGGTAAAAATCATCTGTAAACACATAGCCTGAAGGAATAAAGTTTGATGAGTTCATGGTCAAGGTAAAACTGGGCTTTGTGGCTGAAGTATATCATTTTCAAAAGAGAGTATGTAATGAGCCTGCTAAAAAAAAAAAATTGTCGTGCATAATTTGTTCGGCAGAAACTAAAGCAGGCTTTCGAAGAGGCCTGCAAAACTAGAGATAACATACAAGTGCCAATCGCAGTGCCACAGTGCCACTGAGAGACACCAGGGTGTGCATTTGGCAGACGTAGCGGGTCTCATGGTGGCAGTGTGAGAAAACCCCACAGGCACCGGCCACACTTGCTATAAGTGACTCGAGCTGGATAAATACCTTAATAAGAGACCCCTAAATGCTGCTTGCTGAACATTTCTTCAGATCCTGGTAGCAAACATCTCCCAGTCAAATACACAACCTCGAACGCTGTCATCCAAAGTGTCACCCAGTTTCTTTGATTAAGCAAATAGTCTGATTTCTTACTGGACATAATGAATATGTTTGTGAGAAATTGAAGTTTGACTATCCATCCATCCATCCACACATATATCCATACCTCCATTTATATTCTAGCCACTTCCATGCTGTGGTGAATGTTTGATCACGCGCATAATTAATAATGGTAGCTTTCCTGAAGAAACATATGGGTCCAGCCTACTTGCTCCCAAGATGTAACCCCTTGGCATGTATTATAAATTAAATTATTAGCTTTAGCATCTTGTCAGCACTTCTTTCTGAACACTGTCACAGGGCACCACCGGGGGGAGTGTCAGTGCGTTACGAGCGTGCAGACAGATGGCCCTATTTGTTAAAGCAAAGGAGAGGCACACAGACAGAGGCTAAAGGAGAACAAGCTCACACGGTTCTTTTAATGATTAGCGTAACATTATAAAGCAGCGGGAAAGGCATCTTAGTGGAGGCTAATGCCACCGTCTGGTTTCTCCTGTGGCCAAAAACCACGGTCACGAGCGGAGGTGGCATCGAGAGAGGAAATCTCTGCTGGCTCGAAATCCGCGGGCAACATGCAGTGCAAATGACTGACAGCAGTTTAATGAATTTCCCGCTCTCCCCTGAATTAAAGCTTTAGCTGCATTATTCCATTTTGATTTCTTTTTCCTCCAGAATATATTTACCAGTGACATGGGACTGGATCACCAAAGCGAGACCTAATAAGCCCTTCTAATCTAATTTCCATCTATATTGCCGTGCACTGTACAGTCGGCGAGGCTTAGCGACCTGCTCTAATTCCCCCCAGACTCAGACCAGAGGCACAGCCTGTTCCGAGGCTAGAGGTCACGGTCTTTCTTTAATGATGTCACGCCGTGTATCTGAATGCCGCGCTTTGCCCTGATTACACCGGTTCCACACTGAGCCTCGAGGCCTACGGGTTCGAGACCAGTTCACGCAGTGGTACCTGAAATAAACCCCAGAGACCTTCATTTCTGCAGAGTCTAAGACACAGCTTTGGAAAACTTGTAATCATTGTGCAGCAATTTAAGTCTGTAGCACAGAGGATCACATGTGGAGTCATACATCAGGATGATTAACTGCAGCGAGAATATCCTGAAATTTACACCACATCCTTACACAATAAATATGGTCGCGTATTCAAATGTGTTCAGCCTGGCGTGTTTGAGGTGTTTAACTTCACCGCGGGGTGCCGGCTATAAACCAAGTCATGGAGATTCTGTGAAATAAGCGCCGATACCGCGGCAGGGCTGGTGCTTTAGGATAAACTCTGGAGAGGAGCAGCAGCTGCGAAAGCTTCCCGGCGACACTTCTCAGACGGACAGCTGGAATGACGTCAGAGGCGCAGATGTTGGCTCGCTGGGGTGGAAGCTGGAGGATCCCCTGGCAGGGCCGCTGGTGTACGCCACAGGCGCTACCTTTCAGTGCAGCTCCAGGCCCAAACACAGGTTCCCTGCCCGCTTAGCACATGCAGCAGATTCACATGCCTTATTCGTGTCCCTCTCATGTCACATGCACAGAAAACTCACAAACATGGCCGCTTAGCTGGTGTCGAGGGTAAATAAGATGATTCAGAAACAAAGGACTATGAGCAATTGGTCAGTGCTCCTCTTGATGTTCCAAGTTAACAGGACCAACAACAAACTCAGCAGCATGGTGAGACTGTAGGTAGCACTGCTGCCTCAGACCTGCTGGGTTGAGGGTTCGAATTCTGTGTAACACTCCGTGGCTGCTTATTATTATTTTTTTTGCATATTCACCCAGGTTGCATGTGATTCATCCTGTAGCCCAAAAACAGGGGTTTAGATGCACTGGAGTCTCTGAATTGCCCCAAGGTCCCCCTGCCTTGTGCTCTTGTGATAGGGTGCTGGGGAAGGACACACCCCTGTATTAAATAAGCAAGTGGAAGGTCAATAAATAACACATGGACAGCACTTAAACAGTAATGACAGTATGAAACTTTAAAAAGTGCAAACAAAACTGGCACATTTTTTGAGTTTATTATAGTTTGTCTGTTATATACATATGCACTGTTCATTTTAAATGACAGTCAGAAATTGGAGGAAAAAATACAATGTATGAATTCAGTAATGTTAGGTTTGGCAGTTCACAAACTCATTGATAGTACAATTAAGCATTCTTCACTCCTTCCATTCATAGGAATAAGATAAATCTTCATTAATTACAAGTAAAATCTAAACTATAATTGCTGTCACTGGTCAAGGTTGCTATAGCACCTATACAAGCATCAAATAACTTAGGGAATAGCACAGGTGTCCATATGAGACCCATGTCACACATAGTTTGTTCATGGGAGTTTTACTTAGACATTTATGTTCTGAGGGCAGAAGGAGAAATGATTGGTTATCTCTCTGAACCAAACAGGTTGTAGAGGTGGTGTGTCCATGCAACTAAAGCAGGTGGGACCAAGACATATGATTGGTTGGTTCCACCACCTCTAGCTGCTTGGACCCACCTCCTCTACAGTCCGACGGGTTATGTCTCTGAACTGATCATTTCTCCTTCTGCCATCAGAACACTTTTGGGTAAGTAAAATTTGCATGAGCAAATAGTTTAGTAATAAGTAAATGCGAATGACAGTGGGTTAGTCTTTGCATCCCAGGATAATGCAAATAATAAATAATAATAAATAATAAATTTAAGTTGGCTCTCCACTGGGCTGTTGAATCATCCACTTGCGCTTCTGTCTCCAGGGAATCTCTTTACTCTGTATTCAATGTGAAAGTACAGTTTGGAGCAACTCCAAGTCACAGACACTTCTCAAAGCTATAAAGAAGTAATAAACTGCACACATTATACCAGCTGTTATGACGCAAGCTTCATTTGAATGATCTAAAACTACAGACTACCCAAGAAGAATTCTTGTAGTCTTGAAAGTCTCTGATACTGAGTCCCTGTAAGTCCCTGATTGGGTTAATATGTATTGCACCTGGCCAGCATGATTGGATTAGTATCTGTAACGCTTGCCCAGTCTGATTAGGTTAGTATGTGTAGCGCCTGCCTAGTCTTACTGGGTTATTATGTGTAGCGCCTGCCCAGTTTGATGGGGTTAGTGTGGGTAGCGCCTGCCCATCTTGACTGGGTTAGTATGTGCAGCGCTTGCCCTGCCTGACTGGGGTAGTATGTGTAGCGCCTGCCCAGTCTGACTGAAGTTACATGTTAGTACATGTAGCACCTGCCCAGTCTGATGGGGTTAGTATGGGTAGCGCCTGCCCAGTCTGATTGGGTTAGCATGTGTAGCACCTGCCCAGTCTGACGGGGTTAGTATGGGTAGCGCCTGCCCAGTCTGATTGGGTTAGTATGGGTAGTGCCTGTCGAGTCTGACTGGGTTGCTGCATGTAGCGCCTACCCAGCATGATTGAGTTAGTATCTGTAGTGCTTGCCCAGTCTGACTGGGTTAGTATCTGTAGCACCTGCCCAGTCTGATGGGGTTAGTATGGGTAGCGTCTGCCCAGTCTGACTGGGTTAGTATGTGTAGCATCTGCCCAGTCTGATGGGGTTAGTATATGTAGCGCCTGCCCTGTCTGACTGGGTTAGTATATGTAGCATCTGCCCAGTCTGATGGGGTTAGTATATGTAGCGCCTGCCCTGTCTGACTGGGTTAGTA
>JAODUD010000127.1:24709253-24726380 GCA_026784285.1 Stomatorhinus walkeri
ATATGTAGCATCTGCCCAGTCTGATGGGGTTAGTATATGTAGCGCCTGCCCTGTCTGACTGGGTTAGTATATGTAGCGCCTGCCCAGCCTTCATCCTGGCCTGCATTGACCTTCATCGCTAACACACACGGAGTTGTCTGCTTATCTTGTTCCGCATGAGACAGACGGGCCTGAAACAGGTGCCAAAAACAACCAACAGCAGGAGGCAGAAACGTGACCGAGGAGGAATGCACACCTGCCGTTTACTGCCGCCCTTTGCAATTGAGCTGAAATTATACTTGGAAGAGAGAGCCCCTGAGGATAGAGACGCTAACACAAAGCCGCCGCCGCAGCCCGACATGACGATGTTTACCGGAAAACTCAGGAGCAAGAACTTCCTTTGAGCTGATGTACAGCATGCTGAAAGCTGGAAAACCACAACACACAGGACATGCGATAAGATAGAGATATTAATTAGCTATATTTTTATGAGTCAGACCTGTGTTTTTTTTCTTTTACAGGTCATGTTGATTTACAAACACTCTCACTATCAATAACAATGTTGTCTATCATCTGATAGGAACTGATCTGCATTTCAACCGTTATCTCCTGCTGCCACCAAGCACTGCATGGCAGAAGGTTCTACTTGATAAAAACTTAGAAAGTCTGTATTGATTCAACAGTGGAAGTCATTAAAGACATTTACCACTCCTTAAAAAAAGGATTCACAACTTCCCATTTGCAATAATTTACTGATAGGTCATGTAAACAGCAAAAATTTCCCTGTAACATTAACAGGACTGAATTATGCATCAAAACTCATACACTATCACACTATAATAGCCTCGTGTTTTCTAGTTCATAACTATGTACATTGTGACTCAAAATGTGGTTGTTCATTTTCAAATATTTCACCCTCATTATGATTAAACACTATAGGGTGTTAATCTAAGATGGCGATAACATCATCTTAACGACTGAGATATTCATGAGACTCCTATCATTCAAGACCAGTAAAAAAAAACAGAAATTTCTGTATAAGATCAACAATAATCTCTGACTTTTATCATTCAAGGTGCTTCAACTTTCTTTAAAAAGAATGAAAGAGGTTAAAAAATGTAAACACATTATTAACTGCAGAATTCACTTGCAGCCTGGGCACAGTCCAAAGAATGCCACAGTCTCCCTAGCAATTCATGCCACAGTCAATACGAAAGTATGGATGTGCAAAGTCATTAGTGTTTAAAACAGGTCTCTGCCCTGGTAAGTGGAGTCACCACACAAAAAAACAATGAAAGTGTCTCAGTTAAATGTCCTAGTAAAAATGTTTCCCCAAATATTTGCAGCAGAATCACATTTTTAAAAATGTAATGGTTCTACAAGAATATTATTAGTAATTTTACAAAGGAACGAAATCTTAGTAGTGCAAATGCTTGAGAATGGTACTCTTTAAGTTTTATTAGCACTATTAAAGTGGTAATAAAATGTTTTGGTTTATGTTTCGAAAACATGACGAATGGCAAAGTTTACGCATTATTGATGCAGGGATTTCCCTTTATCCAAAGACCTCTACATCTTCATTCAAGTCAACTCCTCAAAGCGAACAAAACAAATCTGAATGGTCTATATGTGCAAACAAGCAATATTCTTTGACAGTGCAAAAATCACAGGTGTTAAGCACTCACAGAGACACGTAGCATTCTAGTGTTGGCTTAAGTGTTGGATTAGTCAATCGCCACCATATATAAACAGCAGCAGAGAATCCAAGCAGGTTACAAATACCAGACAGACTCCAACCCGTACCAGGACACCAGCCACCGCTGCTTTTCAGGCAATTATTACATCAGGATTTTCCCTGAGAGAGCAGCCCATTCCTCCCGGGACAGAGCTTGGAGGTGGGCATTCAGCGAGGGGAGAGTCGTGTCCCCATAGAAAGGGACCCACCCGCCGCACACGGGGCCGTCGAAGGTCCAGCCTCGTCGGTGGCCCTGCTCCCCAGCAGGCCCATCCAGTGCAGGTTAAGGATGGAGTCAGCGATGATGCGTGCGGTCTTCCGCTGGTACCCCCCTGATGTCACCATGAGGATGGGGATGCCCTGCTGTCGGGCAACCCTGAAGACAATCTCATCCCTCTTGATGATGCCCTGCAGGAAAGACGTCCACCACCACCATCACCGTCGTCATCATCAGCACCACCACCAATGGGGTGGTGAGTGACTTAGCGGACTAAGTCTCTGTGCCTGTGTTTGTAAGACACTCACATGTCTGTGGGCCCTTGAGCACGACCCCTAACCCCCAGCTCCAGGGGGGGGCGCACGTGAGCCCTAAGCTAGGGGGAGCTGGGGGGGTAAGTGACGAGAAGAATTCCAATGTACTTGTGCAAATGGCAAATAAACGATTTATCATTTTCTAAATCTTTACCATTATGCTTTGCTCACGGTTTTTCAATCCCATCTTACTTCTTTTCTGTCCCCAGCTGTCCGCAATGTACAAGGCGACGCAAGAGGTCTGAGGTGCGTCAATCCAGATAATGTCTCAATCTGCTTCTTATTACAGCTTCTAGAGCAAAGGCGAAGTACGTGCCAGATAGAACAGGGACACCACCGCTAGCAATCAGCAACTCTGGTGGGCAACGGACAGGCCACCACAGGGGTCCGGCACAGGGACCAGTCAATAAAAAATAGCCCGGCAGAACTAACCTCTCCCTTCTCCTCATCACTAACACACGGTACCACATGCGTGTGGCAGGTAGTTTGAGCAGCAGTGGTCAGCCCATATTGTAACCCACATGAGACTCTGCATTGTGCGCTAAGAAGGCTGACTTCAGAGAACAGCTATCACGCATTGAGATTAGGAGTCACGAAAGGAAAAGGTGTAATGCTTCCTTCCACGACACATCCAAATCATAAACAGGCAGGTAAACTCAATAGCTGCTTTAGATCTGTTGCTATGGTAACTGGTAAAACACAACTTTAATGCTGGGACCTCTACAGGGAGAACTTTAGCAAAACGGAGTGAGGTGGACCTGCGGGGAGATGGAAAGGCCTCCGAGTGGATCGCCATCCAGGATGTCCGTTCCGGCGTTGTAGACGATGATGTCTGGCCGCATCTCGCTGAGGGCTCTCTCAGAGTTCTGCTTTACCTTCTGCAGGTACTCCTGATCCTCAGTCCCCCAGTCTAACTCTACCTTCCTCTTGATGGCCCCTGTAGCCCAGTGCAGCATGGAAAATACAGACGAGACATAATGAGAGCTGATTGGCTGATTGGCCCTAATCGCAGGGCCACTTTGCCCTGCCCCCTTGACCACAATTTTGGGAGAAAAAAAACTACACAGTTCATTCATTTTCTACCCACTATTATAAGAAGACCATTATACATATAGCTTTTAAAATGCTGCTGACAGTCAACCCCAAAGCCTCTGTTTCTGTCTGGTGAATAGATCCAGGTCACTGTAAAATAAGTTTTCCAATCGATATTGCTGGTCAGCAATATTTCAGGCACACAGCAACATAAATTGTGTGCGAAACTTTTGGCAAACGCTATTTACCATCCCACTGGGATTTCTACCACAAACTCTTACATTTTTTTATTTTTTTTTTGCTGAGTGTAAAACAATTGAGGAGAATTAGCCGATGTACTGGTCGTTAGTGCTGGACATCATGAATGTGGTCAGTGCTGAAATGGTCCTGCTGTGCTGAAATGTCTGATTCTGCTATACTGAAATGTCCTAACTCTCACGCCAGGATCCGCATTGTCATTCTAATTATTGTCCTGCACAGTAATGAAAAGCAGAGTTTCATCTCCTTGTGAGTCGGCACATAAGGGAAAAATGGGAAAACCAGCGATGCTTTAGTCAATTGTCATCCTTTAGTCTATTAGCGAATTCTCCCTCGATCCTAATTGGTATTTAAAGCTTTTTCTGCTGCAGATGAGGACACTGCGAAAAACCAAGGATGCAGACTGATCTTTTAGTCTTTGTAGACATTCAACTGCTATGAATGCAAATTCTCACAGTAAAAAACCTCAAAGGATTAAAATCTAAAAGTGAAGTCGACAGTCTAAGCACACAATCTCTTAAAGGAGGGAAAAAGGCTTTTAAATCTTGGCTGAGAAATTTCTCTTCAGATATATTTTGCATACATTAAATGAGCCTCTGTTTTGCGATGATTTCAGCGACATTGTTGCTTGGCAGAGCTATTAACCAGAAACGTATGCACCATTTTCATAGCCTCTGCCACATTCCCATTCTACTTCATATGTAAAAGAGCCGCCTAGTGACCATGCATATTTCCAGTCTTCATTCATTCATAGTTCATGCAAAAGAAGACTATAATTTAAAATTTAAGTAATTTGGCCCTTCCAGATTAAATGATAAATATTGTCTAATTTTAATATAAAATCACAGTGCATAGAAACACTTAGTGAGTTCCCAGTACCTGTCATCATATTTAACACTCTATTGAAAACACAAAGGTGACTTTGCCATTTAAAAGATACTGCAGTGTCACATGATACATAACACTGCCACCTGCAGTCAGGTTCGACAACTGCAATCCCTCAGCAGAACAACCCCAGATCTTGTTAATTTAGTTCATAGCCAATCACCTTTGCATATTTACTATATGGATATCATATTTTAATGAGAAATTATAACTGTAAAATGTCACAGATTTCCATCTATATATGTGGCTTCATACTTACGTCATGCTATATTTCAGACAAACCTCCCTCCTTTTAAAAATAGTTCCATCTATTATCTTTTGACTAATGTGATTTCCCCCCACGGGCTGGCCGAGATTCGACACTTTACACCAAAACAAATAATTGATGTCTGCAACGAAATGTAATTTACGTTTGGCATATCCGTCCCCCGGGTAGATGTAGCGGTTATAAACATCCATTATGTAGACCCGGTCATCATCCAGGAAGTCTCGCTCGTGCCCATTTCCCTGCAATGAGAATTGCCACTTGGTTACATCATCAGCACACTGGTCATTAACGGTAATAATAAATGGCCGGTTACAGCCAATTAAATGACAATGACAGACTCAAAACAGCCGAGGCTGCTGTTGACCCCCTGAGGAGAATATCTCAAACAACTTCAGCTGCATAGCTGAAAAAAATGATAAAAATTAAGAACTGCACTGCACAAACTGAAGAGCTGAGGCTGCTGACCTGTACTCCATCTCCTGAATGTGTATAATAATCATGGATGCCCTTTAACCTCATACAAAAGCAACACTGAGTTCATGAGGGAAGACGTCATGGGTATCAAGGCTAGGAGCCCTCAGTCCCCGCAGGCAGGTTGCCACCACGCTTCTTGGTCTCGTCTCTCGTTGGGGTCAGACAAGAAGCTTTATTCCATTGGCGTTAATGTCCTTGCAGAGACGGCCTTGTGCCCGGGGAACTGGCGGTTCATGAAACCACCAGTGGTTTGAGAGACCTTTCAAAGTTTGGAAGGACAATGAACTGCTGGGAGCATAGTGCCGTCATACTCAGTCTTATCTGCTTTAAAAAATTATTTTATTTACATTTTTATTAGACTTTAGTAGCTTATTCAAAGATATCGTGAGATATTCTTTTAAGTATTCTTTTGGTTAGGTCACTTCTTTAGCCAGATGGACACCTAGTAATATCTTTTGAAATCAGTATTTTCTTTGATAAAACATGATTTCAAAACTAATGGCGCATTTCTACTGGTATACAGGAACCAAACTATAGCGCAAAAAGAGACTAGTTACAGTGCACTTCTAGCTCACTTCGGCATTCGGCTGCAGAAAGATTGGCTCAGTAAAGGCACTGACACACTGAACATTCGTGATTTACTATGTGCTAATTTCCGCTAGCGAGCCTGTGAGAATCGCCATCTTATGTTAGCATCAAACACCAGCAGAATTAGCATTTGATTGCATGAATTTACATCACGAGTCCATTGTGTTCAGCTGCTCTATAATACTTTTTATAGTAGGTGGTTGGAAATGTTCAAGTTCCGAGTTAATAGGCACGTTATAATATCGCGATGTGCGATATGGCTCGGGTGTGAGCTGGTTCTTGGTGGCAGCGGAAAAGTACCATAATTGTTTATTCATGATCCATTTAGGTTTAAGTACGTGAATATCGGTGGTATGTAAACCAATCAGGATAAACTAGTTGGTAAATACTTAAGAATCTGTTGCACTGGACAGTGCATTCCAGGTATATATACCCCTGCTAGCTAATAGACTTCCATTTTTAGGAAGTAACAACAAAGCAAAGGTAATCCTTCTGATTCGTCGGCATGCAAGGGAAAATACGTTTCTCAACGCCTGATAAGAGCCACCTTTTTTCAGCCGCCACACAGTTATCCTACAATAATGAAGATTAAAGACTTGTTTTCTTTGGAAACTTCAGCCGAGCTGATTAAAGTATGAATGATCAACAAGAGCTGACTGCTGGTGAAAGATGAATTACAGCATGAACTCTTATCCTGCACTTGTGGGAGGACGGTGAGGCGTCTCACCCTCTGCTCAGAACCACTCGCCATATATTTGTCTATATATGTAATTACACTAAGTAAACATGTACGATAATGCATCAGTATAAATCCCAGAAGCGCTGTGAGCAATCTGTACCAAAATATTATTCTTAACATGACCCATATAGCAAATATTTTGTGAAACTTAAGTATGGAGTATATTACTGTCCCCAGAGTTCACATTCTGCATGGTGTCAGAATTATAAACATCAGCAAAGGGCCTTCCAGTACATTTCTGCTGACCTGTTACCAAGTACCTATCATCCTCATTAACTGCTCCTTTTTGCCGTTCATGTCTCTGATATCATTTGTTTGCTCATTGTTTAGCTTATCTGGTTCATTAGAAGGTGATATAAAATTCATATATGCAGAGGGCAGGGCCCAGGAAAGAGCTCCCAAAGATGGCCCCAAATTACTCCGCTGGCTTAATTGGAATTTTAAATGTCAGATTTCTGCCCCTCAATATTTTCCCCCGCTGAGGCAGCACTTTCGGACAGCCCCGATGTTCTCATGCAGATTCAGAGCTTTGTTCTCTTACGCTTCCTTCATGAATTATTTACTCAGCATGGCTATCGATCAGGTCCTCTCGCTTTGCTCTGTCGATAGCAAAGGGGCACAATTACAGCCAAGCTGTGTTTGAAAATAAATATGACGGCCCAGGACAGAGGGATCGTGGGTAGCAGTCGATGCTAACGCAATTACAGGGGGTGAGGTGATCAGAGGAGAAAATGTAGGGTGCAATGGAGAGTACTGAGGAATGAAGTGAGTATCTCGATCAGAAATGACGGATCAACAAAAAATGGACGACTGTTACGAATAAAAAAACCATCACTAAGTCTGGAGACTCCATTTCTAGACAGTGTCAAGTTAACTACAGTCCTCCTTCTTGCAAGGGGAGGACAGAGTGAAGACAGGCAAGAAAAATGACCAGCCAAGCAGAAACTGTGGTGAAATCCAAGCTAAAAGACCCACCCATCCAGAGATGCACTCATGGTGCCATGAGTTTGCAGCTCAGCAGGCAAACAGGTCAGAATGACCTCGAGGGAAAAACCAAGCTGTTTGGTGGCACTGTCACTACGTCGTCAAAATGCTCAAATTATCTTTAAATGTTCAGGCCGCTAGAGACACATTGTCAACATACCCAGAGAGCAAGTGAAAAGCACCTCTACGCTTCATTGCAGTCTAACAGTACTATTTAGGTGGTAACACACCGCAGGTGGTTTACAAGGCAACGTCAACACAACAAGCTTGATTAAACATAATGAAGCTAATGGCATGTAAGAAAAAAACAAGCGCAGTACTGTTGGTGAAGAAGATCTATAAATAGACAGTTCACAGGGCACCAACTGTCAAAACGCTCTACGACTGGAACATTATTTCATAATACTTCACTCACATACATGCCCATTTGTGAAGCTCATTCAAAGACTTTGTTATTATATAGTGAGAATGCCCTTTCATAATTCCAGCTGCTTGCTGTGTTAAACTTCTGAAAAGGTTCCTTCTTCTGAAAAGTTCTTTAAACCATTCTACTTTATGCTGCTGCGGGAGTCAGACAGCCATTTGAACCTTAGCCAAGAATACCCCCCACCAGAACAGGCATCCTAATGGGAATGGTCATCACTGGACGCTAATCCGCTCAGCACTAAGGCATACCTCTCCAATCTGCATTGTGCATGCATGGGAAATTGATTCATGCCTTAGTCATTCACTAACGATCCACATGATTCATCCCAAATGTGTTCAATTTTTAAATAACGAAAATTCTCATTATAAATCTCATATGACCAAATAATAAAGTAGCTCTTTTTTCCAAAATAATACAAGTAATAAAGACAATTTTTAATTTTTATAGCACAGAAGGCCTTTCAAGAGGATAGCTTGACTATTTAGCAGTTAAATGATTAGAGATGCTGATCCCTTAAAGACTCAATGTCTGATAGCAGCAGTGCTGTAATAATAGAATTTTACAGTACCACGTGCATAGATACATAGTAACAGTTGATGCATGATAATGTGCATCTATGTGTTTCATCAATAACAGATAAACCTTCAGTCGATATCTAACTCTTCCATGGAGGGCTAGTGCAGGTTTTTGGGATGACCTCTCCATCAGCCAGTAATAAAACAATGGTTAACTGCAGTCCTGCTGGCTGACTGAGAGGTCATCCCAAAAACCCGGATCTACAGCAGCCCCCCATGGATCAGGTTCCCCGCCCCTGATTTAGAGGTACAGCTGTGTACAGTTTTTCCTTTTTTCTATTCCATCACATCAAATTGTACAAAACGGCATTGCATTTCTCTGCAAGGATAATGTATAGTGACATGTTTGATTTATAACTTTCGTGAAGCAGTTTTGTCAGTTTTCCACATCTTCACCGAGAGGCTCTCCACTGCAGGTCATTTAAGTGTCATGCTGATACTGAATGAGGTATTCAGAGATACTTTGGAAAAGTTTTCCCCGGAGTGGCCCTGCAGGCCCCTGGAAGTAGTGACGTTCCTCCTACGGCTACCTGGCAGCAGGCTTCTCGACGCACCGCCTCCTACACGCCAGAATGACTCTGCTGGAGATCCGAAGCGCTGCGGCAAACCGAGGCCCCCTTTCATCCTTCCCTTTCTTTTAGGGCCCTCAGCATCCCTCTGATGCACAGCCAAGCAAAGGTGTGAAACAGCAGCTACTTTCAACCTTCAAATGAACCTTCGTACTGCAACACAAGCCTGGAACATGTGCCACGGCTGGCCAGCCTAGGGACAACGTTGCCTCTTTCTCTAATCGGGGCAATGGTACAGCCTACACTTCATGGTACCATGTGCCTGGCTACTTCACTGGACACTCTGCCATACAATCCTCCATTGTCAGAGGAAAAGCATTTCAAGCCTACTATGTACTAAAGAGTAATGTCAGATGTTAACCAAGTAACAAAGCTGACCACTTGATGGCGATAGTGTGCATAGAGTAACAATCTATCACCTTGACAAAGAAACACCACTGCAAGAATAACTGAATGATATAATGGCTGACGTTTTCAAGTATGGTCCATAACCTTTCTGTGCATGAAACAGCGATACAGCGATTATGCTAAGCATCTTGTTTCCCTAATCATCATTTACAGAAAAGGATGATTTCTTTCTGCCACAGCATGATCTGGCAAAACACTACAAGTGAAAAAAATGGGGGAAAAAGCTGATTGGTAGCTAACGGATCATACAAATTAGACACTAATAGCAAGGCAATACATATTACTCAAAAGTTCTGACATAATACCACGATTTTATATTTTACGCTAAATTTTAAATAACTACACTAATCATAAACAACACTAATTAACAATAAACATTAGCCAAAGAAATAAACATTGCCTAGTACTACCAACTAAAAAAATCAGTTTAAAATTTATGATGTGGAAACAAAATACCTGAAATCCCTCAAGTTAACCACTTCAATTACTAAAAAATAGCTTATTAGAAGCAGTGTCTGCATGGCTCTAGAAGCTGCACTGGCTTATTTAATTCAGAGTAACCGATAAGAGCCAGCTTCCAACAATGACTGCATGCATACCAGAATATTCCAGCAAATGATTTTCATATAATGATTTCTATAACCTTGACAAAACAAACACATCGATCTTACGGTTTGAGCTTAGCATTCAAGCGCTCTTCAGGATGCAATCGCAGTGATGTGTCGCATTCCCCATTTACAGAAAAAAAAAATCATAATTTACAAGAGAATCTTACATCTTTCAAAAATAATATATACAGATCTACATTAGCTGCAAGCGCAGTGATACTGGAGGGTTGGGTCAATCATCTGTAAACATGCCAGTCCATAATTCTTTGAACATATTGATGTTGTAAACAAAATGCGAACTGCAAATATAAAGAAATATATACACTCATGCCACATGATGTTTTTGATTCACTGCCCCCACTTGCATGACAGTTGGAATATTGGATTTGGAGAATATTGCTCATGTCTAGAAACGTGGTGGCACTACATTGACTGCGGCGCTAAAAATACGACATAATCTCATCAAATTTGTCAATGCGGCTGTGGCGGTTTTATTGACTGTTACTGTAAAGAGCAACAATGACTCACCTGATGAGCATCAAGGTCAATAATGGTAGCCTTGGATATCCCCTCCACTCGGTCAAAGAGAAACTGAGAAACAAAAGCAGGAAAAAAGGTCAAATGCTTCATAATACATTATCCGTCGTACCGGTGATTAGGGGTGCATTGCATTTTTATGCTAAGCTTGAAAATCGAAAAGCTACGTGGCTCAATCACCAAATCACACTGCACTTGAGAAAAGGTCTTAACCGGTCATGCTTCAGTACAAACATATAACTGTATAAGTAGGGAAATTAAAAGCCTTGCAACTTGCATGCGAACCAAGTGCAGCTAAATAAAATTTAGCTTTAATAAAACTACAGAAAATATTACCTTGATAGCTAATGTTATATCAGCGTAAGCACAGAAGCCACCTCCTTTGTCGCTGGAGCAATGATGGAAGCCGCCCCCTGAGATGGAAGGAGAGATCTGATGAGGCAGAGTTTGTCTGTTTTCCCCCAAACATATAAATAATTGGTCCTTGTTAAGGTGTTGCTGTCGGGTTCGAATTGGCGCAGTACGAAATAACAATGTGTCTGGTGACACCGTGGACTGCTCTGCTCTCAGCCACCCGTGACTGATTGGCACTGTTTTAATTGGGCAACACGGAATCATTTCAGATGCCATCCTGCCATCTGGATAGTCATAATGCTCAAATCACAGCCCAGAGGTGGGCGACGCAAGAGTTGTTCAGCTTTTGTTGCAGCTCAAGTACATGTTGACACACCTCTGCAAAGGAGAGGCCCCAGATGAATAGCTGTCTAACGTCAGTTTAAATGTTTATCAATGCAAAACGGTGCGCGGTTTCTCCTGATTCATCACTGCTGTGCGCCGAGAGGCTGACTTAGCAGGAACCACGCAGAAAAGACACGGATCAGCACACAGTGTGCTGAGAATAATGAAGATGCCTGGACCAAACACGTTCTGAACAAGGGCAAAATCGAAACGCCAACTGCAGCAGCTCATAATGGAAGAGTTGGCAGCTCAACTTAAGTTACACAGGACCTTTCAGCTAAAAGTTATCTGATTTAAACAGCTTCCATATTACTTATTCAACATTCAGCTATTAGCCAAGATATTGTGCTTGTCATTTTTGCTAATGCTTGTAGTAGAAAACCAATCTGCAATGTAGTAATATTGATCAAGTCATAAGGAAAAATACATTACAACATATCATTGCTGTTTTCTGATTACATTCTGAGACTAGGTAGATAATTAGGTTTATTGACTCATATAGTTCTCATTTTAACCAGTACAAGAAACTCAATGTTTAAAACTGAACAAAACCAATAAGAGATTACGCTGATGAAATCATGAAAAAAATCTTTCAAAGTGCATTATTTAATGTATCGAGTATGTTTCAGAAGGACAGCCATCAACCTGGTAGTTCCACCAGTGTACAGTGGTACCTCAGTTCTCGAACTTATTAGAACTCGAATTTCTTAACGAGTTAACGAGGGGGCGTGGCACATGGGAGGAGCGGACGATTGGGGCAGGACACATTGTTTGAACTATACACATTGTATTGATACATTTATTTTCTTACTTTACAAATTACTGTTTTGATAAATGTGCTTAGATGTGTTTAGCACAGTATATGCTCTTCTTGTTTTATCTGGTTCATTTTGTGTCTAAATGCTAAAAAAAAACATTTATTTTTTTGGGGCTGGTGACCAATTAATTGTTTTTTTCATTATTTCTTATGGGGAAAATTTGATCAGAACTCAAACTTTTTAGGATTTGATCCAGAGTTCGGAATGGATTAAATTCGAGTTCTGAGGTACCACTGTACTGTTAAACTGACTAACTGAAATATAATCTATTATTCATTTTTCTCCAATTAAAATGGTAACCTGTACATTCTAATACATATTCTCTGGGGGACTGTTACTTGACCTGTGAGAAGAAGGTTTGTGTGACAATGGCTCAAATTTAGCACTAGGAGTTTTTCTAAGAGATTTAGTAATATATAATAGAGTGTAATAAGATTATACACTAAGTTTAATACTCTTCAAAAGCTTCGCTAATAATCTTATCCTATGGTACCTCTGAGTAAACATTTTGTTGCCTGATCAAATCACACATTATAGCCTTTTGAGCCTACTCTAAAATTCAGCCTATATAACTGCTGAGGGATTTTCTTTTAAAGTTTCACAAAAAACAGCCCTTATCTTTTTAGGAAACCAGAAATAGTAGCATCTGTATATTGTTAAGAAGCAGGAGAAAGGAAACAGAAGGAGAAAAAATGAACAGTGTACCAGTAATTAA
Organism: Stomatorhinus walkeri; assembly: GCA_026784285.1. NCBI lineage: Eukaryota > Metazoa > Chordata > Actinopteri > Osteoglossiformes > Mormyridae > Stomatorhinus > Stomatorhinus walkeri. The sequence continues at coordinate 24,722,122 of JAODUD010000127.1, forward strand.
GGAACCCTACTCTAAACAAAATTACTATTAACATAATAATAATTATAATGGCAATAATGACGATAATAAGAATCATGCTGGGGATCCCCGTTGCCCCGCACCCCCTGGGGTGGGGTGTCCCCGAGTGCGCTGTTCACATGTTCTCCTATTGCTGTGTAGGTTTCCTCTGGCTACTCTGCTTACCTCTCACAGTCCCTAGACCTGAAGTTACCAGGTACTTCTAAATTGCCCACAGTGTGTGTTCCCTGCAATGACTTGGCATCTGATCCAGAGTGTTCCACCGCCATCTGCCCTATGTTCTCTGAGATACGCTTTAGGGCTCCCAGCATGCATTGCATGAGCAGTTAGAAGATGCATAGATTATCATCGTCATCATCCAGTGCCGCATGAATGTGAGGAAGCTTTGTAAATACTGAAAAACACTGCGCGTGGCAACATGACTTCTTCAAAGTGGAATGGCTGATAAGGATCTTTAGAGCAAGATTAAAAATCAATAAACCATCTGAAGAATACTGAAAAAGTGTCCATCTCTTGTAGCTAGCTGGCAGCAGTAGATAGTACTGTGGCCTTATGCTGAAGTATGTGTGCGTTTCCATTGGGAACACTGATTTTCCCCACACAGCCAATAGAAGTGGTTTAGGTGGACTGGTGTCTCTATCTGGCCTTTAGCGTGTGATAGTGTGTTTGTGTGTGTGTAGGTGTGTGTGAGAACCCGCTGGCGTCCTGCATAGGATCTCTCCTGAGATTCCAGACTCACCACACCCCTCACAGTCCATAAGCTGTTAGAGATGGTGTTAAACCACACAACAGCTTACAGCAAGATGCAGAACGAGCTCCATACCTATTTGTTGCATTTTTAACATTCAAAATCTAGAATCGTTTCAAGGGATTCAAATCATTAAAATATTTCAACTCACCAACATTGATCGCCCATCCTCGCTCTATGGCCAGCTTGCCTGCCTACAAATAACAAAATTATTTCAGTTTATTGGATTCTCATTCCAGAATAAATAAAAGCTACTAATAACTCGGCATGCACATTTACTGAGCAAGCTGAGTGAGTTTTTCAGTTTTCTTATAAACATCTGGCTCTGCAATTACTGTAAATGTTGTTTTTATAAACACCGGAGACATTTACCATTTGTTGCATGCATTTACAGGAGGGTGAATTTAAACCATGTTTCACGCACAAACACACAGATACACACATATCCTATGCAATGAAAGCTTAGTTAGTTCCAACACTAGTTAGAACATCTATAAGCAGGTTTTTTTCAAACTGACCAATTGACTGAAGGCCTGTGAGGCCACCTGCTCATTCTCCTCTTTAAGAGGCTGCCGCTCCCCTGACCCGCCCGGGTGCCTGCCAGTTGGTGGAAGGCTGCCTCAATCAACGCTCCATGCAACACAGCAAGCAATTCACGGAGCAGAACCCAAAGGGCACCAATCAAAGGAGCACATGTTAATGCTCTGTGAGGACCTGCACTGCATTGATCATGGGTGTCAGACTCCAGTTCTGGGGGGTCGGATCCCTGCACATTGTTGGGTGTCCCCTCATTTAACACACCTGATTCAACATCTTGTGCTAATTACCGCACAGCTCTTGAGCTGAATCATTTGTGGTGGAACAGGGAAAGCACTAAGCTACACAGGGCTGCGGCCCCCCAGGACCGCAATTTGACACCCCTGGCATAGATGGTTCTAGTACACTTTTTTCAAAAGTTACCTTGAGAAAAACATCATAGAAACGATTCTCTATCTATGCATTAGCTAAGTCATCCTGACACAGTGTTTTAGATCTAGAGACCATCTACATCTCCAATGCAAACACGTTTTCTGTGTGGAAAGGAACTGAGTTCCACAGCACAGTACAAAGCTTGCTGTCATCAGACCGGTTATGACTGAAGCTGAGGGAACTCTGGCTATGTGACAACAGGAGAGAAACATTGCATTGTATCCGAAGCAGATACGATGTGAAACAGAAAAAGAGATAGATATCGGGAAGCAGTTCAGTCTAAGTTTCTGTTAGGCTTATAATGAATATATTCAAATGCATTTAGCGTTCAGACAGCAGGCAATCTTTGTGCAAAGCTCCTCAGGTCTGGATATTTGACCTGAAATTTTATCAACAATGATAAAAGCTGCTGAACTTCCCAGTGCACTTAACATTTTTTTACTAACCCATTTACAGTACATTACAGCTTGTGCATTTTCCAAACAGTCATCTTGAGTTTAGGCCTGGCCTGATTCGAGTACTAAATCTAACAAGGACCTGTGGTGGAATGCAACAAAGTATTTGTACTTCGTTACTGTACTTAAGTACATTTTTATGTATCTGTACTTTACTTAAGTAATAATCATGCATACTTTTTATTTTACTCCATTAAATTTTGTGGCAATTATCTGTACTTTCTACTCCACTACATTTCTACAATTTATGCCGTTGGTCGTTACATTTTATGAACACAATTTCCTCAAAATCTTGCATGAAAATAGTTAGCCTATTGCGTTCTGGCGTCGTTTGCCATTTCCTACCAATCAGGTTGCTTTATTAGCTCCAATGATGGCAGAGCGCAGCACGAGCTGGTCGACTGGCCTGATTTCAAGACGACGAGGCATTCAACATGGACCCAGAGCCAACAACTGAGCATGAGCACGAACCCTGCAGCTCTGAATCAGAAAGAAATCCTTGGCTGTATTTAGGAAAGTTACTTGAGTTCAAAGGAGCAAAGAATGAGTCCTTGCATTTCTCTTTTACTGCTCTTAACAGATGTGTCGAATAGTTTTGCAAGTACATAAATGATTCAAAGATATATCATGCCCTGATTGGTTTATCTTAATGGTATATTAGTGGGTAATACCTAATAGGTAACTTGTCATCCACATAATTCTAGGTTAGGGTACACACAGTACTACAGAGAGCACACACAATAAGCACACCAAACTTTCCAATACACATATACTGTATAGTTGCTTGTAATTATTATGAGCAATGACATGGATAGAGGTGTAAGTCAGTATATCTACTATTCTTTTACAAAATGGCAACACCCCAGATGTGTGAGTACTTTTACTTAAAAAAATACTTTAAAGTAAATTTAAAAATAAGTACTTAGTACTTTCACTTGAGTAAGATTGTTGGTGTGGCACTTCTACTTTTACTTGAGTACATATTTTGCAGGATATTTGTACTTTTACTTAAGTACTAAGCTTCAGTACTTCCTCCACCACTGGCAAGGACTCAAGCATAGCAAAATGGTACTGCTCACCCTACGATGGCGCCATCTAATTAATATAACGTCATGTTTCAGAATGAAGGAGCGGTGGCCGCTCTCTATAGCGGATACTCAAAATTCATTAATGAGAAGCTCCTTGCACTGAGCTGAGCACACCTCACTCATCAGACATGTCCAGCATAAGAGAAGGCAGGCACCTGCCTACAAGGCCTACAATAATCATGGAAATGTAGACGACTCTGAATGATGCCGTACTAGGTATGGCATAGTAGTTTGCATGATGACATAATCAATCAAGCCATTAGTTAGATTTCATTAGAGAATTATAGTAGCCAGGGATCATATTTTCATTTGACGTGCTTTGCTGCGTGGGTTTCATTATTCATAATATCGATTTATCTACTTATCAAAAATATTTCTCATTAAATAAATCCGTTCAAATTACATTTCAAAGTGTTTTTTTTATCAAATATATTTTTAATCAGTGTGAATGAATCCATCAGTGCTACAGCTATTCAAAAGAAAATGGTTAAGGGACATTAGATATCATTGCGCTTTCTTTAGCGTCAGTCAGATGGGGACTAAAGCATGAATATTCAAGTTCTTTTTTTTTATTATTTATTTATGCCCTCCACCACCCCCCTCTGCAGAGGACTACTTTATTTGGATTTATTTAATTAATTTATTTATTTGTTTGTTTGTCTATTTTATATATTTTAATTTACTTCTTCAAGAGGAGGAGAGGGAGAGAGGGGGGGGGGGACAAAGGAGAAGAAGGGGGAAAGAGAGAGAGGGAGAGAGGGAAAAAAAGAGAGAGAGAGAAAAGAGAGAACTAAAACAGGTAATATGCTTTCATGTCTGCTTCAGAAAGACAATATACATCTGTACGAATCACACCAAGCATCAAACGTTAAATGTTGTTGAACAGCACACTCAACCAGCATCACAACACATGCCCAAAAGCAACAGCCGATTAAGACAGTGTGTGTCCGTGAGCACCTGTGTGCACACCTGTGTGTGTCA
>JAODUD010000127.1:24738694-24756435 GCA_026784285.1 Stomatorhinus walkeri
TCACAGGGCACAGGGCAGGGGTACACCCAGGTGGGATGCCAGTCTATCACAGGGCAGGGGTACAACCGGGTGGGATGCCAGTCTATCACAGGGCACAGGGCAGGGGTACACCCAGATGGGATGCCAGTCACTCACAGGGCACAGGGCAGGGGTACACCCGGGTGGGATGCCAAGTGGAGTATCTCTGTCTTTCGCTGTGCTAAGACTTCTTGTACAGATTGTTTTTATTTTAAAGCTGTTGAGCAGGCAATGTTAAATTTAAAGTGACAGATCATTTACTTTTCATTTATTTTATACAGGCAGATATTGTTCTACATTTACATTTATTTACATTTAGATACATTTGAAACACTAGCTAGTGATGGTTCTAATAGCTGGTTCCTGCAAGGTACCCTGAGTGATGAGTTCAAAGGTGGCATTCTTAATACCTATTTATATTGCGCTTGTTAGGTTACATACTCTAGAAGAAGGTGGTTTTTTGCATTTATTCAGGAGGGATGCCAACATGAGGGAGAAGGAGCCACGTCCAAAGCCGGTGTCCCACAAATTGAAAATGTTCACTGCTGAAACCTGAATACCCTGCTGACAAAACAAATTAATTAAATTATGCCTGGGCCTGGAACGTGTTTCCAGTGATAAGCTATACATTTATGATGGATTCTGAGCGAGTTGTGATCCATTTTGAAAAACACAAAATTAAATCAATTTCATAATTGGGACCTTTGAAAACTCAGTTCAGTCTGAAGCAGACATGACCCCAAGGACCTCATGCTGCACACAAACATCGGACGGTGTATATGAATGAACTTCAGGATCACACACAGAAATGGTTCATATTTATAACAAGATATGTTTAATCCTGTGCGGGGGTCGGAGGGGGGTGAATGTCAGAAACTATTACGTGTGACAGAAAAGTGCTGACCATGGGTGGCACCTTTGATTTTTAATGCTGCTCAGAAATTTCTGGAAAGGCAAGCATCCCATCACCAGATGGGTAGCACAAAGAAATACCCCAGAGATAGCTGGCGCTCAGACTCTAATGCCAAGACGTATTCAGCTGGTTCATTTTCCTTGCACGCAAGATTGAGAATTCTATTTTTTTTCTCTTCCTGTATTGTACTTATTATCTGGCTATAATTTTTATGATTATTAAAAAACAATTTTTCATTCCCCTGGATGTAAGCAAAAGTCTTGTTGTTTTTAATATGCCCCTTTTAAAATAATCATCAAAACACACGTACAAGACCCAAAAACAAAACATCTTTAGAAAGACAATGCAAATCATTACATTGAACAGGTTCTCAAAAACCAGGAAACACAGTAGTGTATAATGTTTTCTGCACATTTTCCTAGGTAGCCATTATCATCTGGAAGGTCTCTTCTCGATAGTGGAATTTGCATTTTTATAAAATTCACACTTGAAAACAGAGGCTTAAATGCATAATAGTTATAGCATGTTTATGTCCATTCTTTGTTAGACACAGAGCAGAGAAGGGAGGGAGTAGAGGACATGTAATTCCGTTCAATTGCTTTAACGCTAATCCCCGCCTCTCGGCAGACATCTCCAGAGGCATGGTTGCTAAAAATAGCAGCGTTCAGCTCACTTGTGTAATGATGATGTCACCTGCTCGGCCTTAGTGTTTATGTCAGGAAGGAGCTGCGCACTCATTGGCTGCTGCCGGGGGGCCATAGACCGGTCTTGCCCCCATGACATCAGTAATCCATTGTGCATACAGGTAACAGAATGAAAATTAGAACCCAAGATTTTTGTAAGTAGAATGTAATTCTTAATACAAAATGTATTGCTCAACCTCCACTTCTGTTCTGTATGTTTCTGAGTTTTAAAATCATATCTTTGTGTGATGTTAACCTATGTAATGCAAATAGCTTTTGGTTTGTTTCAGAGAGCCTGCATTGTTCTTCTCGTGTTTTACATGCCACATGAAGTCTGAATTTGTTTTGAAAACATCCAGTAGTAAAAATCTAAATCTAAATTGTATTGTGTTAAATACTTGATCTGTTTTTATGCAATGATTTAATGTCTTTGCAGTAGGTCATCGTCATTAAAATGTTTGGCAAGTCAATATCAATATTTATATGTCAAACACATTTAACCGAAGTAACTGATTTTAAGGAATATAAAAGTATACTCAGGCCTATGCTACAACAGCACATTTATTGTGTGAGTTTCAAAGTGCTATTTTTGTTAGATATAAGTTGAGTAACTTGAGTTTAAATGTAAAAAGAATTCTCCTATTATCGAACATCAGTCGCCATTTGAAAGCAAATATGGCGTGCTGTCTTGCTTCTATGTTCTAAGGCAGTGTTTCCCCATCCAGTCCTCAGGGACCCACAGACCACATTTATGATCTCTTACCGGGAGCTGGGAGAGATCAAGAATATGGACTGTCTGGCAGGGAGCTGGGAAAGAGCAAAAAATGTGGACCGGCTGTGGGTCCCCGAGGACCGGATTGGGAAACACCGCACTAGGGAACTGGCACAGGTAGTTTAGGGAGAATTTAAGACTTCAGCAAGAAGCTCTCAAGTGTGTCATCAATTAAAGGCACCTCGCCTGAGTGACACGAATCAAATGGAACCTAGAGCCCGACCAGCATTCTCCTCTGACTGTGACCGAAAGCGTAGCAGTGCCTGAACGTAATGGGCATTTATTAAGGCGGCATCCCTGGTGAAGCTTGGAGGCAGTGATCTTGACGCTTGTTGCTGGAGTGGAGGGTTTAGCCTGAGGGTTTGCCATTTCACATCATAGTTGCTACCCCAGTTTCCCTCCTATGATCCAAAGGTTATTCCGTTTGTCATTATAAATTGTTTTTTAATGTATCAGAATGAACACTGTCTGTATGTATATGTGCTTGTGTTTGTGAGAGACCAATTTCCATTCTAACCATTCCACACCTTAGGTCATCCAGGCTAGACTATTGCACTGACATCACCAATGTTTTTCTGAGTTCTTTGAAGCCATAATAGACACAAATCCCACCTGGTGTTTCCCACATGTCCAGATCCATACTACTTCCAGAGGGAAGTAACTTTAATCCCCCTTGAGCAGAATAAATTGCACTACAAAAGCCATTTAATGCAGAAAGACTCTGACAGAGGCTGTGCTTATATCTGTGGAGGATTGGGCGTCTTTCTACATGGCCGTCCTCTCCATAGCAGTCATACTTACCTTTATGCTATTCGCATGCTATTCATTATAAGGAATTTCTGCCGTCGATAATTTCTGCCTTTCGTTTTCAGTGTAAGCCTTTATAGATCTTTGCCCTTAGACTGCACTTCATTTAGTCATTATATTCAAGGCCCTTTATTTTTCATAATTTGTCTTTTAATTCAACATCAGGAGAAGCAGTTTGATTATTAAATTTGCCAAAATTGGGTTCATCCAGTGGAAATCTTTTTTTCTTGCATTCGTGCTGTAGAAATCTAAGTGTTTTCCAATTCATTTCACAATCAACGGGATGTTGAACCCTACAGTCTCACAGCACTCGCTCACAAAATTCTCACATTCCCATGGCAACCCAAAATAGAAGTACAATATAGGTATTCACTGCACACTAATTTTAGCTTAATCAAAGCCACCTGAGTCTCTTCTGATTACTGATATTCTTTCTTTAGTACGGCACTTCAACCAATTCAGCCTCGATATACACACAGCAATATCTTCAATTGGGAAATATTATTAGGTTGTGACATGATAGCTATGAATCGCAGAGAGTCGTCAACCTTCCATTGACTAAATATTCTGAAAATGAATATGCAGGATGTTGAAGATGTTTCTATGGGTGTCAGACTGACAGTTTGAGGAAGCACTGTGGTAGATTGCATATTCACTGACAGGCTTGAAGATATTGAAAATCTATCATAGGCCAGTGCTCATATTATCCCACTCAAAGAAGGCAGCTCTGCTGTCTGCATTCATCCTGAATATCGGATCCAGTTTTTAAAGAGTTTGTCCCCCAAGACTCCAAGCTGTAGTTTGTATGTCATAAGAAACAAGAAATATTAAACTGTATCGGGATAAAAGGAAGGTCATTAACATTGTGTTTGAGGGTAAATATGTTTTACTGTTATAAAAACAGTGCCCAAACCAAATGTCCTAACATAAAATATAATGAAACATGACTTTGCCACATAATTAATTAGCTTCAAATAGCACCTGATTAATCTGTCTGTTGACTATTAGTCACCATCACAGGGTAATGTCAGCTTATCTTTCATACCATCAATGCTACTTTCACGCATTACTCGGACTATACTGCATGACACGAGGAGTAACATGGATCTGCTACGAACCAGCAGGGGGCGATCACCATCGCATAGGCCATCAGCAATGCTCGCCAACTGGTGGATTGCAATCAACTGGTCAACCTTTAAGACATTCCTATTAAATCATGACACCATCAACCGACCAAGCCCCAGATCATTTTCTATGTATACGTAGCTATCACTATAAAAGTTTGGACATTGCAGGTGCACAGTAACTGTGGTTTCCACGTACTTGACCACAACACGATGCTCATTACCACAATTATGATGGGGACTGACTTCCCCAGTGCAGTTTATTGGGGTGAAGGTAAAGAGAAGAAGATAGGGCAAACCAGATACCTGCTCTCTCTGCCTTCATGAGGCGCCTATTCGGAGGGAAATCACCCTATTGAAGTGACCGCAGCCTTCTGACTGATCCTCTCTGGGCCATCCGGGTGACTCTGTGTCCTTAAACTGAGAGGTTCGCTGTGACCCTGAATTGGAGAAGCGATCTGGATGGTAGATGGATGTAAAAAATTTGATCATCCAGGGAAGAGGCTCTAATTCATTCAGATTTCCTGGCAGACCACTGTGCTTGTGTTATGGCCAGAAGGAGCTATTTTCCCATGTAAATATTTTTTTTAACTGATTCATAAGATAATCTCGGGATATAATATCCACAGGATGACGAAATGGCTGGGAACCAAATGGGACTTTTACAAACGGAAGAGGGAGCAGGCTTTCCTTTCTTAGCATGAGGAACAGTAAGGAACACGCACTGCTCACAATCACAGTGCCACGGTTTATCTCTAAGCGCGGTTACCGGCCTCCAACACACAGTCGGACGGGCAAATAGCATTGTGCAGCACAATGTGATCGCGACGACAGGAATAAGCATTGGTCTGTCATTCTCCCTCCATTCTTCAATGAAATCATCAGGAGGACAAAGCTGAAGGTCAGGAATTGAACTAAAAATGAGATGAGCTTGGCTGAGTGTTATTTCACAACATGTAAAATGCCAACATTACTTGCTGCCAAGTTTAACGAAGAACCCAAGGCTCAGGCGACAGAGGTGAATACGGTTTGGAGCTTATATAGCTAAAGGCCGTTTAGCACGTTTGTCTTCATTTTTTATCTGTTGCTCTTTTTTTGTTTAAAGCTATATCACCATCTTGGACATTAGCATACAGGGACGCCATATTAGCCACTTCAACATCCAAACACTCCTCCGGAATGATCCTAGCCTTTGAACACTACACAGATATTTTTAAGCTGTGTGACGTAAATTTGCTGGAAACCTCAAAAATGTTCAGTCCCTTAGCATTTGATGTACTCCGTACCTCACTGGGCTCATTTCTCTGCTCAAAGGGCACTCAGCTATGCCCTAAAATGAAAGATTAAGTTAATGTCTCACCATTACAGTTTTTACCAAAAAGGTAGTCTTCTATGCAGTAACATTACTGGGTATATACAGTACTGCTGTGGGAGTATATTCTTGTTGTTGATTATGTTAATCCATGCATGAGAAGTTACTTTGATAAGCTTCTCACTGGAGGCAGCTCTTCGCATTATAAGCAGCGAGAGGATTCTCCTTGAGTTTCCCCATTGATCTTTTGATAACAGTACTGGCCTCTTATTGCCTTTGTGTTTACAGAGACTGGAAGCCAGCCAGGACAACTGTAATGGTATTCATGCCTAGCCCTTGGCTGAACGACTCGGCACTTAGCTCATCCGCGAATGTTTAATGTAGCTGATTCTGACATAGCTTTGTTCGGTAATCCAGGCAAAGAGGACTCAAAGGATGCACGGTGACTTCCTTCCTGGGTAATGGACCCTGCTTCTATTCCCCTTCATGAATTCCGTTCTGCACCTGAGTTCCCGTCTGCATGGCAGCGAAGTTTTTGAGACAGTGTGACATCGTCAGACAGAGCGATCAAAAAAAAAATGAAGCAAGGAACGGTTTCGAGCCAGAGGGCACCTTGGATGGGATGCCAGTCAAAGCAGGACACATAATTTCACCTAACCGTATGTTTTAATACCATGTGGGGAAACCAGCTCACATACAGGAAGAACATGCAAACATCACACAAGTAAATCAATCAATCAATGTCATACACACCTGATAAAATATTCATTACAGTAGGATTATTCTAGTCCAGTGTTTCTCAACCTGGTTCTTGGAAAGTCCCAGACAGTGGTACCGGGAGCTTGGAGGGAGCTAAAATGTAGACTGTCTGGCAAGGAGCTGGGAGGTAGCAAAAACATGAGCTGTCTTGGGGTCCCAGTGGACCAGGTTGAGAAACTCTGCTCAAGTCATTTGTTTACAACAAAACCACAGATTTGTATTTTCCAGCCTCGGCATCACAAAATCATGTTAATACATTTCTACACAAAATGCAGCATATGATTTAAAACCAGTGTACAGTGTTTTTACTGTTATGCAACCACAGCAATTTGCATTTTTTTCATCATGCGAAAAGTTCAGGTGAAAAAGAATTGCAGGGAAATAAACCTATTAGATACTGATTACAATTCCTTTTTGTTTGTGGGCTATAAATCAGTCAAATTTCCTTTAAAAGCACAAAAGCTGCAATAGTCCTTAAGGACATTTAGTCCTGGGTCTCATCACACTGGTGACCATTTGGTTTTTATTATACATTCAGGTTTTCCAATATGAATCTGAATATAAATATAACATAAATCGGGACAATTTGTCTGGCTGTCATATTTTTTGCACTATATTTTGTAAATTGTGTTGTCCATTCTTGCACCCTAGGCTGCCTGTTATACATGCCCTGTCTGTTATATGCACATCACGCCATGGACCTGAAGGCACGGAATTTCATATCAGTGTGTACCATATATATAGCTGTGCTGGCAATAAAGTGAACCCGACTCGACTCGATAAATACAATGAAAGATGCAAAGAAAGCTGCAGAAACACTGAATGACTATGATGCATGAAACAAATAGCCCTCATTGCCTGAGAGATGCTGAGGAAGCGGGTTAGTCAGAAAGTGCTTGGCGTGAATCATATCTCCGCGTTTCTTGACTGACACTATTAATTGAACTTCTAGAATATTACTTTGTGACTGGCTTCATAATTCTACTTTTTAAATGTAGTGATAAGAGGATCCTTAGAGATGCATCTTAGCATAGCCTTGTTACCGCAGGTAAACCTTGATTGTTTCCTACAAATACTGTGTGAGCTGTCCTTTCCGTTGACCTCCTCATTGCTTGGCCAGGATTATATGGGATATTTTACTGCATATATGCCAATTTAAAGACTACAGTCATTACTGTACAACGTAAGTGCAGCGTGCAGTACTGTGCAGTAGTCTTAAGCAGAAAAAAATTGTTTCCCCTGAGGAAAGGTTAGGGAACTGAAGTGGTGTTCATCCAGCCATCCAACTCTATATCAGTATCTTTTTGGAGAATGGAAGAGATTCTAATGGGTTTCTATCATGCTACTCTTAATTTGTATACGTTCTAATACTAAATTGTGCCTTTTGTTCTGAGAAAAAGTGCATTTGTATCCAGATAAATTGCTTTAAACGTTTCTTTTGCACAGTACTGTATACATACACATTGAACAGGTCTGCATTTCTCATGAAACTGTATATTTCACTGGGTGTATACAGGGGCGGGGCCACAGGGGCAATGAAAGCCGATTGGCCCCTGGAGTACCCTGTCCCCTGTCACTCAAACAACTCAAAACATATAATTGGTTCATACGGTTGGGCCCTCTGTATGAATCATGCCCCTTCACCTTGTAAAAATCCCAGAATTGCCCTCCACTCTTATTGATGTTTCTCGGGACTCTGATGAATTCTTCTGTTGTTCACCTTCCTCGTGTCGTAAACTTGCAAAGTCAGGATCCGCGGTTCTGAGGCCCCAGAGCGTATTACAAGCCATTCCCTGGAGATAATTAACTTCTTGTCTACCCTCACAGCGGCTGCCATTATGCACAAGAAGGTCATCCCAGCAATCTGAACAGGAAGTCATTGATGAGCTGCAATGCAATTACTCTCAGCCAGCGACAGGAGCAAGTGGAAACCCACTGAACTCTCTGCCTCTCCTTTACCTTCTTAGCAGTTGGAGCTCATTATTTTAACAATACAAGCACACAAATATTTTATTATTCTCATAATTTTAGCTGTTAAATTGATCTGTTGGTAAGCTCTGCTCCAAATGTTCAAGACATGAAGTACAAACCTTCCATAAAACAAGAAAATCAAAGCCAAACTCATGTACATGTTGTCAAGTCAACGTAAGTATTCTCCCCCCCCCTTACATTTCATTGCTGCTTTTGCTCATGAAAAGTTGCATGATATGGTGTTTGTTGCATCAGTGGCACAAATGGCATCAAAGGTGTGTTTTGAAATGGAAATTTTGATTGCATGAAAACATCTCCAGCATCTCTTTCCTTTCTTCTGAATCCACTCGAATTTATGTTACACGTTTGGATTTTCACACACTTGCAGCAGTTTCTGAGGTGGTACAACAGTTTAGTGAATAGCTGTTTCATAACATTCAAATCCTGCTTCTTCTCCATGTACACCAAATTTTGCATGTTCCCCATGCATTACTTGAGTTTTAACTGGATACTATCGTTTCTTTCTAATAGTTCTAAGGCACTTTCACAGCCCTGACCAGGATTCGTGTTTGGAGGAAGGAGCAATGTCACAATCCTGGTCTGTGAAGTGTTAGTATTATTAGTAGGGTTTATCAAACTAGGCAGGAGGTTCCCCATTCAGGGTCACTCTCAGGCATTCTCTTCAGACAAGAATTTTAGTCAGCACATCCCTATTGATACATATTGACAGGTGTCTTTTCCTGCATTAAAGGTTTTATAGGTGATACAGACCACAACATTTGGCTTTTCCAAGGATTTATGATGTCAGAATGCACCCAGGCCAGCTCCAACCTTCGCAACATTAATCTCCATCTTGGCATCTAACTCCAAGCTCTGTATGTCATCAGCCACAGCCAAAGTGGGGTTTCTGCGCTCCCAAAAAGCTCCACACTGAACTTGCAAATGTTACAATGTTCACTGGATGACTAGAACAATATATCATAAGGGGAAGCATTTGCATATATTCAGTATCCAGGATTGATGATTCAGAGCAAAGAAAGTTAGTGTGAGTGTAAATTCAGGTATCTCTGACTCAGAGGTCAACCAAAACACATATGAAACACATTCATTGGACATCAACATTTATTTATATAGATATATGGCTAACACTTCTTTTGAAGGCCATTCCTTTCAGTATCTATGAACACATAACACATTATAATGCATTCATAAAGCATTATAAACACTGGTGTAAATACTTATTAAAACGCACAACATATTATAGCCATGTTTATTATGCATTATGAATGCCTTATGAAGTTCTCATCTATAATGCACTATAGATAGCCTACCTTCACAATGCAGTACCAAGCATCCTTGATGCTTATACTGACCATTATAATTAGGGGTATAATGATACACTCAACTCACGATCCGATAGGATTCACAACATGATTTTCTCACGATCTTTTAACAGAAAATGCTCCTTTATTTATCTTTCTAAACTGTGAAAAACGTGTCCTCTTCTTAACATTGCAACTGAAATTGAATAAAATACTGTTTTAAAAATCCCAAATCAAAATAAGTAAATAAAAAAATCTTCAAACAAACAAATTAAGGCTTGTATGTGTAGCTTTTCAGCGTGGTTTGTCCTTTTAATAATCTTCGCTCTGGCGGTGGTGAATTGAGTTCACTGTGGTGCCGGTGGACATGCTTAAGCCTGTTCGTTGTGCTATTTGTGTATGTTATCAGTCTTTTACAATGTTTGCACGCAGTTTTTCGCCTTTTTTGTTTACCGGAAAGCTAAAATGCTGCCACACCGCCGATTTAAGATCGGGTGGTGAGTCCATCCATCCGTTTTCTGAAACCGCTTAATCGCACCTGGGATCGCAGGGGTACTGGATCCTATCCCGGTGTTCCGGGCAATTCAGTTTCCCTATGTTTCCCCTGTCTATGAGGAAATAATGTTTCCCTTAATATTAAAGCAAAGAGGTATGTGAAATGTTTGAAAATCACTCAGGTATATTATCACATGTGAATACAGTAGATCGTCACGCATAATATAGTCTTATAAGCAATACTATACCGTTTGAAATATTTATATCCCGCGAAATAAATACTTTCATTTATTATTTGTAAAAACAAAAAACATCGAAAAGGCATGTGATGATTTAAAATATATGGCTTGTTTACCTCAAGAGCTTCATAAAAAGACATGAAAACAACAGCGAAACCGTGTACAAATCAACGCGCAACAGGGGAAACATAGGGAGACTGAACTGCCCGGAACACCGGGAACAATGGGCACTCGCCAACACACCACATGGCACAGACACTCACACAACTACAGGGCCAACTTAGACTCACCAATCAACCTATCCTGCATGCACACGTTCGGTCAAAACCAAAAGCTGATGAATGACGTCGATGTGAATACGTAGTGACATCTGACATCAAAGTGACGTTGTGAAATGAAATGTAATATTATTTTTCTGTTAAAGTTCTATGAAGTACTCTTAAAGTAGCGATTCATTTTCCACATCAGCCAGTTTAAGTCATCATACATTTACCTCGATTTTTAACTGATTCTCGATTCATTGTTGCAAGCCTAATTATAATGCTTTATGAAGTTATCTATAGTGCATTATAGAAGCTCTTCATTGGAGCTTATAAAGTGTTATAATTAATACTGTAATGGCTTAAGACTGTCAAGAAGATACTGTAATACTTTTAGTGACCATTATAATGCATTACACAGGTATCTATAATGCATTATGGATGAAGTAAAGTGTTGGAGTTATATGCTTTATTTATATAATTGAATGGCAAAGTAACACCCAAATATACAAGCATGTAACATTTCAGGTCAATCACACTTAATGTAATACGAAACACTCTTATTTGTATGAGACACGCCTCATGGAACAGTGCAAGCACCTAACTGAGACTATCCAAACGCGTAATGAACAAAAGGTGTCTCTGCCAGTTCAGTGGATGGATGAGACACTCTCAGCAGTGACAAGTATTTACATCAGGAGATAAGGATTTGAATTTCATTAAAACGCCAACATAGATAAGAAGGTAGTTTGCTAGTAATTGTTTTGTATATGAAGATAAATCCAGTGAGTTTGCTTACAATGATTTAATGAGGTCATTCATGCCATAAAGAAATCAGTAATAAAAGACTCAGTATTTAAAATAAAACAAGGGCCATTAGAAAGTGTCTCAAATGTGTGCAGCTCTTTGTAAACAATGTAACAATGTAGATTTTCAGAAACATTTGAGAAGTGTGTCAAAATATCTAAGGTTCCATCCCAGTTTCTTCAGTACAATTGAAAGATCGGTCTAGTTTCCTTCTATAGATGCAGCAACTGCACAATGCCCCAAAGGCCTGTTTCCTCTTTGCCAGTTGTCACCAGTGTTGGTTTTATGATGTAGCAGATGACCTGGAACATCACCCTCGGTGGACATTTATCGCCGGAGCGTGGACCATCTAGTATTAGCTACCATGTAAACACAGGATACCGGCAGCGAGGTGTGTGGTATTCAGACACACAGAGCTTGCACGAGGCAGGAACATTAGTCTATGTGTGACTCTTTAGGGACCCAATTAAGTTATTTATTACTCAACACATTCTTTGGAATTCATAGTCATGCTAATGTATGCAAAAGCAGTCGTAATCAGTTATATTGTCAACACTGCCTGTACTGTGGTAGAGGGGTGAGTAGAGATGGGATTTGCATTCTGCCCGTGCTGTTTTTGCTTCCGCCTGTTTGCCTGCATCTTCCTGTCCCCGGTCTCAGAAGTAGGGTGTTACATTAACAGAAGCAGATGTTGGTGTGATTTACAGTCTAACTTGAAACAAGTTAGCTGTCAGTAGACATGCCAAGAGAAGCCTTGCTGTTATACGTTTGCGAAGGATATCTGAGCGATTTCTGTTCGATATCCAGCTGTGTAAGGTAGATCAGTGTCAGCTGTGAAATTTAAGCTACAGTCTATATTGTAAATTTGAAATGGTTCTGGTATGAAACAAAAATGCATAATTAAATGAATAATTTATGTGAAGTCAAAACAATACAGCCTGCGATTATTATGAATGAAATGAGTCACTTGAATGCAATAACTCATTTCAGTTTTTAAAAGTGTAATATGTTTATTGCATGCATGTGTATTGGCCAGTTTGGATTATTGAGGGGGGGGGGGTTAATTTACGCCCATGTATGTATGTATGTAGAAGGCCTATTAGCTGATGGAAGCACTTTTGGCAGCAGTTGTGTCTCTGCTACTTAGTGTGACGTGGCTCCGGAGCTTCTCTCAAAGTCTCTGCTCTCTTATCACAGATTCTCAATGAGATTCAGTTCAGGAGTTTCAGCAGAGCACTGGAGGTCACTCACTCCTGCCTGGCTGTGCTATGCAGCTGGTGCTCTCTGAGTTGACAGTTTTAAGTTTTCCCTCAGGTAATAACCTTCTGCTCTCTTTTGAGGAGGAGCACAAGCCGTGCTAAAGATGGATTATTCATTACTCTTTAGTCTATGGCAAAAAAAAGGTGCTTGACGTTTAAAATACGAGGACAATATTTTTTGTTGCGAGCTTTGATCCTTGAACTGGGACTAGAAATAGGCCCTGGCCTTTGGGGTCCCCCATAGCACCACGGTAAATTTTGCCAGCTGACCGGGCAATGGGGTCCCTCACAATGAATTTTGCCAGCTGACCGGGCAATGGGGTCCCTCACAATGAATTTTGCCAGCTCACATACCTATAGGCCCACCGGGAAAATACCCCATGTGCCAGATGGCCAGTCCAGTCCTGCTCCTTAGGCATTATCTAGATAATAAACACTTATTTTCATCATTTTCCTTCATACATTTCTCACCCTTTGCCTAATATGGGATTTTCAATGACATATTTTCCCAGTGAGTGAATATTTGCTTGAAAATTACCTCCTGACCATTTGTTTGCAATATGAAATCATGAGAGACACTTAACTATAGACAGAAGGTACTCAACTAATTATCTGCCTTGCCAAGGTTACGTTGTGCATGGAAAAGTAATTTAAGTTTCTCTATAATGAGAAGTTCGGATAGCATATTCAATCAGTTGTTAAATGTCCAGCTGACTCACTTAAAACTGATCGCCACAGTAACAGATGTGTTAAGTGCGCAGTTGTTGAAATCCTGAATGACCAAAATTTTTGCAGATAAACTCGGTTTTTCAAATGGGCTTAAATGACATGCGGCAGGCACATCGATTTATTCCGAGGCTTAATTTAGCCCGATGTTTATGCATGTTGTCTGTGGGTTATATTTATGACTCGCAGATCACAGCATGACTGTTTTCCGCCGCTCCTTGCCGATTCATCAACTTGTTCAGTTTGATTGATTGAGTTTATCTTCGGTAATGTCCTCATTGTGACAGTGATAGACCGCTGCCTCACTCTCCACATTCTTCCTTAAACATAAAGGAAGGAATCACTTCAGGCAAAGTCACTTCAGTCTGTGTATATAGTGATGTAGGCCTTCAGTAGTAAAGCTTAGAGATGCAGTGAGGTTGTATAACACACGGCATATGGAAAATGAAAAAATATGCATATCATTTAGGACTGAACAAACTGATTATTCTTCAATACCCAGGATGTTCCTATTACTGGAAACACTGGATTATTACCTAGGAAGACTATTAAATGGTTCAGAAATGTTTAGGGTTCTGGTTGCCCATTTGGAAGATGTGAACAATTTAAATATTTTTTAAAGGTTTACAAAATATTGAAATGGTTGACCTCAAGAGAACAATTTGTATTGCTTCAGGGTGAATTAAAATCAACAGCTTTTAAGAAAGGCTTAATATTAAAAATAATAATAACTGGATAAATTATATTTATGATACATATGATAAATCATATATAGTAATATATATAATGTGTCTAATAAAATGTTTGTCAAATTTCAGTCACAAAAAACATGCAGTGTGCTTATTCCCATATAACATGCTTTGTCAGAAGCCTAACGAACATTTCATTTAGGCAACTGAAAAGAAACATTAATTATAATCAAGTATTCAAAAAGAAAAAAATCCATGTCCATGATTAATGTAAAAACTTTCAAAAACTATGCTATGTCAATAAAACATTATCATGGGTTACAATATAATAAAGTTATAAATTGCACGCAGTGGTTCAGTGAAATCAGAAGCAAGTTTACTGTTAAGTAGCTCATAATTCTGTAAAACATCCTTGACATTAATTTTTGCATCTTTGTCATAAAAAATGTTGGTTTAACATGAAGCACTTTCTTGTTATTTATTTTTAAAGTAAATTACTCAGACTTTTTATTGTGCATTTTGTTGAACTATATAAACTGACAAATGCAGTTGTGTGTTATAGCAGTGGTCACACTTCCTTTCAGCAATACTGTCCAGGTAGAAGTTCTGCTGCTCTGTTGGATGCTAAGTTTCAGTACTCCTTTATAAATCATCCTCCTTGTACAAATGAGACACATTAGAGCCTCTTTACATATTCACATCCTTACACTTACAGAACTGACATCTTCTCACATTCTACATTTAGGGAAACAATTAAGGGAAACATAGAAAGTTCCTTTTCGCCCCTAGAATTGTAACTGACTGCTTAAGTGGTTGGTTGCATTGCACTGGCAGGCAAGAAGCCTAATTTCCTTATTCAAATCCTTCTATGTGTGAACTTCATTTCCATTCCCCCATTCTCCAGTAAATGGGAATGATGGATCAGTCACTATCAAATGTTTGTACCTTCACAGTGTTCTCTTTGGGCTCAAAACCGCCATTACAGATGGGCTCAGACTTGGTATCTTCTGAATTAAGGAGGAGGTCATTACTCAGATTTTGTGTTTGAGCTCCCCTGGCTGTTGTCGACCAGGGACTGGCTAGATGACACCGGTGTTTCCCAATCCAGTCCTCAGGAACACACAGACAATCCACATTTTTGCTCCCCCCAGGGAGCAATAATGTGGGCTTTCTGGCAGGAAGCTCAGAGGGAGCAGAAACATGGACTGACTCTGGCTCCCCGAGGACCGAGTTAGGACACACTGTTTTAAATTGTCCCTGAGCTCCCAGATCCCCCTCAAATCGAACGCTGGTTTGACTGGAATTAAGCAGCAATTTCAAGCTCATAAGGAAAGGAGAGGGATTTCTGAAATGTGGCTGCACCGATTCTTCCTCACCCTCGTCGCGTCGTTCCTGGCTCGCTTCCCACTTGAATGTGTCTTTGTGGGAGCTGAGAATACTCTCTGGCTCCAAAGCAGATGTAGGAACCTGTTGGCTCATTTGTCAGCCTCCACAACCAGAGTCTCCCTCATACCCCCATCCTCTCGCAGACATTTCATTTTCAGCAGCAGAAAACAGGGTCATTGAGATCACTGGCAATAACTGCAGTTTTGTCCCAACAGATAAGGACAACCTCCTTGGCCCAGTGTAACATATGAAACTGGCACCCACTTCAGCCGATAATATTTACCCCAACAAGCTCCTACAACAGCAGCACCTTTTCACTCGATAAAGACAACCTGAAAAAAACAAGCGGGGAGCTCTCCTTCAAAGGGCAACTTTGGGGTTCAAATGTGAATCTTTGCTTTCTTCCCTGGCTTTCTCCGTTTAATGACGATTTCCTGCAATTGATTGAATGATTTAGGATTCCGGCATATTTTATTTCTACTTTACAGAATGTCGATTGGTACAAATGTTCACATTTGTCCTTAAAGTTTACACTCTGCTTCCATGCCCTAAACAACTGGCATAGTTTATTTTGTACAGGGGAAAAAAACTATAAACACTTGCATTGACATGTTGTCTTTCTTGGGCGTATAAAGTTTGGGTAATAAAGAAGGACTATATTTTTAATTAATATTGATATCTTTTCAGTATGCATTACTTCTCTGAAGGTTCTAATCTGGACAGAATTTTATGGCCTAGTTGTTGATGCATGATGGTTCAAAAGAATCTGTTTCATGGGTATTGTAGTCCTATTAGTCATTGGAATCCCAGTCAGAGACCTCAAATCACAGGGTTCCCATGTGGGTTACGGTAAAGCTTACTGAAACAGAGTGTGACCGCAATGTTCACTAACCATTGATATGGTTTTGTTTATGACTTGGTTGGATCTGAGAGACTTTGTATGGCTATTGGTCGCTAAAAGCAAATAATTATAGACCGATGCAACCATTTTCTTAGGCGCGTAATGCTGGGCAGGAATCTACAGTGAGAATTTTATGATTGTTTCTTTTTATTGGTCCTTTAAACACATGAAGTTGCATCAATACTGAAAATCTGTGTGCACACAAAGGACACAATAGACCACATGCAGTTACATTATAATACAGCAATTATTAAATTACATCTGACTCCCACAGCCTCATACCCCACATTTTCATTACTATTTTAATTGATATTTTTCCTCCTTTCAGCACATTATTAGTTATTTGTCTTACATTGTATCCATGTAGACAGAAACCAATTGTTAAAGTTTCCATTAAACTTTATATGAATGTCTGCAACGAGAGATAACAAGCATACAGCAGACTCACGGACTGTATGAAGCTGTATGAACTCATCACTGCTGCACTCCGCAACACATTTTAGTCATTTTAATAGAGCCATTTCAGTGATACTGGGATTATGTTTTAGGGAAAAATTAAGTTGGGGCCTCCCTAACAGAGCTGTTTATCATTATTACGTGAATAAAAATGAGACAGTTCAATTTGCCCGTGCATTTGAAAAGTTTTAAACATCATTGTTTACCATAAGTGGATGTGAGGGCTCGTGGCACAGGAAATGGGCACCAGGAGGAACCGCCAACATTGTCTCTTTGGATGACACTGCATTCTTAGAATTCCATTGGGTACTTCTTCTTCATGCACACCACCTTTGCACACTGGTCAGCACTGTTGTCTGACACCCCTGGGACCAGAGTTTGAGTCTCTGCCCAGGTTCCATCTGTGTGTACTTTACATGTTCTCCTCATGTTATCATGGGGATTCCTCCAGGTACTGCAGTTACCCCCCCCGCACACACACACACATACACATAGCTGGAAAATAAAACATACTGAAATTCATTGGAGTTGCCAAATTGCCCATAGGAGTACATATATGAGTGTGCCTTGTGATGGGTTGGTGCTCTGTCCTGGGTTGTTCCCTGCCTTGTGCCCATAGACACTGGAACCCCCCCCCCCACACACACACACACACACACAACCCAGAATAGGACAATCAGCTACAGAAAATGGATGGATGAATTCTTCTGGAAAGTTTTTCATTTTAAGCATAGTACATTTTAAAGGAAGAGCAACAAATGTTTTATTAAACAATAAATTTGTGTAATGTTAGAGGCACCTCTCCATACCCGAACAATCTGCCAGCGCAACAATTAGGCTGA
>JAODUD010000127.1:24759942-24772332 GCA_026784285.1 Stomatorhinus walkeri
TAAACTTAAAACTTCTGCCCCCCCCCCCCCCCCCAAGAACAGGTTACCTTAGTGTGTTTTAATATTTTTAGATGTGCACCCGATGTTCATGAAATTGACTCTCCAGCAGTGACAATTATAGCTTATACCGGAGTCAGCTGCAGGCAGGTTTATCTTCTGCTTTTGTCTATAAACCTCCCTGAAAGCTCAGCTTCCATCCACCCTCTGATCAGGGAACCCTCTGATCTGCAATATGAACCCTTATTCCCATACATAATATAACCTCATGTACTTAATCCTGATCATGGACAAATGCACTCTGTGACACTTGCTTTAACTGCTAATCTAGCATCTTAAAACTCACAAAAAATTCATTACTCGCTACACATTCCTGCAGTGACTATAGCTGCTCATCTTGCACTGCAGTAAAGCTCAGCCTCGACTAATGTAAACAGAGACTGGACCAGTTTTTTCCAGGTATCGCCTCAGGATGGGGATATGGCTTTATTTTGGACACCACGATGAATTTGAGTAAACAAAACAAGGTTATTCTTGAAATACTGATAGAAATGCTTGTAGGGGAATCTCAGATTAGGCGCCACACCTACATAATCTGATCCGCCTTTTTATTCAGGCAGATATCCTACATGACAGACAAAGCAAACTGTTAAGCAGATATACTGATACTTGTTACGCACCACGCCACCTTTGGCTTTCTGCAGCGGGATCAAGTCAAGTACACTAACAGTCTAGTAAGCATGAAGCCACCCCATCTGTGAACACCAAGGGGCCGCAATACAAAACTGTGGATTCATTTCATTCAGCAGCTCAGAGGAATAGCTACTGGAAACAATTCTGTAACTAGTTTAGTATTTATAGCCGTGACATTTTATTGGAAAAAACATTTCAAATGTGTAGCATATAATGGAACATATAAAGCTTTATATACATATAAAGGATGAAGCTATACATTATTGAGGTGATATAAAGCATATGAAATAATATCATCATTTTATTATTTATTCAGTTAGTTAATTTAACATTTGCGTTTTTGGTTATTCGTGAGCTGGCCATGAACAATTAAATGGCACTATTTTGAGAGCGTACCGAAAGATCACAAAGACTCACAGACAATTTGTAAGATAAAACTATATAAACAATACTAAAATGATTTTGATCACATAAAATCATAGCATGTATAAATATTAGTGTTATTTAATATTTATTAGTGTAAGTGCATACTACATCAGGGGTGCCCAACTCCAGTCCTGGGGGGCCGCAGCCCTGTGTAGCTTAGTTCTTTCCCTGTTCCACCATAAATGATTCAGCTCAACAGCTGTGTGGTAATTAGCAAGGTGCAGGACTCTGGCCCTCCAGGACTGGAGTTGGGCACTCCTATACTTCATGTTTAATATTAAAAGTGATTTTTGATTAAAACAAAGAAGTATCTTGGCTCGGGTACGTTGGGTGTCAGAGTCAGCGTCAGTACAACCCTGCCCTACATGTCTTCTCCCTGTTTTGCCAGCAGGTGTCATTGGCCATCCTGTTCTCCTCCCGGTCCCTTGTCTGTCAGCCGCAATGTGCTCTCCCTATTCCCTGACCTGCCACACGTCTCAACAGGTTGAGTATAGGTTGGAGGCTGGTTAATGATCAGTCTTATCGCTTTCTATTCATTTGAGTTTCTGTTCCCCAATGTTTTATGTTTCTTGTTCTAGATTTGTCCTCCTTGCAGTCTGTTCCGGATTTATGTCGTACTTTGCTTTCTTGTTTATCTTCATAGTGTAGAATACTCCAGTTCCTTAGTTATGTGTTCATTAGTATCAGTTGCTTCACCTGTGTCTTGTTTCCCTGTGCCCTTGTTGATTGGTTGTTATTGATGATTCACACCTGCCCTTTGTTAGTCCTTGTTATCAGTGTATTTAAGTACCTGCCTTTGTTCATTTCCCTAGTTGGTCATTGCCCATGTTACTGTGTGTTGTCTCGCCTTGATTTTCTAGTTGCTGTTTGTCTCTTTGTTGCCTGGCTTCCCGAGCATGTTGATTTATGGTTCTATGTTACTTGTTGTTTCGCCTATTTAGTTCTGACCCCTTGTGGTGGTTTTCCTTTTGTTGTTTTTGTTAATTAATATGTCCCTTGTCCCTTGCCACTGAGTGGATCGTCGCCTTTTTCCCGCCCGTGCCACGCCACGCCACGCCAGGCAGTAACAGTTTCGTCATGCAGCGACGTCTCAGTAAACAGCCTCACTCATCTGTTAGCTGTTTCTCTGACCATGTGATCTTGTGTTTCTTGCAGTGGCATTTTAACTTTTCAGTATGATTTTGCATTTTCAATAATGGGCCCAAGTATTATCTGCTAATTTCCACATTTGAGGGGATCTTCCACCCCTAAGCCTTACATGAAGGAGTGACTTTACTAATTTTGTAATATGAAGACATACAGTTAGAAGTAACCCATTGGAATAGACTGTGAAAAGGAAATTAAAAGATAAAATCATTCACTAATTTAATTTCGCTGTCAGAAATGAGTGAATTCTGGTTGGCTGAGGAGGCAACATGGTAACGGCACAGCTGTTGGAGAAGTAGGAAGAAGGACGAAGGACTCGAGGGCAGGCACTGCGGTGAAAGGGGCTTTTAGTAAACTCATAGCATATAAACGGGAAATAAAATCACAAGGGATCAAGAACGGGAGGAGCGGAGTAAGGCAGGGTACAGGCAACATGAAGGTACAACGTTAATGACCGAAGCAGGGCAACAAGCTTCACATGTGGCTCATCAAGGCCACGTGAGGGAGGAGACAAGAGGGTCAGGCAGACCTGGCGGGCAGGACGTGACAGTAGTCATCCATAAAAATATAGGATCAAATAAGTGTTGTGACTGATATCTGGTGATAAAGGTATCTCACTTGTACTGGTAAATACATGCAGGTTTTGGCAAGAGAAGGCACCTCTTGCCCCTAAGATACAGACTTGCATTGATTGGGTGGCGGTCACAGTCCACTCAGGGTGGTCATTCTCCAAGTTGTCTAGTTTTGAGGGAGCAGCAGGCCTATAAGCAGTTGCCTTACCCATTGTCTTCTCTCCTTGACCATTCTCCTCAGTGTAATTTCTTAGCGGCTCTGGAGAAGCTAGGCCTGTTTACGCTCCTTCAGACTGGTCTTGAGTTAACCTCAGTTACCTTTATCCTACATGGAGCTCATCGCCCTCTGCTGGTCTGCAGCCGATTCCCAGCAGTCCAGGTCCCATTCGTCATCTACTGTCCTTCATCTTGCATGTATGTATCCCGTTTAGGGCTGTGCAGAGTCTCTTTCTGCCTCCCCGTCCTATTTTATCCAGGCATACTTCATGTGGCTTCCACAAAACCGATAACACGGCTGCCCGCGACGGTGGAATGATGCAAGCCGATTCCATGGCTGCGGCGGAAAGGCGGGAGGCGGAACATTCGCACGGGTGCCGGCATCGCGTATGAGCCGGCACAGTACGGATTAGCTGCATGAAGAAGCAGCCGCTCTGTGGAATCGGCTGGTGTGGCGTTTCCCTGGAAACGTCTCATATAGTGTATGTGACTAGACTGAGGGGCGTCTCCCTGCTACTTCCAGCAAGAGGCCAGAGTTGATGCAGTGAATGCCACCTGGCCCTCAGAGGTATTGTCCAGAAGGTCACGTGACAGCTGCTATCACCTGCTTATCTCTGCAAGGGCCCCTTCACACATCAGCTGACAGCGTTTGGCTGGGAAGTGGCTCGACAATAGGCTTAATTAGCTCTGCTCACAGCGCCTAAATTGAGAATTTCTAGGAGTCTGAATTGGGACGGATTCAATTTGCTGCCCAACCTTCCAGCAATCACGCTGCCCTTCTTTGTGTATTTCAGTAAATATTGGAGGGCATTGTGGCGTCACCCAGAGTGCCGCATGGTGACTCAGTGGTTTTCTTTGCATAGCTCTATCTCGCTCTGCCATGCCCTTGCTTTTTCACCATTCCCCCCCCCCCCCAAATAGCCAGACCTGAGAGGTCATTAAACAGTTTTCTCTAGAAATTTCATTTTGGTTTTTTTTTTTTGGCTACACATTTTTGATTGACATTAAGACATGACTCTGAACTGTTGTAGGTCATGTTCCAGAACACCCCCCCCCCCCACCTCCAGTAAAAAGTACCTATTACATTAAATATGATTGGTAACCCCTGTCTAAATCCTTCATACAATACTCAGAGCCTGAATATGTATTAAATATTTCATTGATGACTCACAGAACAACTTAGAAACAATGGAGGAGCGAAAAATGACACGGAGGTTAGACGAAAAGCAAAATCACAAAATAATGCAAAATTAAATTATAACTACTGTCATGACCATGGCTTGACTCTGAAATGACTGGACTATTTGCATCAAATACTGTACCATCATCTTCAACAAAACAATAACGTCTATAAGTAAATTCTACTGCAGACTCTGTTGATGTACATATATTTTCCATTGCTAACAATTCTAGGGCTTTGTATCAACACAAGGTCTTGCACTCTATTAGCATAGAGGTGAGAGTTTCTGGGGAGGCAGATACGTTCGTTTCCAGAGGAAATATAATAATATAATAATATAATAAATATAATAAATAATTTTATATATAATAATATAAAATAATATAATATAATGATGTGGCTGATGACCAGTTGGCAGGCTGTGAAAAGTATTTTATGAATAAAGCAAGCATGCTGTATCAATGAACATTTGGATACACAGGAAGGAATACTACAGATGTCTATTAAAAATCTTTACTCATACCTATTCCCCCATTTGGCTGTCAAAATACTGCAAAACATTAACTTTGACAAGGCCTAATTTTACTACTTCACTAGTTTTATTAATGCTGTAGACTGTTCCGGGAAGCCTTACATTCCAATTCCTTGAGTCTCCCAACCAATGTTGGAGGGTTCGCAACCCTACATACACTACATGCATTAGGACACACTTCTCACTCATTGAAGTCAGGTGTTTCATTCAGACTCATTGCCGCAAGTGTATGAAATCAAGAATTTAGCCATGTAGTCAGGTTTCGAAACATTTGTGAAAGAATGGGTTGTTCTGTAGAGCTTAGTGAATTCAAGCATAGTTCTATCGAGGGGTGTCACCTTTGGAATAAGTCAGTTTGTGAAATTTCTTCCTCGCTGGATATTCCGCAGTTAACTGTAAGTGGTATTATTGCAAAGTGGAAGCATTTAGGAACAACAGAAACTCAGCCACGAAGTGACAGACCATGTGAAGTAACAGAGCGGGGTCGCATAGTACGTAAAAGTTGCCAACGCTCTGTTGACTCAGTAACTGCAGAGTCCCACACTTCCTCTGGCATTAACCCCAGCATACAGACTGTGCCAGGAGCTTCATGGAATGGGCTTCCATGGCCCAGCAGCTGCATGCAAACCTCACATCGCCAAGCGCAATGCCAAGCATGGGATGGAGTGCTGTAAAATGCGCTCTCGTGCAGTGGAAATGTGTTCTGGGGAGTGACAAATAATGCTTCTCTAACTGGCAGTCTGATGGACAAGTCTGGGTTTGGTGGATGAACTTTACCTGCCTGACTGCATTGTGGCAACTGTAAAGTTTGGTGGAGGAGGGATAATGATACAAGGTTGTTTTGCAAGGGTTGGGCTGGGCCCCTTAGTTCCAGTGAAGAGAACTCTTAATGCTCCAGAATAATAAAGACATTTTGCATAATTCTGTGCTTCTAATATTGTGGGAACAGTTTGGGGAAGAACCTTTTCTGTTCTAGCATGACTATGCAACAGTGCACAAAGCAAGGTCCATGGGTGAATCTGGTGTTGAAGAACTAGACTGGCCCACACAGAGCCTTGACCTCAACTCCACTGAATACTTTTGAGATAAACCAGAACTGAGATTGCAGCCCTTCACATCCAACATCAGTGCATGACCTCACAAATGCTCTTCTGGAAAAATTCCCACTCCAAAATCTTGTGGAAAGCTTTCTCCAAAGATTGGCAGCTGTTATCACTGCAAAGGGCATTTTACAATGGAGTGTCATAAAAGTTATTGCAGATAATGGCCAGATGTCCCAATACTATAAATATAAATATCGCTAACTAGTGGTCCTCCATCACCATTCCAATCCATACAATATGGAGGATATGCTGGTCTCTTTCCATCTGGTGAGAGAGAGCACATTTTGTGGGCCAGAGAAAACCTCGTACATTGTCATCTGGAACAACATCTGTATTGATCGCTCATATCGCGAAGCGTCATCCTCAGTTTTCAACAGAGAACTTTCCATTTTTCTCCCCGGCGTGTTTTTTTGCCCATCCTCCATGCAGTTGAAGGCTTTCCCATCACACTGATAGACCGTTGCTGACAGCCTCTTCCGGCTATAGGGCCCCACATGGAGGTGCAAGTGCTCCGGCACGCCTGGGCTAAGAGCATCACAACAGCCGTCTCCACCTGGGTGGCTTGGCACACGAACCCTTTGCTTGTAATGCTGATGAGCACATGTGACCAGACACGAAGCATAGAAACACTTGTCTTACTCTATGCCTGATCACAGCAATTGTCAGTTGGTAGCATGAACTGTCTTGTGTACACGTCCTAATTTTTTCATGTTAGGTATATTTTTATACATTTTTATTCCTACATTTTACATAAAAATAAAAATCTGAATAAAGAATTTTCTTAATTATATTTGTAATTTCCATTTTATCCTCAGATTATGCAAAGATGTTCCACAGATATGAATAAACTTGATTAGTTATAATCATGGGTTTGTCAGCCAGTGTTTGATTGTATTACAGGATGCGTGTAACTTTTTCAGAATGAGCTAACTAGTTTAATCATAAGTAGAAGAGGTTCGGAGAACCACATGCATAAATTTGAGAAAAAAATCTATATTGTATCACAGCACAGCGGTTACCTTGTCAAACGTTCATGAATGTTGCAACTCACCTGAAACCATGTGCTTGCATTAGGTGTTCATTGATCCTGAAATATTATTGAGATAAACGTGATGATGCTCTATTCAGCATACATGTCATTATGATTAATGTCAGTGTTAAACCATTTTACCCATTTTGTCATTGTATTGATATGAAACATAAATGAGTATGAATTCTTGGGTTTAAAGCAAATTTATGTGACGATTCACTTGACAGCATCCTGACCCTCACCTTCAGTGATCTGCATGGCGTTCTCCTGTCAAACCCCATTAAGGACGAGTACACAACTGCTGTCTGCTTGTAATGTTCATATAACGCTCAAAGCACACGATTTCTCACATGGGGCTTGTTAGCCTTTGCAGCTGAACAGAGATTTAAATTGCAAACGGTGTCTTTGTTGTGTGGGGCCAATATCTACCTATTACCAGTAACTTGGGTAAGAAAGAGTGTAACATAGGCAGCACTTAGCGCTGTGAATTGTTAGCAACGTACAGGTCACTCCAGGTATGTTTTATTCACTGAGCACACTGACTTGTACAGGGTGGGAGATAACATGACGAATTTAGTGCATCAATGAAAATTAACTGGTATTTTCATTAGTCGTCATACTGATAACGTGCAGTAACATCTATCCAAACAGCTGAGTGGGGTACAGTCAATCTGTGTAAAGGTACTTCATGCAGAATGCTAATTATGAAAACTGGGTTCCTTGCAGTATCAGTGAAAAGCAGGTAGGGAAGGCAATCGAAGCAAGTCCCAAATTAAACTCAAGCCGCTATGAAGAGAATAAGTAAGTTATACTGACGATAATACACGGTGTATCAGCAGATTAACATGTATTGTTTTATCACATTTGAAAGAAAGCTCATCAGGATGGTTACAATTAAATATGTGATTTAGTTCATTTCTGCTGGGATTTCCTCATTGGCTGTGATCACACCCCTGGGTTTATGGTGAATCATGTATTTATAATCATTACCCAGGCAAGGTCGACCCGCTCACTAACACAAAGATATCACCAAGTGAGGTATATGCATGACAAGTGTGTCAGCGAAGAAGGGCTGGATGGAAGGGACCACTGAGAAGCATGAAACACCACCTTCAAACCATAAAAATTATATTCTATCTATTTATCTGTGTTCATCCCGTCTGCGGTTCATTTGTGCTGCTGTTGCAGGACATTTTTCTTCTGTTGACCTCAAATTCCCTAAGCAATTTTTTTCACTTTATTCTCATCTGAAGTTTTTCCTCTATATTTGTGTTGGACTTTATACAATAGAGTATGCATTTAATTGGTAGTAAATGTGATATATGGGTCATTCATATAATCTCTTAGACATTTTCCCATAGCAATCTATACATCAAAGTCTTTCTATTTTTAAGTCTTTTGCAATTTATGATTTCTTTTAAGATGTAAGAAGTGCAAGAAAACTGCACTATCATACACATTCAACATGATTAATGAGAAATAGGTAGCATGGTGACTCAGTGAGCAGCTTCTGCTCCTTCAGAGCTGAGGGCCTGATCCCACACTGGGATTTTGCATATTCCCCCATGTGAATTTCTTCCGAGTCTTTTTTCGCTCCATCACACTGTTCATAAAGCATGCTGTTAGGTGAACGGCCCATAGTGTGTGATTATGCATACGATTGTGATGTGTCCTGCATTGGACTGGCTTCCTATGCAGCAATGTCCATGGATCACCGAAAATCTATGGTATGGAAACTGAATCAGTTAACATGGTTTCTGTCCAAAAATTGTCCTTTTTATGTGGTTGTGGGTTTATCTAAGGTCCCTGTGGTAATATCCGCCAGCATCATCTCCACACCAGGTCATATAGTTCTGTAATGTTCATCCCGCATTAAAGGTTATTGAAAATGAAAGGATGGACAGATGGTTTTCTAAAAGGCACACCTCTATTTTCAGTAGCTGCTGCAGCGGTTGGCATCTTGTTGATGGAGGATGATATCTTTGTGTTAGTGTACTGGGTCAACCTCGCCTGGGTAGTGCTTATAAATACCTGATTGGTTGTCATGGTGGCTATTGATCATGAGACATGTCTGATAGGGAGGGGCGGGGCGGGGTGAATGAGGATGGGATTGGGGGCTCTGGCTTTCAGAAGGCATCTGAATCATCATCTGTCAGGGTGAGGTTCACCACACATCAGGATGGTAATTGCCTGTCCTCCATCCCAAGCTCAGTTGGGTGCCATCAAGGCCGCGTCAGACCAATAACAAACACACATATCTGTGACTTATGGTACAGAAGGTGTGGGGAAAGTACTGGAGCTCATGGCTGCGGTGGAGTTTGAACATCTCACCTCACTCTAAAAAAAATGTATCAGTGCTGGACCCTACTTCTAGTATGTCACTACAGTGTGTAAACATGGTGCAGCAGAAAAATCTCAGCTTCTCATCCCCTGTCAGAGTACTGAGTCGACAAGGTGATTAGACTCTACAACTATTAATTGAGACCTGCTGTGTGTTCACCTTCTGAACCAAGCTAAGGTTTTTGCTGTTATATCCTAACTGAAATCCCTGGAAACGAAGTATCGATCTGTATGAAATATTTATCTGAAATGTAAAAGTGCAGGATTATTCTTGCCACTTCCTTTAAAAATATCTATAAGCAAATACAAATTAATGATTGGTGACCTTCAGGATTTGCATAGTTTACGTATACTTAAACTGTGGGGCGTGCCCCCCTGGTGGTATGTGTAGGAATTGCAGTGGGGCTGAGGTACGCGGGGAAATTAGATCTGTTTCTGGGTTTGTGGTAGGGGCAGACCTGTGTCAGTTTCAACTTACACAAATATGAAAAATAATGCCTGTCCACATTATATGATGCTAATAAATTAAACTGATAACTAAAGTTTATTTGGGCTCAGTGTTTGTGTGTGCGTGGGTGGGGGAGGTGTCAGAACAAAGATATTTGCCTGGGGGGGACTGTTAAAAAAAGTTTGAATACCACTGGTCTAAACAATTTTAACAGTATACTACTCTGTGCTATGACTCAGTAACTTACATATATAGTGTGAGGTTTTGTTATGTCTAACGAAAAATATGCCTGGTCTTTATTGTATCTCAGGTTTAGACTATTTCCCAACACCATGTTGCAGGTGATTCAGCATAGAATTCTGACTATGACAGAATACATTTTCCATCTGCAGCTTGGAGGATGTGTGACAATGGTTAACTAGATAATTATTGCAGAACCTGTTTATATTAAAGTTTGCCTAGTCACCTTCTGAATGCTTGCTTTCTTCCTGTGACTACACTAAGAACAGGGAACACATTATAGCTTGTCTCCTTGTTTTAAATTTCTTTTTGAGAATCTTATTACAATGTGTAATGCTGTATTTTATAGCACACCCCACACATCAGAGTACCAATCAGCAAATGTCCTTTTGACAAGGCTTGAGTACACATGATAAACATTTGGATGATAATGTTGTGTAAAATTAGTTAGCACGTTAAATGTATTTACAGAATATTAAATGTATTTACATGATTACAGTGTTTTCCATGCTGATCATCTACTTATCAATTTAGGTTTCACCCGTGTCAAGAAATGTGTTATTGTGTTATATTGTGTGTTCCAAACTGAAAAGGCTGTAATCCAGATTCGCACAGCGAATTTGTATACCAATATACGGCCCTTGACTTTACATTGAATGTAGATCTGAAATGTTCTTCAGCATACTCTGTTTAAAAATTGTGATACATATCCAGTCGGCAAACATATACATCACTATAAGTATCGACTCAGACGGACACTGCTGATTCCCACCCCTACTGTTCACTGAATTTTTAAATTTTGTCTCCAGTGGGGACTTGAGACCCGCTACAGGGAGGCTTCAGTGGCAATTTGCGGAACCAATAAACAGCGCTAAGTCTCATAGCCTGAGTAACTGGCAACAGATTATAAATAATAATTCTGATATGAAGGAACCAGTGGAGCATTAGCTAGATCTAAGGTTACATTGCTACCAAAATACTATTCTTTATGGACACAAAAGTTAGGCTAATAAAAAGTAGAAATAGCCCACATTATTCCGCAATAATATGAATTATTGCAGGTCGAAAAACCCATATATTATTCAAAATGTGCTACCACGCTATAAAATGTGCTGTGTCTCAGAATTAAACGTAGGTGTACATCACAACAAATTTATATTAATTAGGCTAAATGGCACTGGAGAGCCTTTAGGTGACCATGAAATTGTGAGAATTCAGCTACATTCAAACAGGCTGACCAGAACACAAAAATAACATAGAAATTGATGATAACAGGGAGAATGACAATGGATCTTGACAGTTTCCAATAAATCAAACTTAACTTCATATCACCCCAGTAAACATAGCATTTAAAATTATATGTATCCACAATGCTTCATATCATATATATGTATGGTTTAATAAAGGAGAAAGATGAGTAATTGAATCGACATTCCAAGATTTTCTCTATATCCTTTAGCCAGCGCCTGAAATTGTGAGCAGATTAGCCAAAATTGTACTCAAGTAAGAATAGCATTACTTCAAAACAATATTACTCAAGTAGAAGTAAAAAGTAGGCATTCAAAAAATGACTCAAGTAAGAGTACAAAAGTAATTGGTGAAAAGACTATTCAAGTACAGAGTAACTGTTTGATTGCAATGTCCGATTTATTATTTAGAAATTATGTAAGCAGCCAGAATATAAAATGATGTGTAAACTCTAGTGTTTCCTAATAAAATTAAAAATGTGTACAATTAGATGTCTTTACAAAATAACTAAGGCACCAGAAACACAAATTTCCAAATCTCGCTTTTTGAAACCAATAGTTAGGTAATGTAGGTAGTAGGTAAGATACAGTATGTATGTTTGAACAGTGTAAACTACTTCCAGTGACAAGACACACTGAATACTGTTATGGGTATCCATAAAAAGGTAGAAAGACATCAGCGGTGTGGCAGGGGGGTCCGTTCTCCTATCCAGTACCAAATGATGAAATGAAACATATCTCCAACCCCACCCCAGAGCTGCCAGAAAAGTCCAAACTGAGACACATTTACCAGGTGCTGGACACTCCCATTGGCCAACATCAACATGCTAGAAAGACTTATCTTCCACATGTTCAGGTGAGATGGACCCCATCGCACAGAACTGTAAAGCTGGACTCTACCTCTGCCTTGCTGCCTTTCCTGAGCTCTGACAGTTTTCTCCTTCCCACGGTGGCCAGTGAGGAAGCCGCTAACAGAATGCCCGCGCACTCGCTGGTAGTCCTGGGTATTGATTCAATTTTCAAGAATCAATTTGATTCCGATTCTCAAGATTTATAATCGATTATCACGATTCGATCCAATCTGTTCCGATCTGATCTGATATTGATAAGATTCTAACAGGTTTGGATGCTGTTCAACCAAATGGTTACTTCAGCATTAGTTCAAATACAAGAACTCGTGGCCATAGGTGGAAATTAGCGGGAGAACATTTCAAACTGGA
>JAODUD010000127.1:24794709-24810313 GCA_026784285.1 Stomatorhinus walkeri
AGTCCTGTACCTAGCACATCTATGTTTCTGTTGCTGCCTCCAGCAGGTCCAGGGTCAGTCCTGTACCTAGCACATCTATGTTTCTGCTGCTGCCTCCAGCAGGTCCTGGGTCAGTCCTGTACCTAGCACATCTATGTTTCTGTTGTTGCCTCCAGCAGGCCCAGGGTCAGTCCTGTACCTAGCACATCTATGTTTCTGCTGCTGCCTCCAGCAGGCCCAGGGTCAGTCCTGTACCTAGCACATCTATGTTTCCGTTGTTGACTCCATCAGGCCCAGGGTCAGTCCTGTACCTAGCACATCTATGTTTCTGTTGCTGCCTCCAGCAGGCCCAGGTTCAGTCCTGTACCTAGGACATCTATGTTTCTGCTGCTGCCTCCAGCAGGCCCAGGGTCTGTCCTGTACCTTGCACATCTATGTTTCTGTTGCTCTTTAACCCAGCACTGATTTTCCTTTGCGGAGATAAAATAAGCTCAAAATATCCTGTTAAATAAAAATAGTGATGGAGGTTTCCCCTTGGTTTATTTAACAATATAATTCTTGAATGGATGGAAGGCAGCAGTTTTACAATTGATTTTGAAGCTGATTGCCTGTGTAGATGAGTGGCTTTTGTCGGTTTTATATTCTCCAGGTCCATTAGTCATTGATAGAATCGTTTTAAGACGAGTTTCTCAGTGCAGTAAATGTATTGTGATGAGTAAATTGTACCGTTTAACTGTACTTGAAGCCGTTGCTGTGTGTTTCCCGTTGACCAGAAGCACTGCTTTCTGAAAAGGAAGATAACATTCTTCTGGGAAGTTGCCCGCTCTGCAAAGAAATCAGTTCTCCATTGTGTTAGGAGAGAAAACATCACCTTTTCCAATGAAGGACACTTGGTCTGCAGTCAGGGCGTGTGCATTGATACTGGATAGCTGGCATGCTGTTGCTAAGCACTGTGAATTGTGGGATTCCAGTACGCTGACTTATTTTGATTTTAAAAAACTATACGTATAAGCTTTTACAATACAGTGTGAATGGAAAATTATTTCTGAAGAACCTCAGCCAGAAGTTCATGGTCGTTGTGATTTCAAAGATGTACATGCATCAGATAGTTTGACGACTCAAAGACTCTATACCTAGGAAGTGGTTTTCTGCGTGTGAGAGAGATTCTTGATTTGAATTTTGCCTTTTTTTGTTTAAAGATACCCTGCGGCACTAATAGATAAATGTTGTGATGGAAGTGTCTGCGAAGCAGCTGAATGAAATAATGAAGTAATAAAATTATGAAATAATAATGGCATGAGGCCTTATCTAAATCTCTCACTGGAACCTCTGCGGGCAAACTGGATGCAGTTGAGGTGTTGCCAGGTGATAGGCGTCACGCATGCGGCTGGGGGACTACCAGCTGGGAAGAGCCTCACCGAGCTTCTACTGCACTCACAAGCCGGCCTTCTCTCGCGGACTCATGCTGCGTGTTAATATTACAAACAACCCCCGCGGGTGGCCAGGTGCGCCGTGAGAGGAGAAGCGCTTAACGCATTTGTTAAAGCACTGTCACGTAATTTAACAGGCTAATAAAAATAGCAAATTTCTCTTTACTAACCGTGGCAGTCTGTAATTCGTAGTGCAGTGCATATTACCGTTTTGACCCACTCCTTTTTCTGGCGAATTCAGCATACTGCATGAGTTACGGACTCACGGAAGCCAAGGCAGGTTCTGCCTGGTACATGCTTGTCAGAGGTACGACTGATAATGTCACTGCTGCCTATTAAATCAGTTCAGTAAACACTCTGAGTGAGTAACTGTTTGCATAGTATTGCCGTGACTGTTCTCTTCTCATCTGTTGTGTCGTGGGTTTCCTTATTACTGGACAACACTTCTGCCAGAATTTTGTGCCTGCCAACATGTAAACGTACAGCTCCGCTGACCTAATGCTGGTCCTGCCCCAGTGTAACAGTGACTTTCTTTGATGGCTTCAGGTTGCTATATTTTTTTTCCAAGGTTTGTGCTCTTTACAGTAGTTTAATCAAAAGTGGAAGTTTACTGTATTGTAAATTATTATTTTCTGGAAAATATGATAATGAAAGTAGGGGCTGATCTTGGGCAGTTTACAGGATAGATTTGCAAGTCAGTGGCGTATGAGAGAGAGTATGGGGGGGCACTTACTGTAAATACAAAGGTCTCTGTATTGGGGCATGAATGAATCTAAATTAAATACTGGGGAGGTACACATCCTTCCGTGATGCTTTTTTGTGACATCAGTGGTCTCTGCAATAAAAATGGGGGTCAGGTTGGGATGTCTGTCAGCTTTAATGATTGAGAAATGTAGTGGTTAATTTTATGATTCATGAAATATTTGGCGTAAGGCAGGAACCAACCCTGGATGAGGTGTGAGCCCAAGGCAGGTTACTCACTCACTCACTCACTCACTCACTCACTCACTCACTCACTCACTCACGCACGCACGCACGCGGTCAGTTTAGACACTCGAATTCACGTAAGTCACATGTTTCTGGACTGTGGGAGGGTTATATTGGCACGGCATTTTATGTGTGTGCGATAGCAAGGTTACATTGCAACATTTGTACTCTGTCATAGGAAACAAAACTTAATGGTTGCTTCTTAAGATAATGTAATACAGTATTTGTTAAATAAATTACCCTAAAGTTTAGAGCTGCCGATTTTGCATGCACTGTACATGTGCACTCAGAGGCAATAATGATATAGGACTCATAGCCAGTGTGGTGCGTTTCTGAGAAATGAAAGAAAATGAGTAAGTAGAAGTAAAGTGAAAAGAAACCAGTGTTCAGAAGACGTTCGTTTTCAGTTCATTTTCAGCCGTACTTAATATACAATATGTTAATTAAAAAAAAACTATGCATACACACACACACACATAATATAAGCAAAAATATATAAACAACGTATGGGAATTAATATAATATGAACAAAAAATATGGTGGGGGACACAGTGGTTAGCACTGCCGCCTGACACCTGTGGGACCTGGGTGTGAGTCTCCACAGGGGAATGTGATCTACAATGGGTTGGTGCCCTGTCCTGGGTTATTCCCTGACTTGTGCATCTGTAGCTTCTGGGATGGACTGCCCAGGAAAGGAAGCTCCTGAAAATTAGTGGATGGATGGATAAAATGTCTCTCTCTCTCTCTCTCTCTCTCTCTCTCTCTCTCTCTGTGTATATGGCTACATATTTCATCTTCTGTGAGATTTAAGATTGTATGGCTATTGTAAGCCATGGGATAGCCTTAATTTTGACAGCAATTATCATGAGATACAGGATTCATGGAGAGTAAATTAAGCTATATAGTTATCTACAGTTAACCTCCCATTATTGGGTGACTCTGTAAATGTCTTATTTTATGATGCTGCATTGTTGTCATGCCGTATTTAAGTTCCACAACTACTGCATTTTAATTGGCTTTTAATGTCAAGAGCTCCTACACGACACAGGCTTCCTTTCTCTTTTATTGGGACCTCCATCTGCTTTTCCTTGTCTTCTTTCTGCCATATTCCTGAATTGGATTACAAAGGTGTGGTAAGTTTCCAGAAACCTTTCATTCCTTGGGAAATTAAGCTGGGGGATTTTGGAAACTTTCCATGGGAATTACCGGGGATATATGGGAATTAACTGAAAAGTTCCCTACGTCTTGCAGCCTTACTGCTGAGTGATCAATAATATAACTCTTACTTGATGCTTTTTTAAAATCAAGTTTGATTGCATAATCATGACTGCTCTGAATGTCGTGGGTGGTTAAATCCCATTTGCCAGTTTGTCCTCTTACAGGAAATAGGAATATGAATGTTCTGCACTGTTTTGCTACCCTTGTCTTGTTTTGACAGGCAGTGTTTTGCTCTTCTGCCGTCATCTCTGCATATGTTGCACGGCGCACTAAGCGGCAGACTGCAGTGGTTCAAAGCAAAACCCCCGTGTGGGGAGCTTCTTGGGAAGACCTCAAAAATGACAGAATCTGTACAAAACTGCAGTCTCTCAGAGGCCGAATTGATTCTGCATCCTTATTTAGAGGCATCTTCTTTAATGCAGATATCGGCTCAGTCCGGCTTAACTGCTGTGGCGTGAACAAGAGCTGGCGGTTTTAACATTTGATATTTCCTGCTTTCTGTTCCTGTAACCTCTTGGAGCAACTCTGGCCCCCTGTGACCCTGACCAGGACAAGTGGTTACTGAACATGAGTGGAAAAAATACAATTTCTCTCTCTCTCCCTCCCTCCCCCCCCCATCTCTCTCAGGGTTCTGTATATCACGAGATACAGGAATCATAAAGAATAAATTAAGCTATATAGTTATCTACAGTTAACCTCCCATTATTGGGGGAGTCTGTAAATGTCTTGTTTTATGATGCTGCATTGTTGTCATGTCGTTGTGATATTTAAGTTCCACAACTACTGCATCTTTATTGGCTTATAATGTGAAGTCCCACACAATTGAGGCTTTACCAGGCATGAGGTTTTAGCTATGCGATTTTGCAGACAATATGGATACTGCATTTAAAAAAACAATCAAAATAAAACAAATAACTGAGTGTTCAGTATATGAGAGGTATGTACTGTATCGCTTGCAGAAATTCTCTAATTGTGGAAGAGAGTCATTGAATGCCCAGGGTGATCATTATGATGCAGGTCCTGTTAGGACAGTAAACAAGCAGAGATGCACTCTGGGATGATAAAATACAGAAGATGTAACAGCTTTAGAATGAGTGATGCACGTCCAACACCTGCAGGCTTCACGTTTCACTCCATCTATCCTGACTGTCTCCTGCACTCCAACAGGATGCAGGGAAGGCCAACTGAACTCAGCTCGCAAATCACATTCATTTAGGGTTTAATTAGCTGTATGTTACTTATGGAATCTTCCTTTCCCCTTGAGTCCCTGACCCAAATGTGTCTGAGATTTCTGGATTATTCTGATTAATCACATTTACAGTATTGTACATTGTCTTGTATTGATCAACATATTAGTCATATCCACAGAGAAAGAGTTTGCTTTTGAGAAATCATATCTTTTCATTCAATCGTTGTTTCGTTACTTTTTAGATTACATTGTCTTCATTGTTGCTCAAAAGCAATAACCTTTGATAGACTGATGCTGAAAGAATCTGTTTTATTGAATGAAAAATTCAAAAACACATCAAACTTCACCCTGGTTCTCTATAGCACAATGTGAATTGGCAATTGAGTATTAATTATGGAAATGACAGGATAACGGTTACATTTTGTAATAAACCCCCCCCCCCCCCCCAAGCTGTAGACATAATGATTGATATTTTACTGGCCCTACACAATTATACTGTTGTCAGAACATTAGGATCAGAATTGTAAAATAAGCATAGATAATTTTATATTTCTTATCAACTTACGAAATACCATGTTGAATTTGATCTTGTCCTTACTAATAATTTATTTTCTGGTTGTATTTAACAACTGCAAAAAAACATTTTAATATTCCGTTGTCTCCCTGTTAACTGGTGCAAGTGATTGGTTTTGTATGGGATTTGAGTGTTGTTTCTGTCATTGTTTTTTCAGGTGTCTGTGACGGGTGACAATATGACCTCCTAGCAGAGTACAATCTTTATCCTATTTTAGCTATAGAATCTCCTTGACGATACACGCTCTTGTACCCTCAGCTTTTGCTTTCACCCTAAAAGTACCCAGAGTGCTTTCAGTCACCCATGGGTGAATGTCAGCCTATTCCTCACACTTGGTGATATTAGATTTACATCAGCACATCACCAACCTTGTAGCTGATATTTGGAAAATGAATAGTACATCAAACATATAGCAGTCGTCCTAAAGTGTGTTTTTAATTAGATTTCAGTTTTGTAAGCACGGTTGTTCAATTTGGCACAAGCTGCAAAGATTCTTTGTAAAATGTAACTTTGTAATTTGGAACACTTAATTGTTAAAGAAAAAACCCCTTTGTGGGTAGTTCACATAGCTGTATAATTTATTATATTGATACTGCTGTGATATAATTATAGCATTACTCTCATTTCTGTTTTCCTTACTGTGGGTGTTGAGTTAAATAGTTTTGGTGTTTATTTTTGTTGGCTTTGCTGCTGCATTGGATAGTGAGGTAGAGCTGTTTCCTGAACCCATTCTTCTTATGAAAGCTGACCAGTTTTTTACTTGTAGACCTATTTGGAAGCATATTGAGTTAGAAGCTTCAGCTCTGATACTTGGACATGTAGATGAAAGCATAGATTCTCACTGCAGCCATGTCCCTGGGGATCCATGGATACATTTGACGGAAACCACTGAAAAAATCGCAGCATCCAGACTAAAATCTAACACAGCACCTGTGACTCTTGAGTTTGCCTGTAATCAAAATGGAAATACAGTCAGGCTGAAAGTAGAAGACAAAAAAACAACACAACAATAAGGAAACTGAAAAAAATAAATTAAGAAAACATTACAAACTTCCCACAATTTGAATGGATATTGGTTCAATTTTAGAGATCTCAGAAACAGCTTTATGGACAATTGAAAAATAATGGTCAGTCATTGATGATAGTAATTGCATTGCTGTAATGTGTCCTAATGATGGTTTAAATGATGTTTAATTATTACAATTTTGCTATTACAGTTTAATTCTTCTGGTAAGTCTCACTGGTAGAGCACAAAATGCGTTCACTAGGAAAATACAAGCAAACGTGAGTGAGTTGTTAACAATACCATAGGTGCTGCCTCATATTTCCATTGTGTATGGTTTGATCGATTGCTGCCACGGTCCAGTTCTCACCTCGGGCATGTGTAAGACTGCTAAAACAGGGACTGAACAGCCATACATTTTCAGTTGTAGTCGCCACTGAATCCAATTAATGGGGACAGCCTGGTGGCTATTTGAATTCTACTGATCCCACTCACTTCACTAATATACGTACAGTGGAACACTAACAAGCAATGGCGTTGTTCGTCACTAAGTCTGTAAATCCATGGCAGAAGCTCTTCTGTGACATTATGACTTTGAGCATGATGGAAAATACGGTGTCCAGATACATCCATTGATCCAGAGCCATGCAAAATGGA
This sequence comes from Stomatorhinus walkeri, assembly GCA_026784285.1. Taxonomy (NCBI): domain Eukaryota; kingdom Metazoa; phylum Chordata; class Actinopteri; order Osteoglossiformes; family Mormyridae; genus Stomatorhinus; species Stomatorhinus walkeri. The sequence goes on from JAODUD010000127.1 coordinate 24,801,747, forward strand.
GCTTATTGTGGGATGGCTTGTCTGGGGAACAGTGCAAGTAACAAAAAATACCACAGATGTCTAGTAGCAGAAGAGTGACTAAATCAAGCCAAGTGGGGTTTATTGTCATAGCATCCATTTATAGGTATGCAGTGGCAGGAGATATTTCTTCCTGAGCCAGTGTTATACAGACAGCAAGTGACAAAAGGAGGGATCCAGCATGGTTTTAAAGGTCAAGACATGGGGGTGGGGGGTGTGGGGCGGGGGGTTGAACTCAAGACTGTGGTGCTGGCTAGCATGGTGTCTACAATTCCTGCGTGTTTGGCTTGTTTCCACACACATTGTGATCATTTGTCGAGTTATAAACCTCAATCAGTGCATGACTGCTTAGACTTTTATGATGGCAGAAGAAATGATGAATTTTGTTACAATGATCAAGAATCAAGGATTCGGGGTTACCAGCAAATTCTAGTGATTGAGTATATTTTGGTTCATTCTTGTCTTGATTGACTAGTCTGTGTGCTGATCATCAGAGGTGTTGATAGATGGGTAACATTTTTTGTAAACTAATACAATTTTAAGAAATCTGTTGCTGAAGGAATAAACGTCAGAGCTATGCTCCTAGGCAGTGGTATGCTCATGGGAGGTTTACATATACAAAAATGTTATGAGGTCAGAATGAAAAATGATTGGTTCAGAAAGATAACCAATAAGATTGTAAAGGAAGTAGGTCCAAGCAACTAGAGGAAGCGGGACCACCAATTAGATGTCTTGGTCCCACCTCTTCTAGTTGCTTGGCCCCACCTCCTCTACAAGTATCTTCTATTCTGCCCTCAGAACATTTTTGTGTAAGTAAAACTCTTACAAGCTAGTGGTATTGCTAGTGCTGAGAAGTTTATGTGATTAAAGTAGCGGTGGCTAAATGTAGCCTAGACCCCCCTGATAGCAGGAATTAAAATGAAACTCATCACAGCTGGCATTAGTGCTGGGCGATAAAATGATCTTGATATTTTATTGATAAAAAATGAGGACGATCACGATGATACAGACAGACTATAAAACTCGATCAACCAAGTTTGCTCCGTTTTAGAGACTGCGCTGAGACAGACAACTTGACGGCCTATCAAGCAGAGGTTTACTGAACGCCAGCACAACAGCCAATCACCGTCGACGTAATTTTGCCCATCCTCCCTTAACGTGGAGAGTGATCTACCGGTGGCTGCAGGGGTGGAGTACAAACTGACTGCAGCCAAGTCAGACAACTTCTGTTCCTCGTAGTCTGAGACCTGACTGCAATGGCAGCACTGCCAGAAGGGTGTAGATAAATCTATACAAATATCACCTGCATGCATATTAGTTCTTTTACAATAACCAACTCCTGATACAAACTGTTAGCAGTGAATAAAACTATTATGTACTGTATAGTGGCTCTGTGTAAAAAGCTGCCAGGAAAAAGATCAAATACATGCATTTCAAGGATTTAAAGTTTTTATTGTCATGTACAGAGTACAAAGCAATTCTTACTTGAATGCCTTCTTCATAGACTGGACGATTAAACAAATAAAGCAGCGCAACATTACAGTAACTAACAAATAAACCACTAACTTACGTGTACTGTTAGAGCATTTATGTAATTTTTTTGAACTTTATTTTTCCAGGTAAATGAACTGAAAACCAGTTCACACTGCTTTACGTGCTTTTCGGGAGAAATAGCAGAAAACGCATCGGAACTTCCTGGGATACAAACGTCATGCGTGTAACTAAAATCTTCAGCCAATAAGGGCAAAGTTGTGTCGTCACGGAGGCAGTTCCAGTTTGTGCTGGACGGTCTGTCTCAAGTCGTCTTGCTCTCGCGAGCATTTTGTATCATATAACATGGTGACGTGTGGTGACATTTTGCAGCACCGGACAAAAAAAATCTAACCATGATTTGGCATTTTTTGAATAAGTGTTTTTTTTTGTTTGGTTTAGATACTTTTCTACCTCAGAATTTTAAAAAGTTTTTAAGAGACCAAGAATAGAGGAAGATACTTGTTGCAGTCAGTTCTGTGCTGCTTTATTTTATGTTTGCCCTTTAACATATTTGCAATATTATACAGTTTTGCACATTGTTACATTATTCATTTGAGCTGTTTCTTTGAATACTTGAAAATCAATAACCTTCTATAATTTTAATGGAATTTTGTATGTAAACAGTAAAATTTGTTGGAAAAAAAGTATTTGTTTACTAATATTGTTTATTTCAATGTATTCATTCTATTTGTCAGAATAAGGTTATTTTCATTATTATTTTGATTATTATATTATTACATAGAACAGAATTGCGAAACTGTAATATTGATAATTATCGATATTGGATAATACAGGAAAAAATATTGTGATTTTTTTTGCCATATCGCCCAGCTCTACCTGGCATGCACATGTTTTCAAAAATGGTGATCTTTGGGGTGGATTTTTGGGAGAAAGGTGTTTAGAAGTAATCCAACTGAATTAGTAGGCCATGTTGCTTCTGCTTCAGTTTTCTTGCCAGATGCTAATATTCAAAGGATATGGTTTATATTCTGTTGAATTCCTGAGCTACTATCAAGCCTAAAAGTCCCTTTTAATGTGAGCTGGGTCCCTAAGTACTACCCCAACTGTGCGGTGTTTCCATTCTGATCTCAAAGGGATTCAAATGATTGTTCCCATTTGAAATAATGTAACAGAATTCTAATGAGTTAGCAGAATGTGCCTCATTTTCCCTATTACTTTATGGCCACAGCATATCAAATTAAACAGTGTTTGGAGTAAAATTGCTTTACTCAGCAAATAGAGAATATGGTGTCAGTCTAATATAGGGAAAACAGGAAGAAGCCTTAGTAATATTAATTTGTTTTGTTTGTTGTTTTTACCTGGCTTCGCATTTCAGTGGAATACATTTCCTAATATTAATTCTGATTTGGTCTGTCATGGATCGCTTGACTTGACTGCTACCATATGGGTAAATTTGCAGCTGCAGCCATGATTTTCAGGTATTTCACATTGGCGCAAATCAGAAGCACAATGGTGCAACTTTTTCTCACTCGCAGCGTATATTTCAATTCCGAAGTGAGATGGTATCAAACTTATAACAAATCTGGTTTCACAGTTGCTTTTCCTGTGAAGCGCTGGCGATAAGATTTCCTGCTGGGTTTTATAAGGTGTTTGAATAGAGGTCATCTGTCATCTGCCTATTGCTGGAGAGAGTTCAACTTTCTGAATGATTCCTATTTACAGGGCTATCTGTTATATTGACTTGATTCAAGGGAGGTGGTCGTGTAATGGTTAGAGGTAGTGTAATGGTTAGAGAAGTGTGTTCGTAAATGAATGATTGCTGGTTTGAATCCCTGACCAGCAAAGCACCACCCCCAAGCACTGCTAATCCCATGCTGAATTAGCTGCCCCCTGCTATGTCACAATGGGTTACATGCAGAGGGCACATTTCATTGTTGTATAGTGTATCAACAATGATAACTATTTCATTTTAAAATTTATATAAATCCACATACAGATTTGCCCAGCACTGCAGTTTCAGTCTGGTCTATGTCATTCATCACTGTCATTGGTAGTCACTGCAATCTGATTGTTGTCCTTCATGGGGGGGGCTTTTGACTTGCTGCTCCATTAGGCAAGAACCTGAGAGCTGCTGTGTTCTTGCAAAGAGATACATTGTTTAATGCACTATATGAAAGCTTGGGAATGGATTTGTTTAATTAGAGGAAGATCTAGAAACCCAAGGAAAGATACCATGTTGTGGCTTTTTAATTAGAAGAACCAAGGCTCTTCCAAGCCATTTGTGCACATCCTTTCAGACACTGAGGGCTTTACCCCACCATTTTGATCATTTTTTTGATTTGTTCGTAAGAATGCAACAGATGACTAGTTTATAGTTTTATGGAGTCAGTTGGAAAGTATAAGATTAATTTAGAGCCGAAATGTTTTAATGCAGCTACCCTAGATGTGTTTTTGATGAGCAGAGCATATATCAATAATTCTCCAGGATATTGGAGAAATTTCATGTGTATATTGCCCAACATCAAGTCATCTCATGCAAATATTATTTCTTGAAAACATTTCAGTTCTTTCAAATCCAGGTAGTAAGTATATCAGTGGTTATTAGCTTATAAGTAATGCACAATCCTTTTTTAACTTCTTTAGAACATTTGTAGTGCTGTGTAAACTAAGATGGAAGGCATTTGAAGGCAGGATCAATGAAGAACAGTAACTACAGAATGCTGCCGTCCTGTTCGTTCTGCGGTAGCTTCATTTTACTGGTTTCTGTTTGAAGTTTGCAGGCAAACCCTGGCTTTGGAGATAATGCCGTAGCTCCTATGTACTTGAGTGCTGGGAAACGGCCACTCTTGGCTTAACAAAGGGGAAAGTACCATTCCTGGAAGCTGAGTATCGACATTAGACTTCTCTTTAGCCAGCAAGGCTTGAAAGCACAATTTTTGGTGTAATGAGAACTGAGCGTAAGTGCCTTCTGTGGATCTAATCGGCAAGTTATAGGAGGGAGACAACCATTCCCAGATGTGGACCTATCTGTTCAGTACTCCATTCACGGCTGCAGTAATCGAATCCCAAGTAGGGTTTCTATTCCGAATCCAGCACAGTTATTGTGAAGCTCTGTAAAATGGATCCAGTATAATTTTAGTTGAAGTCTGAGCTAATGGCGTTTTAGTTTTTTCAATGTGTTTGATGATTGGTTACGTTGGCCTGCAGTGACAAGTTACAGCTCATTTAAAAATGTTTGAACCCATGAGCTGACTGGAAGAGCATCATGCTTGTTCTTACATCTCAAACACACAGTTGCATTGGAAATCCTCTAATCCCCTTAAGCCAGCAAAGATATTTTTTAGTTTAAGTTTACTTTGAGGATCTGAAAGACATCTGAGTATCCTTAATACCACAAGTTTGCTAAAAAGTGCTCAGAGGACAATGTGACAGTTTTTCCAAGGACGATATTTGTAATATTTGTTCACAGACAAGCAGAAAAATACATTTTTTTGTTGTAAAGTTTTTAATAATATGATTCCTTTTTGTTTAGTTTCGATTTGTTGATCTTGTTTAATACATGTTACTCATGTTAGTATACGATACTCGTATATGATACTGATTTGATGCTTAAAGCGAGTCGGGTGAGTGTCCATGGTCTGGATACCACTTCCTTCCTACTGTCAGGACATGGCCGCCGTCTTTGTCCCTGCTACTCAGCGAAGGCACAGCCTGCCGTGAGGTGACTTGAGGTGATCCCATTTAGGGGACATGCACATCTACAGCATATTTATTGCCAACCGGTTGCGGCGAGTTAAATTTGCCGTCATACCACAGCACAGCGTCACCCGGTGTATCACGCCCCCTGATGTATGAGGTCCTCGCTGTCGCATATGATAGGTTGACCCTGGTAAGGGGGGCGGGGGGCACAGAGGTGGCGACCGTGCTCAGTGTCCCGTGCAGGTGAGCTTCATCACCCTGGTGTGTGGCACTACAGTGGGGATTGAACAAGTCACTCTGCTAGGGGAGATTTGTGACCGTGGTAACGGTGTCCCTCGCCTGATAGGCTTAATGAAATCCTTCACAGGATGAATAAAAGTGATTGGCTGGCAGCGCCAGTGCAATGCCGCTGTCAAGCTTTATGACACTCTGGGAAAGGTATAAACAACGTGTGACTGACAGCAGAGAACCTCGAGCTGCATGTCAAAAACGATCTGCCTGTATCACCCAGCCCCCCAGGGTCTGAACTCCCAGCTGCACACTGACTCTAATGCGCAAATGTATCTCTTTCCTGGCCTAGGAAATGGAACAGATAAAATCCTAGTGTCGCGCGACCGATTTGTGAGTTCAGAAATCCTGCAAGCGCTACGTGTGTACGGTTCGCTAGCATTTAGCGCTCGATAACTTAAGCTGAAGACTGTAATCATTTTCTAGCCACCCTCTTCATTGAACAGTATTTTTCCACAATATGGCATTCTTTGAAATGTCCTTCTGCTTTAAGTGTTAAAATGTGGGTTTCAGGCTGAAGTTCATTCCCTCACCGCTGATGTTTGCGGTTCCCATCTGGCGAGTTGGTGTTGGTGCTGATGCAAAGCATATTATAAATACTGCCCGGCCATACAGGAAACGGAGTTCATCGCTGTGCCACATTAGCGCTCAGCTTGCCGACTCACTCCTGCTTTCAATTTATTTTAATGCGGCACGCTAAGGGTAACATCGAAATAATTTATCTCAGTGCTTAGCATACACTTTTAAGCTCTTCTAGTCATTTGGCTAAATTTAGAGGCCTGTATATCTAGATGTATGTATTGCCTGTATATGATTCAGCTATATTACTCTAGCTATAATTTATAAATAAAGTGATTCTCAATACTGCCACTGCTTTCTTTTGTTGCTGGGTATATCTGACTTTAAATATATACAATACTAGTCAAAGGTCTGGATATACCTGATTTTTATCTTAGCTTTGTTGCTAACCTTATAGTAAATGGCCTAAAGGCACTGAAAGAATGCACCAAATACTGCAATGTTCAAGAGAAGTGTTCAATATCTCAACATTTTCTCTAATTTTAGAACTTCCAGAATAGCACCCTTTTTTTTGTAATTACAGCATAGCAGACACATGGCAGTCTCTCAACCAGCTTCCAGATGTAGCCGCCTGGAATGCTTCTCCAACAGTCCTGATGGAGTTTTCATAACTGGGCACAGATTGGCTACCTTGCTGTTACTTTTTTGATCCAACTCACCTCAAACCAGCTGTAGATCGTTCTCGACCGGCAGAACGTCAAGTTCTGCTTAGCACTGTGTGTTTTTGAAAAACAAATGAGTTTCATTAGCATGTGCAGACTATTGACTGGTACAGTATTGATGCTTGAAGAGGACGCCGGCCCGATGCGGTGTGGCATCAGCTGAGTATAATATGTAAAACAGCGACCTATCCTTTAGGCTCGTGCACCTTCTTGAAACGTGGCTAAAATGGGGAATTCTTGGTATTTGCTGACTTGCGCTCTGGGGTTTCTCCGGGTGGCGACGCTGTTCCTTACTGTGCATTTTGAATGCATCTGCAACAGGGATCCCTTCCCTCGGAGACTTGGCAAAGTCCGCTTTACTTCCTCCCCCCCCCAAAAAGCAGAGCACAGAGCCAGTTCCCGGGGGGCCGGCATCAAGCTAGTATCTAGAACCATCAGCCCCCACCCAGGCATAATAAATGTTGTTTATTAGTATGCTTTATCGCTGGAAAGCAGTGGAGCTGCGCGGCTGGGCTGCCCTTCCTCCCACGTTACATTTGGGAGTTGTCTTATTGAACGTGACAGGATCCAGCGAAGCCCTCGGGGCCCTTTGGTCCAGGCTGGCTTCCCCCCCAATGACAGCTGTGTGCTGTGCTGCTGCCCCAGGCTGTGGGTTGCACTAACGGTAAGGTCCCAAATGACACGGCGTCCTGTTGACTAGGTTTAAAGGTTGGATGGTCCTGATGTCAGGTTCCACATCCGACGCTAGTCAAAGGTCTGGACCTGCCTACTGAAACTCATTTGTTTTTCAGCAGGGTAACAACTGTAATCACACCTTATGGTGACATTAATTCATATTATCTTGTGAATAAGGACAGAGATGGAGGGCTGTGACAGATGACCAGACCCCCACAATTCCCCCGCCTAGAGCCGGGATGACTTGGAGTAAACATGAGGTAGCCAACTTTTGCCCAGAACGTGTGGAAACTCCTTCAGGACTGTTGGAGAAGCATCCCTGATGGCTTCATCAGAAAGCTGGTTGAGAGAAAGGCAAGAGTCTGCAATGCTGTGAGTTTGAGATTTGAGAAAACTGTGGGATGCTGCACACTTCTCTTGGTCAATTCTGTTTTTGATATGAATTCCTTCACTGTTGAATGAATTCCTACAGTGACCTCCCCTGTAGACCATCTCTCTGTAAATATATGTCTAATTCAGTTTGGTAACTTACTGCAGCCTTCATTTGCTACTTTGTTTTCACAGTAAGTGAAAAGGAAGTATTTAACATAATTTGACTGTACTTCAAACACTTTGTCGTTTTCATAGGGGGGGTGAATTCCTGATTTTCACACAGCTCTGTAAACATAATCAAATCCCTTTTTATCTTTCATATGAAAACATGATGGTGTACAACAGGGGGTCGCCAACTGGTCGATATTCCCAGCTGATCATGACGTGTACCATGTGGGTACAAACAAAACATGGAGGGAGCCACTGGCAGCAGTATACACCACTGCGACTCTCCAGGGTGCCGGGTTTTTTCTTTCTTTGCTATAAACAATATTGATTTACAACTACTGATTTAGAAAATCTGAAAGGTTCTCAGGAAAATCAAGGGAAGGTGTACTTAATGCCGGGTTTAACTTGCTCCTCACTAAAGACAGCATCTCCACCTCCCCATCTGAATCCTCTGAGATTAACCTAGAGGATCCCCCTTAGCTTTGCACGAACACATTTTTCAGTTACAGTGATCCCTCGCTACTTCGCGGTTCATTTATCGCGGATTCACGACTTCGCAGGTTTTTAAATATACAGTAGTAGTAGTATTTCCTAATCTAAGAACAACACAAG
>JAODUD010000127.1:24830921-24844038 GCA_026784285.1 Stomatorhinus walkeri
CACCTGCACTCACCTACAGGCACAGAGCAGGGCAGGACGCTAACCCCTCACAGGGCACCTGCACTCACCTACAGGCACAGAGCAGGGCAGGACGCTAACCCCTCACAGGGCACCTGCACTCACCTACAGGCAATTTGGTAACTCCAATTAACCTCAGCATGTTTTATACTGTGTGGAGCCAGAGTACACAGAGGAAAACCCACAATGTCATGGGAAGAACATGCAAACTCCACACACACGGAGTCATGGCAGAGACTCGAACCCAGGTCCCAGAGGTGTGAGACAACAGTGCTGACCACTGCACCCCCACGCCAGCCTTGTACCCGTCATGTGTGTATGTTAAATAGTGTGTTTTTTTATTTTTATGCACTTACAGCTTTAAAATTTTCCATTTTTTGACTTTTACACAGCACTGTATATATTTAAAAAAAGACTTCAAACATCATTCTCTCATTTAGTCTTTGGTACAGCTCAATGCGAATTCATTGACTTCATTGTGGTGATCTTTTAGTAAGTTATCAAGTCTTTAAAACAAGCTCTGTTTAGTTGATGGTCAAACCTCAGTGTATTCATGCATTCTTTCATTTCTCAGTCACTGCCTTGTGCTTTTCTGTGGGTGCTGTCGCCATGATGGCTGTTTGTTATGCGGTTCGCACTACAGAGTCACTGACGATAACAGATTAAGCTATAATGTATCTGTACTAGCAATCACTCTTTTGATATTGCATGGAAATAATAAATGAGGCTCATACATAGGCCTTATTCCAAGGAAACAAAAGCCAGTGCCTGAGCCTGTGTATATGGAGTGAACCCACAGCTGGGTTTTGCACCATGTTCCTTTGCTTACGAAGCGATGTGCTTCTCACACTATAGCATCTTGTCTTTAAATGTGACAAATTTAACTCGTAAGTCTTTGACCTGCAATGATGCACCTTTGATGCAGGCAGGTACAGCAATGAACCTAACATGGATCTGTAATCTATGAGGAAAAAGTGCATGTCTGCTATAGGGCTACAAACTGTGCCTTGTGGGATACCTTCTTTGTTAGTGTTTTAAGATAACCATGCACCACAGATTATTAAAACCAGAAACAGTAAAATTTTGCTGACTTCTTGTGCTCTTCGATATGCTTGGACTGCAGGTAGTCTGGTGCTTTGCTGGAAAAGCCTTCAGTCCTCCAGTAACTTTAAGCAATGGGCGTGATAAAGTATTAAACTATGCGAATGGGCGAGATTGTAAGGTAAAACCACTGCCCAGCAACATATACCATGTTTTTAAGTCATTTTGATCGCATATCTATCCCATTCTATTACTTAGCCACATTTTAAGTGAAGCAGCTCTTCACTGTATTTAGTTGCCGCAGTGTGATTTGATGTTTGGTGGAGTCGGGCTGTTTGCTTACAGTTGCACCCAGTAGACTGGCCAATGTGTGCATGTCTATTATAATATTGGGATTTTGCACATGATTTCATATGGATTTTATCATTATTATTTTGTGCAGTGGCTACATCTTACACCATCTCACTGTTTCTTGCAGCACTGTATTGAAGTGTTTCCTGCATCCGAGAGGTTTCGTTGAAGGTTTCTCTGTTAGTATGCACATCAGGAGATGCAGGGTATAAGGCTTATGGGTAAATGAGTCCCCATGTCCCACAAAATGCTGCCTGGGGAGTTTGTTAAACAAGTGTTTTTTCTCTGAGAAATGTCACGAAAGCACACACCATATCTGAACTTCAGTTATAAGGAATATGTGTGTTTTTTTGCTCTCTATGCGTTTTGCCAGTTCAGCCTTTTGTGATATAAGGTGTGTTTATTATGGTTTTCCCACTAATTAAATTGCAGTAATAAGTCATAGCAGTGGGACAGGTGTGTCAGATAAATGGAGCTACTAATACCAGTTTAAATGATTCATTTTGCTGGTTTTGTTAATGATGGTTTTCCATCGTTACGTAAGGCAATATTTTCAAAGTAAAATCCTCGTTTAGCATGTGTTCGTAGCTAAAAGGTTGACGTGGATTAATTTATATTAATAAAGATGCATATGGAAGGTGGAGGTCAGGTGAATTAGCATTTGAGCGACCTTGACAATGCACACTGACTTTAGGAATGTGGAGTGTTCCCTCTGCAGCAGGGAAGCAGCCCAAGCCAGTGCGGGAGCCTGGAAAAAGTGTGGGCTAAATGTAGTCAGCCTTACCTTCACACACAGTGTGATGGCTTTGCAGTTCCAAATCATGAAATGCCTCAGGCGACTGTAGGGCTACTTACCAGTACCAGGCTGAGGACTGTACAGGTGCAGTTTGTGCCAGTGGACAGTCAATCCCACTGCAAATTTCAAAGTGGAGAACTATGTACTGTGGTTAATGCATATGCCCTGAATTGCAGTTGGAGTATCCAGCCTTCTTGGAGAAAGTGGGCGAGGTGCCTGAAAGAGTAGCACCCATGGGCCCTGTTCTCCTACTGTGTGGGTTCGATGTTCACGCAGGTAACGATGATGATAACTTGGGGGAAAATCACTGGGAAGAATGGGCTCCCAGATCTAAAGGTGAGAACTGAGAATTGTTATCAGATTAATACACAAGCCATGGACTGTCGATAACAAATTTTGTTGTAGTGGAAATGTACAATGACGATACAGGTATTTTATCTTCTTTTTGTCTTCTGTGTGTGAGCATGAGGATGTTTGTAAGTGCGTAGGAGGCCAGATTGCCCAGGACAACTCAGAGGAGCAGTCAGAGTTTTTTGGGAATTATCGTGTTTTGGCCTTGCTATGGAACAGTGAACCAACACTACTCCTAAGCACAGCTTTAGGATTCCTTGGAATATCTTAAACCGGTCTGCATGTGCTTTATAGACTTGCAGAGGGCATGTAACATTGTGCCCTGGCACATACTATGCTGCAGGAATATGGGGTACCAGGACTGCTAGTCTGTGGTCTTTGGTCCCTGTATGAATGCAGTAAATTATGTCCTAGTTCTTGGCACTGAAATGAAGCTGTTTACATGTGGTCTTTGCCTCATTTAAGAGTATTATCTTGTCATATCTTCTGTTTGATCATCATGGAAAGGATCATCATGGAAAAGATAGGAAAGGTACAGCAATGGCTGGAAGGTCATCTGGTATGAAGGGCTATAAGTGATATCCCTGCTATTTTCAGATGTTGTGGTTTTGGCGTCATTTGACCTGGACCTCCAGCATGTGGTTCAGCGATTTCATGACTAGTCTGAAGTGGCAGGGATGAGAATCAGCAGCTCTGAATCTGAGGCCATGGTATTCTCCTCGAAATCAGTGGACTGCTCCATTCAGGTGAGGTGTACTCTTAGTGAAGGAGTGTTAAGTACCTTGGGATCTTGTTCATGAGTGAAAATGTGAGATTGACACGTGGGTCAGTTTGGTGCCTGTAGTTTTGTGGCCACTACGGAGGTCCACGCCGGTAAGTCGCAACTCGCAGTTCACAGATCGGTGTATGTCGCTATTCTCACCTACGGTCATGAGGCTTCAGTAATGACCGAAACAGTAAGGTCACAAGCAGCCAAGCATAGGTTTGTCCACAGGGTTGCTGGAATCACTTTCTGTGATGGGGTGAGGAGTTCGGTGAATTGGAGGGACCTCGAAATAGAGCCGCTACTCCTTCGGATCGAGAGAAGTCGGCTTAGGAGGGTTGTGCATCATTCAAGACACCAGGAATTGTATCTCCTAGCTGGTTTGGGACATCTAGGTATCCCCCAGAATGAGCTGGAGTCTGTGGCTGTGGAAAAAGACATCAGGTTAAACCTTCTCAGCATGTAGCTGAGAGGTGGGAATATTATAACAGTGAGGAAAATCCCACTAAAAATCCAGGTGAATATTGGTTGTCGTTTCATTTTTTTTTTTTGTTATCCTCCTCGTATCTTTATCTGCTGATGTGTCCCCATCACAATACGAAGCGTCTGTCAGAAATGTGTCGGGCATGTTTAACATCGAGAAAAAAATCTATTCATTGAAGAAAATTGTTGCCAGTTATTAATTATAATTCTGGCTCCATGTACACAAGTGAGTAAATACAGGTAAAACAGACCTGCAAGCAGGAAGCTGGATTAATTGTTAGTCCTGTCACAATGCTGTGCCTGGTACATTTAACAACAAACAGCAGAGCGTTGTTGGTAAGATAAGTACTAAATTAGAGGTGCGCACATTTCAAATGTCTCACAGTCACAAGGCGAGCGGTGCCCGGCAGCCACTAAATGTGCACTGGTGTCTGGTGACAGACTCGTGGTCGGACGCCATGTTAAGTGGACGTGCAGCACTGTGCTCTTGGGTAGATTGGCTCTGGCATAGATGAGGGCAGTATGAGATAACAAATGTTAGAGCAAAAGGTCACTTTGTTGTGTTACAGAAAAGTACTGAAGATATTTTTAATAGATTCCATTTGCACTTTTAAATAAATTGCTGACTATTTTTAACTTGTGTATGGAAAGTGCCTGATCATGTAATTATAGTAAATAGTTACAATATAGCGTTGTTATTGTTATCCCTCCTCTAGCATTATTATTATTATTATTATTATCTAATACTAGCCGAACATTTTTATTCATACATTTTGCTTAACTAATCTGGTACAGGATCAATTCAACCTTGGACCCTATACCTGGACGCTTTGGACTCATCCTGGATAGAGATGGCAGTACGTGCATTAAAAAAAAGAAAAGAAACCACATTGTAATTTATAGGGCTGTAATGTATTTGACCTAACACTTATGATACACGTATTGTAGACGTTTTGGTATACACAATGAAATGGACTAATGCATTTATAGACATGGGAGGAACCTAAATTTACAATTGGATGTTCAATAATGAAAAGACTATGCTAATTGTGGTTGTCAGTTGGTTATAGCTAATGCTGTTTGCAGTCAGATATAATTGGTGGTTTGGCAATGTTTTGGCTTCTCAGTAAATTACACCAACACTGGTGAGTGAGACGTGGATAAGACCAAGAAGGTCTGTAATTCCCAATTCTAATATGTGGCTGGACACATCCAACATGCCAGCTCATCTGAAGTGACATCATCCATACGTGTGTAGGATCTCAGCAAGGCAGCCACAGCCACTGGAAGTTAGGCTCCCTGTGACCTTTAAGGCTCTTTGGGTGTTTATCACGACAGATATGTGTCTCTACTCAGTAGTACAGAACCTGACTTTTGGTTCATTATGATTGCTGTGATATTTTGTATTTTTTTCTTGCGTATTTATATTTACAGTGTGCAAATACATGTCTGTTAGTTATTGTTATTCAGACATGCCGACAGATGCGTTGCCTTTGTTTTATACGCGTTCCTGCCAGTGATATCCCAAGCTGATATCAGAGATCAGAATTGTTTTCCCTGCTGTACTGAAACTGAAACCCAAAACCGAGGTTTGTATCAAACCTTGAACCTTGTGTACCACCAACCTAGAATGTTGTGTACCGTTACATTAATTTATAGACACCAATCCAACTACCCTGCTTTAGGCTACAGAAGAAGTGGGGTAAATATGCCCATGGACCAAGGAGGGCGTTCAGACTGAAAATCCCCCCAGTCTGGACTGGCACACATCTGGAGGTGTGCCAGTGTAGCAGATTTGAAATGGCAGAGACCGGAACCAGGCATGGAGGGGTCAATTCTGCCCCACAAAATGAGGCCTTATTAGCTTGCACCCGCGGATGGTAGCACTGTTTCCCGCCGCAGCAGCAGCATCCACCGCCCTCCTCACAGATATGCTAAACCCATAATGCCTATGACACGTATGCTACAGCATGCATACCGCATGGAAATAAAATGTACATATATGTTTAAACAAAAAAGTCAAACAATGCAGAATGTGCTCACCTACAAATTAGAAGCTGTAATAAGAGCTGCACCATAATTGTATGATTTTAACTTAAGTATTACTGCGATTTTGCACCTATACACAGAAACGGCGGCAAAACTGCGATTACGAATCACGCCAAAATAACTAATATTTGAAATTATTTACCGTTCTGAACCAGTGCAAATGTCGGCTGTCTCAGTTACCTGCACCACAAAAGCAGAATGGGGGCGTATTAGTATGAACACGTGGTTAGTAGCTGTCTGTCCCGCTCCCTGCATGGAAAGTTATGAATGGCATGAAATGCATGCGATTTTGCACCAAAACATAGTTACGATTAATGAAACGTACATATAAAAGCGACTGTACAGCGTTATGCATTCATGCGCATCGTTAATTAAACAAGTTTAAGCCTTACCAATACACAAATGAGGGAGAGTTAACTACAGACAGCAAGCAGCATGCGCCGTGGTTCTGATGAGCCACAGAGACGCGTCGCGAGGTGCATGCGACAGGCATTGCGCTAAATTAAGCCCTACCTGCAACCTGGAGCTAAGGAACTTTCAATACAGAATTAGACCTGACATTGGCATCGGGACTAAAATATTTGGGCCTCCTCTTAAAATACTTTTTGTATAAATACATAAAAAGACAAACTGCTGCACCTACAAATGGCAGAATGATCGTTTCACA
Organism: Stomatorhinus walkeri; assembly: GCA_026784285.1. Classification (NCBI taxonomy): domain Eukaryota; kingdom Metazoa; phylum Chordata; class Actinopteri; order Osteoglossiformes; family Mormyridae; genus Stomatorhinus; species Stomatorhinus walkeri. The sequence continues at coordinate 24,837,441 of JAODUD010000127.1, forward strand.
GGATATCATTATCCTGTTTTGTGTGCCTGGTCCTTTGAAACCTGTCTTACAGCGAGTTATTTTTCCATAGCCATTGTAATTGCATTGAAATGGGAACCTTTATATTTTTTTGCACACTTTAGATGGTGATGTGGGGAGTCTCTGAGGTCCCTCGAAAGAATTTTTTAAACACCCGGCAAATGTCCAGTGAGAGAGATATAACTGAACTCTCGGACTTTGATAGCTTTTCAGAAGCCTAGCAATTATCCCGTTCAAGCAGGACTGTACTGGGAATTCAGCTGTCTGGGCTGCGCTCATTAGCACACCGTTCGGAGTGTGGGGTCACACGTACCAGCAGAGCGCGCCGACGCGCCCATCCCAGTCTTCAGAGAACTGGAGTAAAAGTTGTGGGAACTCCTCTTAAGTTTGTGCCTGTGGTGAAGGAAAGGAAAGCAGTGAAGTATAGAAGATAGTGTCATTCTTGAAAAGTGCTGCATATGGGATTTCACATGAGTGCGTCAACCAAATTAGATTAAGCCCAACAGAAGTGTTTGCCTGACAACACAGTAGATTTATTTGAAAATGGCAGCAAACACAGCTGGTCTGCCTTCCTTTTAAAAGCCATCTAATTAGCTACCTAAATACTGCTGAACTTAATGACTCCGAATCGTTGTTCATTTTCCTTGGGTTTGTCAGGCGTCCTTGCTATGTATTTAGGTGATATTTCCCAAGTGCATGGCCCGTTAGAACCGTGTCTGCAGCCGTCCTTAAAGTATAGATATGACCTTGAATTGTTCAAAGGTTTGTTTTTGGGAGAGGGGAGGGGGAAACAGTAACTCCATTATTTTGGTCAGAAATGCCTTTAATTTTCTATAACTCTGTTTTGGAATGCACGGGGTTGGCTCGTGCTGTAGCTCGACTGTTTGTAATTTCTTAGCTGGAATGTTAAGATCCATTTAAATTGAACTTTGCCAAGTCCAAAGATACCTTTTAATTGAAGGACACGTCTTAGAAATCCATATGATTTATACATGTAAAGCAGTTTTTATTTTTGTTTGTTCAGTCAGCCTAGTGTGAAGCACGAGGCCTCAGCTTGCTTGTGAATGTGTGCTTGTGAATGTATCTTTTTTTATTATTAATGTTTCATAATGGTATGAGTTTTTTTTCCTTTACCAAGAACAGAGGATTTAGATCTTAGACTTAGCCATTCAGTCTTTGGTTTGCTTATTTGTTTGTTTGTTCGGAATTAGGCATTTGGTGTTATGGGGCTGGTTGTTGTTGTTAAGTAGGAACTCTCTGTTCACTGAAAAACAGGGGGGCCCTGTGACAGAACTCCATCCTAGGGCAGACCTAATGAATTATGAATGTGTCCTCACAGAGACTAGCCTGAGGAATATGTGGCGACCTGGGGATTAGTGCCCTCCATCAACCCTGTACTTTGCTGCATCGAGAGTGAATCATGTCTGAGAGAATGGCTTTCTGTGGATGGTCAGTGTCATGGAGGGTGGTTTCCCTTAAAAGCCAGCAGCGTCCCCATTTAGTGCGCTCTGTTTTAGTTTCTGTCCCTCATCAGAATTTTATGCTGCCTAATGAATTATTTTTCTTTCGTTTTTCTCACTGAAAACCCAAAAAGGCCATAAAATGAGGCTGTGTGTGACTGTTGACACTGATATGCTCTGTTTATTGCATCATGATGATGAGTTTAATATTAAGTAAAGGGAACAGCTGTCAAAATTGCACATATTCTCACATCTTGCACTCAATTCATGCTGCTGATGTAACTCAGAAACTCCAGCTTAAATTAGCACTTTATAATTATTTGAATGCACTATTGACCAGTAATGCTGCTGTATTTTTGATTAATCTCCTCCTCTCTTGCTCTCTGTCTTCTTCACAGATTTGAATGTGAAAGTTCTCGAAGTGTCAGGTATGTATTGAGCATACTATCCCTGTAGTGGACACCCATTGGGTGCCCAGAATTAGGGCAGTCATGGCAGGGAAAGTAGCACAGGTTGGGATCTAGTGTTTACTCGAAATAGGCGATCAGGTTTCAATTCAATCCAAGGTTGGTATCGTCAATCCCAATCCTGATATTCAATGCCTGTCCAACCACAAAGATAAACATGGCCGACCGGCAGGTAGATGGTCCCATTTCCTCAGTGAGAAGGCCCCCTCCTCTTTCTCCCCCCTTATAGCACTGAAATAGCCCAGGGGCCTTGGACCGTGTTAATGTGTCTTTGTCTTTAATTCTATAAGTTTACATTTCAATTACTAGGGAGAAAAATCAATATTTTAACATTAGAATTGATCTCAAATTGAAATATTCAGATCGAAAGAATCAATGTTTCAGTATTGATCCACACATCCCTAGTGTTTACATCTCTCAATTAATGGAATGCATACTTTCTTAAAGATTCCGTGGTTTTGCCCACATCGTGTTAATTGTGGCTGTGAGCTGGTTACGGTTCTTGCTGGAGGGCTCAATGACCCTCTCACGTCACTTAAATCAGTAGTTTTGGAACATTTTGCTTCCCAAATAATTACCTTAACACTGGAGAGAGAGTCGTTGATAAGACTGTCTGCCTGCTGTGTTATACTGAGCTCCAATATGTTGCTGGAAAGACATCCATGCTGACTCATTTGGGACGAGATCATCCAAGTGTGCGCATGACTGCAATAAGGCAGAAACAGCCTCTGTAAGCTAGTCTCACGCTGGCATTTAAGGCTATAGGGTGTTTAATGCTACAGATGTGCAACCATTCTCAGTAGTAAACAACATGGGATTTACTTTATTAGGATTATTATGGTGCAGACAGATGGTTGAAATTGTATTTATTTTATATATTTATTTTTAGTGCATAAATGAGCATATTAGCTTTTGTTATTCAGACATGCCAACAGACATGCCAACAGACACGCCAACAGACACATCACCTTTTTTGTTTACAGCTATTCCTGATTGTGTTTGCAGTTTTAATAATAAACTTTTCCCCTGCTGTACTAAGGATTGCACTGAACTGTATACATAAACCTGAGGTTTGTACTGAACCGTGAATTTTGTGTTCCGTTACTCCTCTAATGATGATTAATCTTACATTAAAGAGGCTTTATTGAGCAATTGTTTGAAGTTGTGTCAAGGGTTGTTGCCTTGCACATGAAGCTCTGTGTTTGTGGTCGTCCGATACAGGATGTCAGGATGTCATCGCACACAAATGTTAGTGGTACCACACGGCAGAATCCTGCAGAGAACAGTATTCCTGTCTAGCAGTGAATTAACTTTACAGACACCATAGTTCGCCCAAACTTCTCAATTTAAATTGAAGCGGTGTTGGAAAAGTCTCTGCACACGTTCATTCATTAGAGCACCATGCCAAACTCAAACGTCAGTAACTTGACAAAATGTGTGTGGAACCGGGCAAATATATTAACAGTAACATATATGACCAACACGATGGCGGTAACCTACCTTTAAACTGATATTAAAAAATTGTTTTTTAACTTTTGTGGTGATCTAAGAATTGCTACCTTGAAGAATCGTAATTTGTCACTGACAAATTCCCTCCCCCTCCTACCCCTAATGGTTAGCCTTAGCTTCACATCACAGGGCCATCGGTGCAGATTTACCGGAACATGTAGGCGGGTGTCACGGAACCCCCACGCTGTAACCGGCACGGTGGTTAAGAATGGGCAAGTAAAGTAATTAAATGTGCAGCGTCTGACCATGAATCATTCTTCAACATAGAAAGAAAAGCCAACGAAAACCATTAGAGTGAATTAAAATTTCCATACCTTTTCAGGGTTTAAAATGTTATTTGCATTGACTTGTATGTAAAGCGACTTTTAGACTGTACTGTAGCCTCGAATGTATAGTGTGTCTGTTCTAGGAACAGGGCATCCATAATGCAAAGGAGAATCAGTTTATTGGACCTTATTCTTTCCTTGATTTACTGCTTGTTATGGGTTGTGTTTTGTTCTCTCTCATCGTTGGTAATTGTTTTAATGCCCTAGTAACAGGTGAGCACTGATGTCACATGCGTCTAAGACAGAGATCTTAAGGCTTTCCAGCTGTGTAGTGCAGTGAGGAAATTAAACTCCTTAACACTGCAATGCTGAACAAACACTAATGCACTAATGTGTATTGATGTCATGGAATGGTCAGATCGGAAATCTAGGCTCATTGTATGTGTGTGCGCGCGTGTGTGTGTTATGTATGAACTATATTGTGGGGACCCCACAATGTCATAAAAACCTGTTATTCTGACATCGTGGGGGCCACTCTTTTGGTCCCCTATGGGAAACTACAGGCAAAAACTAAAAATGCCTTGTATTTCTCTATAAGAGTAGCGTAAAAGTCTTGTATTTTGTTTCGTTACGTATGGATAAGGATGGGTCTGGGTTAAGGTCATCATGTTGTGATTAGAGCTTCCCCCATAGAAATGAATGGAGAGCCCCCACAAAGATATAATTAAAAATATGTGTGTGTTTGTGTTTATATATAAACATGCTTTCCCTGAAAATGGCCTTTCGGAGATACCGCCCATAAGGTAAACTCTATTATTTAGTGGAGAAAAAGAACTCCTCAATAGCTTTTATATCCATTCCATTATAGTTCATTACCAAGTACTAATAAAAGTTAGAGATCCTCACCAGTGTTCACTTTATGCTGCACTTTAGGCGACGGAAAGAGGTTGGTTGTTTAATTGAGAAAAACACTTCCTCAGTTGTAGAAAGATTCCTGGAGAGTTAAAGCTGAATTAGTGGAGGCGCTTAAAGCATTCCGTGTAAGGTTGTGGTGGGGAAGGGAGAGAAGGTTCCTATATAGACCTATACGGCGTTGCTTATTGGATTCCAGGCAGAGGGGGAAAAAACGGACACCTGGACTTTAGAAGGTGTCGGAAGCCCCTGGAACTGTTGATTGGAATGCAGTTATTTCGGGGGGGGGGAAGAGTATGAGTTTGCGGCAGTGTGAAGACAGCTGGCTAGCGGGCAGTCAGTGACAAGCACGACTGCAAAGCTGAAACCTGAGTGCTATTTGATTAGACGCAATTGAAGCAAATTGCCGAAATTCCATTTGTTCTGCTTCATCGAAATAAGAAAAGTAGTATCTTGTTTTTTTTCCAAAGTTCTCAGGATTGTTGATGCTAAATTGAATAGAGTGATTGATTATACTACAATTAATAAAACAAAAATGTGGAACTCGACAGCAAATGGATTAAGCTTAATGAATTAAGTCTCAAACCCATGGGGGTGTTTTATCTGTTACAAAACAGCTGTTTTAGGTTAAAGGACAGTCAACGTACATACATACATTTCATATAAGAACCAAGTTCCACAAGTATTTCTGATTACCACCTCACTCTCTGATGACCCTGACATCGGTTTTGCTCACCTGTTGAAATCATCCCTATCTTGTCACCTTTGCATTAAATATCAGGGTGACCAATCAGCCACTGCTATTCTTCTGTTTCCTGTTAATGTTGGTTCTTAAATGTCCACCACAGTAAAAAGATGCTTTGTAGTGACTTCATTTTGTTGGAATTTTCCATTAATGTACTTTGCAGATCGTGGGCCAGTGAAACCATAAGGAGGAGCATTTGCTGTAAAGCTGTCCTTGGTTTGCCGGTCACCCGTCCCCTTTCTGCATGTCAGAGTCACACATTTCCTACTTCAGGACAGGCTGGCTCTCATACGCATGGAGGGCTCGCGTACATGAGCAGCATAAGACTAACGTTCGTCCTTAAAGGAAGTCAGTGCGACTCGCGTCAGACGGGGCTGCGATCGCTCTGCCGGTGAGAGCGTTTCCGGGGGAACACCGAGATATCATTCATACGCGAGTTTGACGGTGCGTTTTATGGATATTCCTCTGGATATGAAATGTTCTATAGCGTAAGCTTTTATAACTGCTTATCGGGCGCTTCTGTCCTCTTCCTGTATTTCCCCGGTGACAGATACAGGCATTACCCCTCTCCCAGCAGTCTGATTTTCCGTCTTTGTTGGTCGTCGCTCGGCATGGGGTGCCGCTGCACTGTGCGCTGAAAGCAAGCCCATCGCTCTTTTGCACTTGAATCAAACGTATTGCAGTTTTTGCGACATGAAATTTTAATGAAATAACGTCCAGGAGCTGGAGATACATAGTGCTGTGTTATGTCTTCCCACAAGCCTGTTCCTCACCTGACACCCCCCTTGATTTGTGCATAGATTTCGGTGTGTTTAAGCGAGTTAAGGAATATGCTAATACATGTATTAATTAATAGAAATGATTGATTATGTATTGTTTCTGTCTGCACTCTTTTTATTATAAGTACTTTGTTCTCAATGAGGAATCCTGACACTGGAGAATATGGGGCGTGTGAGCGCTTTCCCTCAGAGTCCACGGAGCACTCTTCAGAAAGGCTCTACAGCTGCCGGACCTGCATGTTACCTTCAGACGCTTCCTTTCTGCTCAGGAGGCCAATCACTCACTGGCTGCCCTCAGCTAACCCAATGATCTGGCAGTTATGGGGGTGAAAGGTCCCATTTGCCTCATTGTTGAATGTTTCTTTTTCTCCACATGGGTGTTGATGTAAGGTCAAGGTCATACTATAGCTGCTTGTCTTGTAGAAAGCGTATTGCTGGGGGG
>JAODUD010000127.1:24862423-24874152 GCA_026784285.1 Stomatorhinus walkeri
TTGGTAAAAATTGGCCCATCCCGGCCCCCCCCCCCCCCTTTCCAAATTCACACCTAGCCCCTGCCAATGCCAGTTGCAGCAGTTGCAGATGATGAAATTTAAGTAGCCTTCAAATATCATATCATACCCATCATGCACTTCAGTAGTTAGCAAATTCCACAAACATGCTTTTTTTCATTAAATACACACCCTGAATACAGTCTGACTGAAAACATTACAGATTATTACGTTGTTTCAAACTTACTTTAAGTACTGTGCCAAATATTAGTGTTGACTCCACCATATTTGTGTTGACTCCACCATAAGGAGTTTGTATACATAAAAATGAGAGATATAAAAGTAGCATGTCATGAACCCATTTAATATGCATGACATCAGCAGCATAATCCTCACGAAGATTTTGCACATATATGAGATTTGTAGTTGGCAGAAGGGCCATCAGCGTGTCTGGGCGGGCAGCTGCACTGGTTGCCCCGCCTACCAGTCTGCCCCTGGCTCTGAGCTAGGATATCTAACATAATAGGCGGTCCTGGGGTTTATTAGGGGTTTACTGACCTTCTGCAAGCATCTTATACACAAAGGTGGGCAATGCCTGGTTCGTGAATAGGCTGCATGTTGTATAGATAAAGCACAGTTTTGCTCTAAGTTCTACTCTCCATGAGCTATAGATTCTGCTGCTGGCTGTTATGGCAGCATCTTCCAGCATCTTCCTCCTATAGCAGAGTCGCTGATGGTCTGCATTACCAGAGCTGGACCTTTCAGCTCCAGAAAGTAAAAATCCAAACCAGGATTTTGTTTCAACCAACCAATTGAGAACTCTATGAATGTTACTCTTTTTGCATCACTGGTTGGTTGAAATAAAATTTGGGTCTGGATTTTTACTATCTGAAATGTCCCCCTCTGTGCGTTACTGTCCCTTAGGCTACAGGGATTTTTGCTTCGTGAGCCTCCGACCATCTGTCACCAGCAGTGCAGCCCTGGTCTGTCTCGCTGTCCTGCCGGGCCCCGGTCTGAACCCCAAGCACTTCCGTGTCGCCCCCATCCCAAGATGCCTCTGCTGCTGCCTGTTGCTGCCAGCTGTCTTTGCACCTCCCAGCATGGGGGTGGGGTAAATGTCACATGATGCCTACATTAAAAGGGTCTGAGAGTGCATGAACACTCTTGGGACTGAATGACACGTTCAAACAAATAGGTATGAACTTCAGGGACTTAGAGGTGTGGGGTTCTGCGGGTTTGACCTCTGCGCCTGTGATAAGAAGGTCACAGCTTCCAGTTCCATTTTTTGGCCCTGTTCTCTGATCCTCACTTGTACATTGCATTGGGAAAAAGAAAAAAAGACCTGCTAAATAAATGTAAATGTCTCATTAAATGTCTCTGTTTATAGGATTTTAGATCTGAAACGGTACAACGGTGGGTAGTTACCAATCCTTACCAACCTCTGTTTCTCGAAACTACTGTACGAACAATGATTCTGACTATATAAAAGTCTGTCAGTTATTCATTCGTCATGATTTCTTTTTTTGGATGTTTGCCAGAGAGTGACAGTCATGGACAGGGGGACCAGAGGAGTGAAATTGATACGCGTGTCTTCTCTGGTGACATGCATCGGCGTTTTACAGAAGCACAAGGCCTACAGGCTTGATTTAAGCCTCAGTAAAATATTACAAGGGCGTCTCCCTGAGAGCGATTGAGATGGAGCCCTGACATGATGTGTGCTGTCATAAAGAGAGGGTACGGAGGGAGGCTCGCGACCTCACGGGAGCCACGGGGACAGAATGGGGCATGTGTGAGTGACAGCCTCTCTTACCTTGATGGGATGCAGATCTGCTCAGCCCATCTCTGCTCGCCGTATCCTTCCGTCCTGCGCTGTGGCTTTTCCTTCTGAATGCACACCCATAGGTTTTCATTGTGTTTTGGAGTGATAGCCATATTAGATGGATGGAAGGAAGGATGTAATGGATGTATGGATGGATGTATGGATGGATGGATGGATTGATGGTTGGATGGAAGGTAGGTTGGATGGATGGATGGATGGATGGAAGGAAGGATGTAATGGATGTATGGATGGATGGATGGAAGGAAGGATGTAATGGATGTATGGATGGATGGATGGATGGAAGGAAGGAAGGATGTAATGGATGTATGGATGGATGGATGGATGGAAGGAAGGATGTAATGGATGTATGGATGGATGGATGATACTTTATTGATCCTGAAGGGAATTTAGGCATCCAGTAGCCTACGAATATAAAATTAGTCTTCTGTTAATGTCAGTGACGAATGTTCTAAAATATCTATACTGTAAATGATAGTCGCCTCAGGCTTGCTTGGTGGGGTTCTGGCCGGTTAAATGTAAAGCGCTTTGTGACAATGACTGTTGTTAAAAGCGCTGTGTCCCACCCATTCATTTATGTCCATTGTAGTGGACATTTTATTTTTGCATCTATCTTTTCACTGATGTAATTGTAAGATGTAATTCCTCCAGAGACAAATAACCTAAAATTGAAGGACACTTTTTTCCCTTGGGTCTCAGGAGGATATAAATAAAATTGAATTGAATTGAATTGAATACATTCCAGTTTTTGCACCCTGACATTGATTCTGATTATCGCTTCTGGTTTCCTTTCATCTGGTATTACAAACCTTGTCCAGTTTTCCTGGAAATTTAAACATGAAACATTTTGTGGTTTTTCAGAGCAACAGATTTCAGTCTGTATGTGTCACCTGTGTTGCAGTTCTGTTAGGGTGTGCGCCGTGTTCGCATTTCACTCATGTGGAAGGGAGCCACGGCATGTGACTTTTCTGTTTAACGATACATTTTTAAAAAGTCCCATTATGTAGTTGGATGTGTCTAAACCACAGCTCCTTTCTTTATAGTCTTTTAGATGTTCAGGGAAATTAATATGTTTATTAAACACTTTCCTCTCATTTTAAGCACTTTTTGCATATACTAGCAGGTATTTTTTTGTGACCCCAGGCGGCACTTAATGAAGGACAAAAGGCCACTTTGTGGTCAGACTGGTGGTATTTTTATTCGTATTTAAACATGATAAAATCGTGAGAAGCAGTGAAGCTCACACGCGGGAGTGCGCGTCTGCGGATTTTGCCGAGATCATGGCAAAAACAGGCTGCTGCTGGCTGCCACCACGTAGCTAAATGCTGGAGATATCGCCTGTGCAAATATCCAGCAGATTTAGGGGGGATTATGTGTATATTATGACCACAAGTCACCCTGGAAGCAAACATCTGCTCGCTGAAATAAAAAGCTCAAAAAAAATAATGTCAAACATGAGCAAATATCATCCAGGATGAAATAAAGGATAATAAATGTATTGCTGAATGATAGCCGTGTAGCTACACACTGTTTACTGGCCTGAACTGGAGAAGGAGATAACTAACAGGGTGGGAAACATCAGAGCACTGGGTGGTCTGGTGGAGATTTTTTGTTGTCAAGCGCAATGTCAGAGACTTAACACCGGGGGAGCACTGCTGTCAGAGATGTGCACAAGCGCGCAGCAGTCAAGGGTGGCGGGAGGCTGAGACAGAGCAATCGCTGAGGGCTTGTGAGCGACGAGCAAAGACGTGTCAGAGGCGTTTATGCTCAGCGTCTGAAGGGCCCCCCGTGAGGTGCAGACTCTCTCGGGCTCTGGGGGATGGAGGTCTTGGCGTTGGCTAACACGCGAGCGGTTGCGTCTCTTTCACCCTGGTGGGGGCGCCGCTCACTAATTGCCGTCTGCCAGAAGACCCGTCTCTTCTAATGACCATAAGCGGAGCGGCTCCGTGCATGTAAGTGTCCAATTATGCGGGGGGTCCACGAGAAGTTAGCGCTGGCCCCGACGACGCACGGAATACATTGTCGCGGTTAGGGCCGCGTGCTGCTACGAGGCTCCTCCGTGTCCGTTAATCGGCGCTCCACGTTTTTCAGTTTCTGCTGGAGTCACGTCTGCCATGATTCGGCTGTCGTGGTTCTGAAACACTTCCACAGTGAAAGAAGATCAACAAGAAGATCAATTAACAGATTTACAGAAAAAGCGTGGAAATGTTGGGTGATCTGTTACTGAGCCTGAACACTGAAATCAGACCTCAAGCTGTGAGCATGATAAGCTACGGCTCAACATTCCACTAACCTTCTCTTCTTTTTAGTCACCAGCGCTTCAGTTTATAGTTGTTTCAACTCTCCATCACCGTCTTATGCAGATGTATTCCAGAAATGAACACATTTTGCCTTCTGCTGAAGTGATTTTACTCTCACCTTGGGTTTTGCATTTTTTTTCCCAGCCATCATGCATCCTTCTGAGTCACCACGTCCGTAATGAGCCTCCATTTGTGCGTACAGTAGACTGGCTTGGGCTGAGCGTGCCCAGCCTTACAGAGCAGCCATTCAGTGATATCGATAGTGACATTTTAGAACTGAAATTTCATACCGGGTTCATATTGGCAGGAAATCACCCAGGATTAAGCTGGATAGTACAATGTGAAATGTTGACATTAAATGAAGCTGTGTGAGGTTTTAACTGTGTACTGATGCAGTATCCTTTATGTAGGGGGTAATGTTGCTGTGCTAGGAATGACCAGCTAATGGCATTGATATTTTGAAATGAATGTATGAATGATTTCTTCTGAGAAATGAGTCGGCCTCCCTGGAATTTATCAGGCACTTTAACAGACCAGCTCATCAAAATAAAAAGCACAGCGCCCGCCTCCCACTCCAGGACACAACCTGTGCATCCTGCTAGATCACGCCTGAGGGAACCATCGGCACCGAGCCGTGCCGAATCCAAAACTGGGATTTTCGGCCACTCTACTGTACGATTGATCGCTTCACCTCTGTGTCGTGATGGTCCACAAGGTGCTCTGTCTTTTATGGGAAAAAGGCCAGCAGCTTGCTGGGAAAGATGCATATGTACGGCTTCGATGCCAGATTGATTGGCCTGTAAGGGCTGTAACCAATGAATACATTTTCTGACACAGACGGAACCTAAGTCCACGAGTGGATGTTCCACGCAGAAAACACAAGGCTGATTGTGGCTGCAAGTTGGTTACATCTAATGCTGATTACAGTCAGTCAGTTTTCATCAATTTTGGACTATTTTGGTTTCCCAGTAAATTACATCAGCACTGGAGAGAGAGTAGTTGATAAGACCAAGACTGGCCATTGGCTCTGTTACACCGGACTCAGATATGTTGCCAGGAACTCATCCAGCATGCAAACTCATTTGAGATGACATCAGTTTGTGTATGAGTGCAGCACGGCAGAAACAGCCTCTACAACTTACTCTCCCTCCGGCATTTAAGGTGTTTTACATGGAAATTCAGACTGGACTAAAAAATAGCTCTGGCTTTAGGGTTGTTTATCGCTGCAGATATGTAATCACCCTCAGTAGTAGAGAGCACTGGATGTAGTTCATTATGATTGGTATGATATTGTATTTCAGAAATTTTATTACTTTTTTGTAGTTATTTTTGCAACTTGCAAATAAGCATCTCTTCTGTTATTCAGACATGTCAACACACACATTGGCTTTGGTTTAGAATTGTTCTTAACTGTATTTGTTGTGTCTATTAATAAATAATTTCAGTACACATTTTCAACTAAAAAATTGCACCAAACCAAGAACCAAAAACCAAGGGTTGATACTGAACCGTTTTGTACAGCATAACTCCACTACTGTAAGTATGCGTAGCTTTACAGTTAACTACACATACAGTGGTGCTTGAAAGTTTGTGAACCCCACACAATTATCTGCATTTCTGCATAAATATGACCTGAAACATCATCCGATTTTCACACAAGTCTTCAGAGCAGATAAAGTGAACCCATAAATAAATAAATACTTAACTTGGTAATTTATTTATTGAGGAAAATGATCCAATATTATACATCTGTCAGTGGCAAAAGTATGTGATCAGGTGTGTATGGGCACCCAATGTTATTTAAAGAACACAGATCTATCAAAGTGTTAACACATGTTTGTGGAAGTGTATTATGGCACGATCAAAGGAGATCACTGAGGACCTCAGAAACAGGGTTGTCGATGCTCAAAAGGTTACAAAACCACCTCTAAAGAGTTCAGACTCCACCAATCCACAGTAAGACAGATTGTGTACAAATGGAGGAAATTTAAGACCATTGTTGCCCCCCGCAGCAGTGGTCGACCAACTAAGATCGCTCCAAGAGCCAGGCGTGTAATAGTCGGCCAGGTCACGTGGGACCTCAGAGTAACTGCTAAGCAACTGAAGGCCTCTCTTGCACTGGCTAATGTTAATGTTCATGAGTCCACAATCAGGAGAACACTGAACAACAATGGTTTTCATGGCAGGGTTGCAAGGAGAAAGCCACTGCTCTCCAAAAAGAACATTGCTGCTCGTCTGCAGTTTGCTAAAGGTCACGTGGACAAGCCAAAAGGCTATTGGAAGAAGGTCTTGTGGATGGATGAGACCAAAATAGAACTTTTTGGTTTGAATGAGAAGCGTTATGTTTGGGGACAGGAAAACACTGAATTCCAGCATAAGTATCGTAGCCCATCTGTGAAACATGGTGAAGGTAGTATCATGATTTGGGCCAGGACAGCTTGATTTCGCTGCATCTGGGCCAGGACAGCTTGCCATCATTGATGGAACAATGATTTCTGAATTATACCAGCAAATACTAAAGGAAAATGTCAGGACATCATGAACTGAATCTCAAGAGAAAGTGGGTCATGCGGCAAGACAACGATCCTAAGCACACAAGTCGTTCTAACAAAGAATGGTTAAGGGACAATAAAGTTAATGTTTTGGAATGGCCTAGTCAAAGTCCTGACCTTAATCCAACCGAGATGCTGTGTAAGGACCTGAACCAAGCAGTTCATGCGAGGAAACCCACCAACATCCCAGACCTGAAGCTGTTCCAGCAAGGAGGAATGGAGTAAGATTCCACCAAGCTGATTTGCAGACTGATCAGCAGTTATCGGAAACGTTTAGTTAGTTATTGCTGCAAAAGTGAGTCACACCAGATACTGAAATGAAAGGTTCACATACTTTTGCCAATGACAGATATGTAATATTGAATAATTTTCCCCAATAAATAACTGACCAAATGATATTTGTCACATTTATTTAACTGGGTTTTCTTTATCTACTTTGAGGACTTGTGTGAAAATCTGATGACGCTTAAGGTCATTTTTATGCATAAATGTAGACAATTCTACGGGGTTCACACACTTTCAACCGCCACTGTAGATGTTTTATCACATAGCTGTTTGCTTCAGTTTTGTTCATACAGGGAACATCGTCACAAAGCACGTTACACAGTCCCATCCTTGAAGTCCCCAGATAGCCAGCCTGTGGCGACAGAGGTGAGGAAAGTCTTCCTTAGAGGGAAGTGGAAACCCTGGAGGAACGAGTCTTGCGGGAGCATCCCACCCACCTCTGACCAGGCACCGAGTGGGACAAGTCATTTACAGATGCAGGAAGTTTGGGTCTGGAAAGTAGAAATCCAGACCAAGATTTTGTTTCAACCGACCAGTTGTGCACTCTGTGACTGTGACTCTTTATGCTCAACTGGTCGGTTGAAACAAAATCTTGGTCTGGATTTTTACAATCTCAACAAGAACTTTCCACCTCCGGTAATTTAGTGCCAGTCAGCTGGTTTGTCATAAGAATGCTGAGTGACAGTAAATCTTGCAGAATGTCGCTTTAATGAATTTCCTGCCTCAGAGGATGAAGGCAAGCGGCCTGATAATTTAAATACTGCTGTGTAATCACAATGTATATGTTTTATGTGACTGGCGTATGCGAAACACATCAGCAGTGTACAAACTGATTGCGCTTGTTTAGGAGAATTTATTTAATCAAAGAGATGTCTGTATTCTGATGTAAATAAAGTCCAGCTGTTTTTCCGTCTTGCATCAGCAGGTATCCAGCACTGATGTCTGCGGCGCCCCCTAGAGGCTATGAAGCCTCTGCCTGAGACTGTGCTGCTAGACCCGTCCACCATTGTTATTTAAGAATCATTTTTTAATTATCATACCTTTTACAGATAACATGGTCTAAAATGCATATTGATTTTCCTGCCTGCCGGCATTTCCTGGCTGAAATATATTTTCCAATTTTCGTGAGGTCAGAGGTGGAGACAGAGCACTGCGACGTGTTTAATTTTAAAACTTATGTACTTTTTAATTAGGATAGATTTAAGTGGCGGAGTAACAGACATTGGGTGCTTTTCCTCATCTGGGCATGTAGCAGTAGTGCTTAGAGGACGGCGTAACGGGGGTGAGGGGGACTCGGCAGACCTTCCAGAGAAGGTGGTCTGTACGCCAGTGCGGCAGCAGAAAGGGCAAACGCTTAACATTACTAACACACGTGATCCATCTTCCGGGTGTGTCGGGCTGTGCCGTTCGGCACGCTATGCTGGGAAACCCGCACCCATCCTCTGGGGCACTGCTGTCGATGGCTGAAGGGGGGGGGGGGAAAGGTGGAAACGTACCCCAATTTATCACTGTTAAGGGCCGGTTAATGGAACACGGCCGACTCTGGACTGTCGACAGGCCTGCCGGTTTCGGGATGCAGTCTAATTAACTGTACAGCGGCCTCCGCTGCAGAAGGCATGGGTGTCGATGAGCGGTGGTGGGGGGGGGGCGGTGTTGGGCTAGCCGGTGTCCCGTAAATGTCAGAAAACAAATTGGACCAACTTCCAGAGGGGTATTGTTGCAGCAAAGGATTGTGGGTGCAACCCTTGGCTGCGGACTGTCCTGGGGTTTCCGTTTTCGGTATTTCCTGACTTGTCCTGTCATGGAGAATATGCGAGATTGTCCTTTTTAGTCGGGGACATCAGAGCAGGAGAGTGTTAGTGTGCCAGAGTAAAAAGCGTTTTGATTCTGTTCTGAGTAATTCATTGTGGAGGGTATTCAGCCCAGCACCCTGAACTCAGGCTGAATGAAATCAACTTGGCACTTTCCTGTTTCCCTTTGTTCAGCCGAAAGATTAATTCATTGCCAATTTAACAGCATGGTCAGTTTAGTGTTTGTTTTTATTATTTCGGGGTAGTTTCATTCATGAAGGCAAAGCATCTCATCAGAGCATAATGGTTCTATTTTTGGTGATTCAAAGAATCAGTGTTTGCGTTGAGTCCTGTGTAGGAGTAAGAAAAATTTTTGAATAACCATTGATGGAGAGAGTGTTCAGAAGAGGACTTCCCGCACGCTGACAGCCATGGGCAGCTCTGGTGGGCGTGGGTGCCTCTCTCGAAGAGTCCTTTCTTTAATTTATCAGACAGTGTGCAGGTATTTTATACCTAAATATTAATTCACAATAAATGCTCCATAAAGAAGGTGTATATATGATTAAATTTTAAGTGAAGTAATTGTCATTGTTGACACACTGTGCACAACAACAAAAATGTGTCCTCTGCATTTAACCTTTATGTGGCACAGCTGTGGGCAGCTATAGAGCCTAGGGGACAGTGTGTGGGGGTGATACTTTGGTCAGGGTAGCTCAGTGGTACCTTGCCAGTCAGAGATTTGAACCAACAACCTTTCCCTTGTAAACACACTTCCCTAACCATGTGAGTTTTTTTTTTTTTGTGAGTTCATTTTGGGACTATGGCATCACCGAACCTCTGTAAGTTCAAGTTCAGTCACTTATTTCCTTTAGAAAGTGAATTAAAGCTGCTATTCTGACATATTTACATATTTATTATACACTTGTGGGTATATTTCTGAGATTCCCCTTTGCCAGCCCACCGTGTGATGATCATGTGATCACTAATGATCTCAGCACTGTGGTAAAGGCAGTATTCCTCAAATGTTCATAAATAGTACTAATCAGAGTGGAAAATGCTGACATTGAACCTAGCAGGAGGTTCGAAAAGCTCACGTGGCTAGTAGCTGCAGATCCTGCAGAACCTCTGAACTGAGCTGTTAAGTGACTTAGACTCCGGCAGCGTGCTATTCTGTGAGCTGAGCTCTTAATGTTTCCCCCGGATGCTCAGCACCCGCAGCCGAAAGGCGGCCGTAGGCCGGACTCCCTGTGGCACCAGTGGTACTGCGGTTGTGTGCAGCCCGGGATCAGAGTCGTGTCCCCAGTTCCTGCTGGGCTCAGCCTCCTGACAAGACCTGGAGTTATCTCTGTGAAGCAGAAACCCTAAACCAGACTTACAGAACCTATGTTTTTCCCATCCATTTGCTGGGTGAAGCAGTCGCTCACACTCATGAGGTTATCGAAACTGACATTTTTATGACTGAGCACAACACTTTTTGGAGGGAAAAAGGCTTTTTGCACAAAATGGAGGGAAAATGTGTCCTCTGGACTGGCTGTATCACTTTTTGATCTTGACCCTGTGGGGGTCATGCTTGTTGGGTTATAACACCTGGCTGTTCGCATTGAGGAACGGAATCTGAGGTGTTCCGTGTGTGTGATCCTCTGCGGACTACGATTGTATCATGGGAGTCTGACATCAGGCTGATTAGAAACTTAATTCACCTGAAAATCATGTTAAAATGTGACCAAATCAGCCTTATTTCCTTTGCCCAGCATCCTCTGTGAAGATGTCAGCGATTCAGTATGCTTTTCTCGTGAGTGTATTCATATCCTGGGATTTTCAAATGCAATTTCTCCATAAATCAGATGGGTCTGCAATCTGAATGGTGGTTTTATGTACATCCTCTGCTCTTATTCTGAAACCTCACACACTGTTCAAATGACATGGTGCTTCTATGAACTTCTAAACTACAAGCTATGCTTTTTTGTGGTATGGATATTATGTCATATGAAAGGAGTGTTAGCAATAAGGTCTAAGTTAAAACTAAGGTAAAATTGAATATTTGAAATTGTCCATAGCATCCTCTCAACCCCGTACAAGATAAGTTGGTGGGTGGATGAATGAATGGAGCTCACTGTTCGAAATGGTGAGTGCTTCTGTTGACATTACCTGGCTGAACTCACCGGTGATGAATTTGTGGACCGTGATCCCCAGACACTGTGGGATGGCAATGGTGTTCACCGTAGCTCTGAAAATCCACAGTCAGTAAACCTCCCAGTCTGTGCGCCGGTGCGGTGGATCCTCGTGAGAACGGACATGGTCTCCCATCCCATCCCTTTTGTTTATTAGCCCTGGCATTTCGCAAGTAAACCAAACCGAACAATGGACTGTCCTTCATTCAGAAAATAACAGCGTGCTGCAGAGTGGACATAATAGTAGAATCAATTCCATTATCGGTCAAAGTTTCCACATTGGTGCATTGTGTATTAGGAGAGACCACATTTTTCTTGCTGGTTCACTGTTATTTTCACCAAATGGTTTTCTTTTTATAATCACCCATCTCAAAGCTTTTGCAGCCCCTAGGTTAACATGCATGTACAAGTCAACAGGACCGCACGTGTAAAAGTGCAGTCTTAAATCAGTGCAGTCTTAAATCAGACCCCATGTCGCAGAGCGACCCTCATTTTCCAGGCGCTTGGCTCTGCCCAAATGGAGGGCTCCGGAAAACACCACATGCGTGCCCTGCACCGTGAGCTGTAACACAGCCACTCAGGATGGCTGCTTCTGGGTTGCTGCGTTGGGTTCTTCTCCTGCTCTTTAAAGAGTCACCTGTTTCCTGGGAGATTTTGTTCAAATCTATACAGGAAGACCCACGTGCTGCCATGCGGGAAGCGACGCCTCAGCACCATACCTGTCACGATGCGTGTCAGCAGCGTGCCTGGATGCAGGTGGCGTCGGGCAGGGAAGACGACGGGAGGCAGGAATATCC
>JAODUD010000127.1:24903500-24919315 GCA_026784285.1 Stomatorhinus walkeri
GGGGAAGCCTTAGATCGCCCTGACGTGGTTCCTTGTCCCTCCGTCTGTCCACGATTTGTCTGCCTGTGAGCATGTGAGTGATGCGGCGCTAACTGCAGGCTTTAAAAGCACCAGATGGTACTTTCGTTAAATACTGCAGTCACTCAGACATCTGAAATCCTTATTATTGTTCTTTTTTTAAAGAAAAAAATTCCCTTGTCTGCCATGTTACATCTGCATTGTAATTGCAGTGCCCGGCCTGAGCCAGTCTTGGCTTTACATTGCCACTAGTCACTTTAAGACAGAATTTGGAGCACGCAGTAGGTGGGGACACGGAGACTCCCTGGGCCGGCCCCCTCCTGCCGTCACCCAATCAGCAGCCGGCATCAGGGTCCCATTCGTGATTTTTATCGCCGGGTCCTCGTCGTCCAGGCAACCGGCATCAGCTCATCTTTGCAAGGCTAGCTGTGGACGGCTTGTGTTTGCTGACAGCGCTCCCTGCCGCGGCAGCACCATGTGGCGGAGTGAATAGCCGCGGCTGCAGAGCTGCACGCGCGGCGGAGCTGTGCAGGCGGGGATTAGCTGTGCAGGCGGGGATTAGCTGTGCAGGCGGGGATTGCCGTGCCTCTGCTGGAGCTCATTGTTTGCGTCGCCGTGGCCCTCGTCGTCATCAGCAGTGGACAATGGAGCAGCTCTGATTCATTTCTCCAGGTCTGGGGGAGACGGGGAATCCCGCCCCCCCCCAATTAGAGGGGGGCACGACTGAGCGGGGAGGAGGGCCGGGTTGGGGGGACAGCACAGCTCAATCCCAGCTCCGTTGCACGCCTGTGTGCCGCAGGAGGGAGGGGGACCCAGTTTAGACCCCTCAGGAGTACCGACAGCTTGTCGTACCCCATCCCACACGCAGGCCCCGGCTGGACCTGCTGCTGACCCCAGAGACTTCTGCTTTGGGCAGCTGGGGGAGCACAGACCTCCCGCCCCACGTGGAAGTCCGGACTCGGCGAAGACCCCTGAGAGGGGGCAAGCTGTACATAAGTGTAGCTGTTTGAATCTTGCCGGTGACGGCACCCCCGCCTAGGACCATGCTGAAGCTGAAAACCTTCTGCTTGGATTACTGGCAGTTCCTCTGTCTGCAGCCACTCAATGGGTTTTATAAAAGGTAAGAGGAACTGTTTCGACATTCGAGAGCGCCAGTGATTTAGGGCACAGTGAGGGAGCCCTTAGCCTGCCTCTGTCCCACTGCCGTATTCCACTGTACTCTGCACTTCACTGTATAATGCAGTAGATGTGTAAGCTGGCCTTTACTGCAGTAACTGTCTGTAACATACTTGCATGGTTTTTTCTGAAAATGTGTTTGTCAGTCCTGCGTCTTTCAAAGCGTCTTCCCCCTTGCCCAAGAGTTAGGGGGTCTCATGGGGTGGGACGTGTGTGAGCCGGGACCCCTCCCCACACACACATGGGCGACATCTGGGGGGGCTGGTTTTTGGGATACTGAGGTGCTGCAGCGTGCTGAAGAACATCCTGCACCCCTTGACACGTCCCGTCTAGCTTTCATCCCAACCCTCCTCCGTTCACTCCAACTCTCCGTCCCGAGGGCTGTCTGTCGTTCAGTAGCATCGTCATGCAGTAAATCGAGCAGATCGCTGCTCTTTGTTCAGAGCCCGCAGATCCGTCTCTTCACTCTTATCTTAACGTCAAACCTGGCACATGCAGAAGAACTTGAATCTGGCAGTGCAGGAAATTAAAAAAAAAAATATGTATAACCTGGAGCACAAATGGGTCCCTGCCAGCCGTGTTGTGATGGAACCTGAGTGCAGGTAGGATGTCAGCCGCTTCGCGAGGTGATCGTGTATGCACAGTGTGAAAGCCTGTCCAGGTAAAGGCTCATTACACCTGCTGTTATGAGGAGTAGGAGAGTGCAGCGCAGGTGTGCAGCCTGCAGGGGGCGCTGAGAATGGTCAAGGCTATCCCTGCCCCACATATTTATGAACACACCCTCTCCCCCTCACCCTCATCACTCCCCTGAGGACTATGAGACCAACCCCTCTCCTCTGCCCTGGCAAGCGTGGCATTCACGTTTGGGGGCGGGGCGGGGGGGGGGGACGGGGGGTTGCCGAGGAAATCCCAAGACGCACGTGAGACCTTTACATGGCCAGAGCTGCAGCCAGCGTGATGGTGTCCACAAAGCTGCTCTTTCCCTCGACGCCCTGGGCTTTTTTATCGTTTACTGGCCTCGGGATGTTAGCGCTCGTTCCTCAGGGGGGGTAAGCGCTAAATGCATTGGCTGCTTCTCCGCTGCGCTTCACTGCCCTGTGTGGGATTTGGAAGGGCGGAGCTCAGGCCTCCTCCCCCAGGTGTATCTGCATAATACCGCCCGCCACCGACACGGTGGGTCTTAATCCCTCTGCCAGGACCCCGTGGCGTGGCAGCTAGGGCCATGCAGCTTTTAATCTGCGAGCTTGGTTTTTGGCGACGTCCTTCGCTCGTGCTGGGGTCACCCCGACGTGATAGCCACTTGCTCATGTGTTTTTTAGAGCACCTTTAAAATGGGCCCCGTTTTCCTGTCAGCTTTTGGGGACGTTTGGGGTGGAGACCCTCAGACTGTCGCCAGTCACCTCTCTGAGCCCCGGCGAGCCGTGATGCGCGAGATTCTGACTCGCCCGGTGACGAAAGCCCCGCCGCTGTCTGAGGATTTAATGATGCTTATTGCCACGTGAAATCTGGTGTTCCCCAGGTAGGTATCACGTGTCAGGTATCGTTTTCACCATGTTGCCTCGGAAACGGCGGGCCAAACGGCCTGTGGCATCATGTGGATGGCTTTAGGGGCCCTTGGGGCCAGGGTGGTGGCTTTAGGGCCCCTGGGGGCCGGGGAGGCAGCTTTTGGGGCCCTTGAGGCAGGGGACACTTTAGGGCCCAGTGGGGTCAGGAGCCTCAGCGTGTTTCCTCTTCCTCTATGTGAAGCTGCCAGGGATAGCAGTGGGTGGGGGGGTAGGGCGGGGGTGATCTCTAAACCTTTGGAAATAGCGGAATCTGAGAATGACAGACTAGAAAATGGCTGACATGCGGCTGTATGAGCTGTGCTGTCCTGCGCTTATCCTGTGTGGCATCGCCTCGTCGCCCCTATCGCAGAGTTCGTACCTGTGCGCTCTGTGAAAAGCACACACCTCGCCTCTCTCTCTCTCTCTCTCTCTCTCGATTTGAACACGTGCTGATGTGCGTCTCTGTCTTCTCAGAGCTGGCCTTGTCCACCCCCCCAGGCTCCTGGTGTCAGAGGAGGAAGCGGAGCATGCTTCCTCCCACCCCCCCCCAGGCTGGTAGCCCGTCTGTCTGTAGCTACAGTGACACTCTGCGCTCGATGTGACCCCCCCTTTCATGGTTTTCTAGTTGACTCTCCCATCTTGCCCGGCCCGGCCCCACCCTCCCTGTGCTGCTCCGCCTGCTCGGGGGGTGTCCTTGCTCCTCTGCGGCCCCCCCCTCACCCCTTATGAGGACTGCTTCTGCCCTTTGTTTCTTAATTCCCAGCCCTGTACCTCCACGCCTTGGACTGACCCTGTTTCTGCAAAGCGCCCCCCCCCACCCCGTACTCACTCTGTACTCTCCAGCAGGCCGCCTCAACCATGCACTGCTGCGGTAGGGCGGTAGGCCGTTGGGGCTGGGACCCGGGAAGCACTGGCGCCCCCCTGTTTTCTGCCTCATTAATCCCATGTCCCTCCGCTAAGTAACCCCCCGATATGTGAGGTCAGGCTCAGGTCACCTCCGGCCACCTCCGGCTGACTGAGTGCATCAGCGGCCGGCCCTGCGTCCCTCGTGTGTGTCCCCTGCCTGAGATTTCGTGCAGCGCATCCTGCCTTGTGCGCAGAGTTCCAGCTTGCAGTAAGAGGCAGGGCATTCAGCCCATCTGAATTCCATCAAGCACACCCTTTAGTGTGGTCCCATTCCACCGAAGGTCCCATCAATTAACAGAAGGGGGATTCCCCCTCCCCCCACCCGCCCATTTATAATGGAAAGCATACAGTACATCGCTTTGAACGGCAAATACGTTTTTTATTACTCCGCAATAAAGTATTACTCCGTAGATATTCTGTATTTTGAATGTCGCTATTTACCAGATCATCTAGTGCTCGACATTAAGATTGATCTGTAAACCTCTATATAATCCCTGTATTTCTCTATATAGGTCTGTATATCTTGTAGCCTTAATCTGTAGATTTTGAAGGGCTTGAATTTAAGGGAATATTTATTTTCCCTTACACTGGCCTTCAGGTGTAAACTGTAGCAGTTACGTCCATTTCTGCATCAATTCGAATGCAACCGGCTGGTTATAGTGAATATTTGCTGCCTTGGTGTTGGTTAGTAACCCATGCGGGGGGGGGGGCTGGCGCGGCTGGCGCCGGCGTCCGCGATGGGCCTTCCTGCGGAGTAACAGAGGGCTCTTTCTGTGAATGATACCCCTCCCAGCCGCGGTCTGCTCCACTCTCCACTCTGGGGGGGGGGGGCCCACTTATGACCTCACAGACCTCTGAGTCTCCACGGTGACACGGGTTGTGCCTCCCAGCTCCGTGTGACCTCATAAAAAGGAAAGATGCATAGCCCCGCCCATCTGGGCCGGCCATCGGGGGTGTCACTGATGGACCTCAGCCCGGCCAACACCTCATGCGGACTGCCCCCCCCCCCCCAGTGGCCAGGAGTCTCAGTCTCAAGCCAATGTTTCCATTCATATTGTGGTGTATTTAAGGGGGGGCTGGGTGTTTGGGGTCCGTATGAACGGGCTGCATCATAGAAATAAACCTTGCGCTGAATTTAATCTCGGCTTTGCCGCCACGGGGGGCATCACCTTACTTGGTAATCCACGAGTCAGCGCTGGCGTTTGGGATGGGCCGGCCGGACGGAGGAGTCTGGAGAGAGGGAGGGACAGGAGAGTTAGCAACGACTGCAGCGGCAACTTGAGCCACAGGAGGAACAAATTAGTCATTTTTTTCTTTTTTTTTTTATTTCCTTGAGAGGTTTAAAGAGCTGCGTTCTGTGCTTCCTTTTTCGAAGCGAAGACAGACCTGCAGAGGCTGACGACTTTGTAGTGTGTCCGTCACTCTAAGCTGGACCGCGGTGACTCTTTGTTTTTTAAAAAAGTCCCAAGTCCCACATCCTCGCAGTGAGCAATGTCAGCGCCATGTGGAATGTGATGTGGAAGTACTGTATTTCAGTCCGGACAATAAGGTAGGGGGGCATCCCGCGGATCTTGGAGGAGGGGGGGGGGGGGCATCAGACAGTGCCTGGTGGTGGGAATACCGCAGTGCACCTGGATCCGTGCGAGACACCTGCTTCACCAGCTGAGATCAGTGAAGCAGTCTTGTGTGCCTGGGCACCGACATTAGGTGAGCTGGAGATAGGGTGAGCTGGAGATAGGGTGAGTTGGAGATAGGGTGAGCTGGACCGCTGTGGTAATGAGTATGCTGAACCCGAGAGCCCGACATCAGCTACACTCTGTACTGGAGGATCGCCGCGTGCTCCTGTCCCTCTCAGGGTTTCTCATGTTACTGTGCTTTTGCAAACAGCTCTGCCATGCCACTTGCTCATTGCTGAAGCATTATTGTGTTCAGGAATGAGGAAGTTTGTTTTCTGTTTCAGTGAGAGTCCTGCATTCAAACCGAAAGAGCCAAAAATCTGACATCTGGTGAAAACATTGGCATCATGTCTACATACAGAAGGAATTTACTGGGTGTCCTGAAGTCTTGGGTTTAGTTCTGGTGACTTTCAGACTTGAGTCGTATTGTTTGTTAGCTTGTTTACATTTTATTTAAGTGATTTTTTTCAGTATTAATGTGTGCTGACTTGATGGCATCATCGTTGCAGTTAAGTGACAGAAAGGGACTTTTTTTCTCAGCTGGCATTACTCTGGTTTGCAGTGACCATTTTGTGACGTACAGAAGTGGAGTAAAAATCTGAGCTGCATCAGCCTGCTTGCTGTGTTTTTTAGTTCTTTTCTTAGACTATCACCTTTACAAAAAAATACAGCTTGGTATAGTGAATATCGCAGTCCAGCCCGCATCTGTGAAAGCCGTGCCCGTGAAAGCCTGTGCCCGTTAAAGCCCCGCGCCCGTAAAAGCCCGCACCTGTGAAAGCCGTGCCCGCGAAAGCCTGTGGCTGTTAAAGCCCCGCGCCCGTAAAAGCCCGCACCTGTGAAAGCCGTGCCCGCGAAAGCCTGTGCCTGTTAAAGCCCGCACCTCTGAAAGTCTGTGCCTGATAAAGCCAGTGCCCGTGAAAGCCCACACCTCTGAAAGTATATGCCTGTCAAAGCCTGTGCCTGTCAAAGCCCGCACCTCAGAAAGTCTGTGCCTGACAAAGCCTGTGCCCACGAAAGCCCGCACCTCTGAAAGTCTGTGCCTGTCAAAGCCTGTGCCCGTGAAAGTCCGCACCTGTGAAAGCCCATGCCTCGTTAAGCATCAGACAGTGAAACACTCACAAGGGGGCAGTCACAGACTCCCCTGGGCTGGTACTCTGGGAAGAGTTAAACTGCTAAATGCTTTTTTTGCTGTTTGGGTTTTGCAGGGCTAAAATTAGTGGCCGCAAGGTTAGCCCGGATCCTGCCTCGTCAGCGGATCATTCGATCATAAATTACCCATAAACTGCGTGGCCTGTAATTCCAATCTCCAGGGCTGGCCGAATCCGTCTCTTCCACTGTTTTTATGGGGGGGCTTTCTTGCCGCTGGGATCCAGCGGAGTCCATATTTATCGGATTTCGAATAGGCATCTGGTAGAATGTGCGACTGGCCTCTCTGAATTTTCCACATCTCCAGACAATTTCCTAGTTTGTGTATTACATGGATTTTCCTGCTTGTGACTTCATGTTACACATGTTCTTTTTTATTTGACCTCTCAGTCATAAATTAAACAGTAATGCTTTACATTAACTGCACCTTCGTAATGCCTTCATAATGCATTCATAAAGCATTCATAGAACATTCATTACCAGCATGTAAGTATACCGTAACATCCTAACATACCTTAACAGCTTTACTATACATTAATAACAAACATTATGTGATTATAATGTTTGTTATTATCATATAATATTTGTTATCAATGTATATTAAAGCTGTTAAGGTACGTTAGGATGTTAAGGTATACTTACATGTTGCTAATGAATGTTCTATGAATGCATTATGAAGGTGGTCCGAATGTCCTATGAATGCATTATCAAGGCATTATGAAGGTGCAGTTGATATAAAGTGTTGCCAATTAAAATAGTGATAGGTTAGACATGTCCTAAATTTCGCTTCCTTGGAAACCATGGTCAAACCAAGTGTTGTCCAGGTCTCTGTAGGTAGCTGCCTATATACACATACAAACACTGGTATACAGACCCACGTTTTCCCCTTGGTCTGTGGCAGCATGTGACTCATTACTCACCGATACAGCGATGTGTCACCTTCTGTAGCCAAAGCGCCGCTTGTCTGCATGTGTAGAGTCGCCGTGCACGGCCAGAAATGCTGTCGGGTAGCGTTCTCGGGCCCTGAGTCACGTTCCGCATCTGAGACCGGGGCCTCGCTCCTCTGGCCTCTGGCCGCTGCACGCTGACGCTGCGTTCCCACACAGGAGGGAGTCTCAGTCAGCTGGGCTCAGCGTCTCACCTGCTGTTTCAGAGCGACCTGGACTGGAATGGAGGTTCTCCGCGTGCCAGCCTTTTGGAGGGAACCCGGAGAGACAGGCTCCGTCAGAGGCCTAGCCTGAAACCTTAGAGCCCCAGTAACTCGATCTGGTCATCAAACCACAGTGGATTGGGTCGGGAGGGGGGGTATTATTAATTCACTCGGAGTCTCGCCTTCGATCCTGCAGTCCGCATTTCTCCTCCGGTTCCGTCCGCGACTGGCTTGGGCTCCCGGTCCTCTGCCTCTGGGAGATTCCAGGAAGCCAGTGAGCCTGGCCACACCGTAGGCTGACCCCCCAGCTCTACAGCCCAGCTGCCATTTTCTACGCAGGGGGAAGGGGAGGGGGGGGGGGCCACGGGGAGCTCATGGGCAGACCTTCTCCTGGAAGCCTGTCACAGGACGACAAATCCTCACTTCCTGTCAGCGGCACTTGTCGGAGAGGTTCCTGCAGGACTGGCGGGTAGGAGGCGAAACCGAGGGGTTCTGCGCAGCCCAGGGGTCTCCTGTGTCGTAAACAAGTTGCTTACGGGCTTCTGGCGGAGGGGGACTTGGACGTTTTTCTGGAGCTGGCATTCTGGGTGAGGATAGGGCGGCACGCAACACTCTGACTTTGCTCCGGAGTGATTATCCTTCTTCCCCAGGGAGGGGGCAGAGAGAAAGCTTTTCCATCCCGCACCCCCCCAGCTGAGGGGTGGCTGGACGGCAGCCGATGATCAGTGGAGGACTTCCCCGGATCTGTCACGCTCTTGGTGAGTAAGAGGTTTTCCTGAGTCAGCGCAGTTGAGCCGGACTGGAGCGGGTCAGGCCAAGTGGCAGGAATGGAGGAGGGAGGTGCGGAGGCATGGATGACAGCCGCTTCTCTGGCTTATTTCACCCGGGATCGAATCCAGATCGCCGCTCCGCGGCTTTCACCTCCAGCCTGTAATTCCTGAGGAATTTCACGCTCTCCTTGTAGATACGTCAGGAATTCCTCAGTATGGACCTTGTTTTGGAGAAGCTTGTAAATTCCTCTACACATAGGTTTTCATACCTGCCCAACAATTAATCATGTTATAAATAATTAACAATAGACTAGGCTTTAGCAAGCTGGGGTCCGGTGTGTTCACTTTTTGTGGATGATTAGGAGTGTTTTAGAGGTTTATGGAGCTTGGAGGATATTCTGTGCAAACCCGTCTGAGTAATGGAGTGACCTTGTAAAAAAATAATGAACACAATGCAGGAGAGTCTATTATTGTTCATTTATCCTCCTCATGTATAAATAAAAGGATTCATACAATGAACAGTTATGTTACCAAGACGCTGCAGAAGCCTCAGGTTTCTGTTTTAATGTCACAGGCCGGATTTCTAATTAGATGTTGAATATTTTAACACCTGCGTTTCAGTTTTCTACACGTAATGCAAGTCTTATTTGGTTCGTTCCTTAAAATAAACGTATGACCGGATGTTCTTTTTTTATCAGATGACACCTTTATTTGTCATGATGTCACACTCATTCTTCTCTGAAGCCAGGAACTTTCTGCCAAGAGTGGTGTTTTATTTGGGGCTTTTTGATCATACTGTCAATGAGCGAGGAGCCGTCCTGTCCAGCTGTCGGGGGGGGTTACCTCGGAGACTGGGCGCCATGCGGATTTCTCTCTGGCTCCACCGCTGGTGCAAACATCTGGATTTCAGCTGGAATGACTCCGAAAAAATGACCTGGTCTGAGTCAATAAATAGAGACAGCCTCCTTTAACAAACACTTGTTATGTTGCCATGACTTTATTAAACAGATGATTAAAACAATCTCTGCAAAAGTTTATCTGAGAAGTTGGGCAGTACTGGCTGAAATGTGTCATGAAACACAAACTTTTGGGTGAACGCATTTGCTAAGCGGCTGTAGTAGCAATTAAAAACCACCCAGTAACTGACTCCAGATCTGTTCGTGAGAGACGACCGTATGCCTTTTGAACAGCTGGAATGGGCCTCTTCGGCACCCCCACACCCCTGACCCCCCCGATGGTAATTCATCGCTGTGCCCACTGAGGGTCCCGGCAGCCCGCCAGAGGCACTGCACATCCAGCCAACCCCCCCAACCCCCCACCCCCCGTCCTGTACACACGTACGGCGCCCTCGTTTCACAAGTCGGGTCACACTTCACTTTGAATTGTATTTCGTTTTCTCATTACACTTTATATTTTGTGTGTTATTATATGCTAGTATGTTTCCAGCAGAAATGACAGGATGCTAAGGTTTTCTGTGTTAGCATAAAAATGTTATTTTAGGCAGATCAATAAGTATGTCTAGCAGGAGGGGAAAATAAGCTGAACAGTTTTATCTTATTAAAATAAATACAAGAAAGGAAACGCTGGGGTATTAAATAGAGAGGAAAAACAACTGATGAGGTCCAGTAATCGTATTTGGGAGGAGTGTCTTTCCAAGCACAACTCCTCATATCCCAATTCCATGGAAAACCAGGCATGAAACATCCAATCCAAGTTTGATAGTGGAGGATTCCTTACTTTTCGGAATGGGCTGGCTGTTGACGGGGAATTCCATAATTAGCGAGGGTCCCAGTGCACTGGAACCAAAGCAGAGGTCGCAGGGCATGTAAAAGTCTTCTATAAATATAAGCGTCGTAGCTTCAGGAAGGACAGAGAAAAAAAAGCAGCTGTCTGATACTCTGGGGGGGCCTTTGCATGCTGTCAAGGGAAAAAAATGCGTTTGCTAACAGAAAAACCGCGGTCAAATGTCAGCAATCAGAGTTTCCTGCAGGAGTCATTTGCTCACCAAGACACGGTGTTTCCCTAACAGAGAACGGAAGGCTGCAGAGCTGGGCCTCTGGCTCCACATCATCTACATTAAGAAAGGGAGCTCTACATCATCTACCTTAAGAAAGGGAGCTCTACATCATCTACATTAAGAAAGGGAGCTCTACATCATCTACATTAAGAAAGGGAGCGCTACATCATCTACATTAAGAAAGGGAGCTCTATCTCCAGGCTGCACAGTGGCTCCCCCTGGTGCCTTCTCATGCCTGTCAGGCCCGGTCCAGGGAAAACATTGGTCGCGCCGATTATTTTCTCGAGGTTTGTTTTCCGTGCTTTTGGAGTCCGCTTAATCGTTTGAGGCATGGTGGAGTCACTGAGTCAACATTTCAGTCTGTATCTTTTACAGAAAGGCATGTTTTCCGTTTTGATCTGGGTTTGAAAACAGAGGAAGAAAAACACCCATGTCGAACGGTTGTTTCCCCAGATGAGTCCAGGGGAGTAGCTGCTTCCGCTTCGGCCTGGCTCGCTGGATTTCTCGGTCATGTGACCGTGCCAAAAGCTGACCAACACCCTCCCCGATACAGCTGCCTGTCCGTGACCTTTGGCCTCTCTGTTTTTGCACGTGAAAGCATTCCAAAACACACTGGGAGAACTTTGAGTCTCTGCCTAATTGTTATGCCAGTACATCCTAAATGACCTCATGCTTTCTCCTGATTTTGTAACATTGACAGTGAATAGATGTTTAGTTGCTGGTCTGCTTCCGTTAACAGAAAAACAACTTAATGAGATTCTTCGTAATGCTATAAAAAAACAAAACAATAACAAATGTCGACAGATGTCTGGGAGTTATAAACATGTGCCGTTTAACGGTTTTAGAGTTGTGTGTCCAGATAGCCTAAAGTATAGACAAATACAGATGTTTCTTTTATTCAAAAAAAAGGAGTTGGGCTGCTTTGTTGCCATGACGATCATTTCACGTTAGTGGCAGGGCCTGTAGATGCCTCTGGGTTCGTCGACGTAGCGCAAGTCAGTCAGCGGAGTGGGGAATCGCGCACAGCCGGCGGCGTGTCCGGCACGCGGCGAGGCATCAGCCGCCCTCCTCCATCCTTGTCTTCTGAGTCACGCCACGTGCAAAGCGCATTGCCCGCATGCACATGTGTATCATGAGCCAGGAAGCCCTGTAGCCACATTCTGCGCTGGCGTTGCGCTAGCGATACCATAAGGTTCCTATATCATGCTATTTAGACGGGGGTATCTAAGAGGGGCGGCAGGGGCTGAGAGGGAAGGAGGGACCCCCCACTCGGTAAGCTTCCAGCCCCCCATGCCGCATAATGATGAGTAGACAGCTCTGCTCACAGTCAGTGGTCTTCATGCCACAATCTGTCTCTCCCGTGCTGTTTTAAATGATGTGTTACCTTAATTAGTTCTTAAAGATACTGTGTGTGTGTGTGTCTGCGTGTGTCTGTGCCTGTGTCCGCGTGTCCGTGTGTCTGCCTTCCCCAAATGAGCTGTACGTGACAGGACTCTCTGCCTATGATAAATCACGGGACAGTATTGGAAAGACAGGCAGCATTATAAATTCATCGCAGATGATTCGTCGAGCTTGGCAGATAATGGATTCTGAGGGAATAATGACTGTCGGGAGCGACTGAAGCTGTCTCCAAGCTAAAGGTCTCTGCAGTGCTTCTCTGTGCTAGATGGCGGCCGTCTCTCCAAAATCCAGGAGTGAATAACAAACGTTCATCACCTCCTTCATCACCTTTAATCGTATGTGTCCTGCAAGCTCGAGGAACGAGGCGGTGATGTTATACTCTCGTTGGTAATGCATTGAAATCTCTAAGCAGGAATTCCATTGGGATCACTGAGATACTTATCAAAATGCAATAATTAATGGTTTCCCAGAGCCGCCTAAAAGACAGCGATACATAGGTAATGATTAATGAAACTCGTTAATAGTTTTGTATTTGACGTTGCTATTTGCAGTCAGTTCCCAATTTCAGAGCCCCTAGGTAAAAAAAAATAAAATAAAAACACACATTTTTAATCAAGATACAAATGCTCTGTTTCAATTTCCTTTAAATATTTTTGTTCCCTGCATCCCTGAGATTTAATTTTATGAAATTATTATTTACAGAGCACATTTTATAGTGTACTTTATTAATGCACGAAAGCATAAATTTGAAATTCACTCAAAGCCCACAGATCTGTTTTACATTTAGATGCTCTGCATGCATTCATTTTACTGCTGCATATTCTGCAAAATGCCTTTTGTTATACTGCCATATATAGCATATGTGTAATCTGTTGTGTATTCTGGGAAATGTGCATGATCTGTTGTAGTTGCCAAAGTGTATAAAGTTGTGTATGTTTTGTTTAATAATGTGTTTAATCTGGTGTGTGTTCCAGGACATGCGGCTGCTGTCTGTTTGTACTGTTTGCTAATTAATGGTATTACATTCATATGCTGAATATCAGTAATACAGAGCAGGTTTTCTCTAGCCGTATATTTCCATATGGGTCAGTAAGTCTATGGAAATTCATTGGACAGTATGCTACATATACTACCATGGACAGTATGTTACCTACTACCATGGACAGTGTGTTATCTATTTGGATGGACAGTATTTTATCTACTGCTTTGGACAGTATGTTACCTAGTACCATGGACAATGTGTTACCTACTGGTTGGGTAGTATGTTATCTACTTTATAGTATGTTATCTGTTTAGGGGCAGGACACAGTCAACAGTCACTCACAAGGGCAGTGATGAGTGGCGCTGTGTTTATAATAATAGGTGCACACATATGTGGATTTGAACCATCTATTCATGTATGCAGGAGGTTGGTGTATACATACGTTATGCTAAATATGTGCTAAATGAACAGGGGCTTTGCTGTCCTTCGTGGAATTGTGATAGGAACGTTCAGCTGTCCAATTGGAAGCTGTTTACTTTTGAGCAGAAACGCTTAAATATGAAAATGCATATTTACTTGACTTCATTTAGCCACCTAGAGGTGCCTTGAGGTAGACTGTGAATTTTCAGGTAAGCCCTTGGTGTGTTTTCGAGGGTGATATTTTATTAATGTTTGGAAACACCGTCTCTTAAACAGTCTGGTTCTCAGAGTACTGGAATCCAATTGTGGAAAGAGCTGTGCATACATACATACCTGGATCACAATGCCTATAAATAGCACATGCTTCAAACACCACACATTCATCACGCCTGGCTGGCTTCTCTGGTTTTGTTTCATTCACCACAATGTAAGTTGAACAGCTATAATTCACATTTTGGGATAATACGTTCCATGGGCGCCATTTGTGCTCACCCTAGGCGCTGTAAAAGATGGATGAATGGATGGATGGATGAGTGGAGAGATCACACACACTAGCTGTCAGTTGATGAATAAACGACATCAAATGACCAGCATTCCAAATGAAGATGGCCGCCCGGTTTGACTGGCATGTTTAGATCTGCTACCATGCTGCTCTGGGTTCGGGACTCTTCTGGAAGGTGGAGTTTCGCTCTCCGTGTCATCCGCTCAGCAGCTGTCCCCGAGACATGAGCTCCGGCCCCAGATGGCACCCCCTCCTCTAAATTATCACTTTTGTGGCTCTGCAGAGAAGCGGGACTTCAGAGAGGTGTCAGTGCGAGCTGTAAATAGTCGTTAAGGGCCGTGTTTATCTCTGACGCCGCTAATCCCTTAATGGCAGTCGTGAAAGCCCAGGCCCTGCACCTTCCCTGCGCACTGTGAAAGGGCGCAGGCAGGGAACACCCCTGCATATTTACACGTTTCATTAACATTTGCGGGTCCATTTATCTAGAGAAAGCTCAATGCATTGTTCCACTGGAGGCCATTGGCAATCGGCATGAGCACCGTTCACACTGAAGGTTTAAGCGCCGAGGTAGGACCCGGCTGACTGGATGGATTCAGAGATCCATCCCAGGGTGTGTCGACTCCAAACCGAAAATGCTGTGTCAGTGTTGGTTGTGTCCCAGCGGCTGACTCTTGTTTGGGTACTGTCTGGAAGGATATTCTCGGACGGAGGCTGAGAGATCTTCAAAAAAGCCACACTTGCTCCTCGTCCGGAGGCTTCGGATCAGCACATGTTCCTGGTGATGACACTAAGGTCTGGTTCGGTCCATGGGCCCGCTCTTGTTTTCCCTTCTCTCCCACTGCCGTGAGACGGGGCTCCTCAGTCCTTGTGCCAGTGATTCTCTGCCTCCCTGTAATGAGCTCCCACGAGCCTCGGCGGATGGGGTGGGGGGGGGGGGGAGACGGCAGCTCGTTAAGTCTCCTCCTAATTGTGGTGAGGCGGCAGATGTCTGCAGTTTCTTGGCGGCACCTGGCAGCGCAGTTGGGTCAGGGACCGGAAGATTGTGGGTTTGGGCCCAAAGCCGGTGCATCGTTCTGCTTATGAGTGGTGTGACTAGCCAAAATCCTGGTAAAATGGGTTAGTAGCATGGGTTAGAACTTCAAGTGCACTTGGTGAGCACATAATCCGCAGAATTTCAGCTCCTGCCAATGTGTGTATCTTCTGTGGTCAGCCATTCAGGTCCACCTCAAACTGACATCAGCTACACCTTGACTTCACTGCAATTAAGCTTCTTTCTTACAAAAAGAAAATACTTTGGACATAAATGAAATCCAGCTGCCAATGATCATTCCTCAAGCTAATCTGATCTGCCCCTCTCAAGCCTGAGTGAACGAAAGGAAAATTAGCTGTGCTCTAGCTCCCTCTGCTGGTCATTTTCAGGTGATGCTTAGGATCTACCGTCTTTGCTTTCACCGTGTTTTTGTTAGATTCTAAGTGGCACGTATTCTCCTGCTCTTATCCCACTATCCCCCTCAAGCAAAAATTATGTCTTTCTATGTGAATTTCTCCTAATTACTTTAAGGCCGGCTGATTAAAAGTGAGCTTTGGTTACCAGGCATATGGCTCATATATGGCACCGGGTTCGAAACTGGGAAGAAGGGTAGTAGAGTTGTTTGTCAGGCCAGTGGATACAGGATCGCACGCTTCATTCCGGCTTTCTGCACTCATCTACCTTTGCAAGGAATTTTCAAACCCTCTGTTTCATATTTCTCTCTTTTGTCATTTTATTTTTAGTTGTGGTTACTTGTAATACACAGGTATAGAAACTGCGAAATATCATTAGATCAATAAGCTGAAACCGATAAAAACTAAACTTATATATATGATCCCAGAAAGGGGCCGGCAATTAAATTAGCATTTGGTGTACATGTTGCTATCCATTAATGTATACATCTCCCGCAGTGGGCCAATTCCCGCACTGGGCCATCTCCCGCACTGGGCCATCTCCCGCAATGGGCCAATTACCGAACTGGGCCATCTCCCGCGTTTGACAATCTCCCGCACTGGGCCATCTCCCGCGTTTGACAATCTCCCGCACTGGGCCATCTCCCGCGTTTGACAATCTCCC
>JAODUD010000127.1:24946257-24958691 GCA_026784285.1 Stomatorhinus walkeri
TCTGCCCCTGCCCACTAGCTCCCTAACGCTAGCCCCTGCCCGCTAGCTCCCACACGCTAGCCCCTGCCCGCTAGCCCCCACACGCTAGCTCCCACACGCTAGCCCCTGCCCACTAGCCCCCACTTGCTAGCCCCTGCCCACTAGCCTCCACACGATAGCCCCTGCCCATTAGCCCCTGCCCACTAGCCCCCACTTGCTAGCCCCTGCCAACTAGCACCCACATGCTAGCCCCTGCCCATTAGCCCCTGCCAATTAGCCCCCACATGCTAGCCCCTGCCCATTAGCCCCTGCCAACTAGCTCCCACACGCTAGCCCCTGCCCACTAGCCCCTGCCAACTAGCCCCCACATGCTAGCCCCTGCCCATTAACCCCTGCTCACTAGCCCCCACACGCTAGCCCCTGGCCACCCCCAAGCACCCCAGCCTTTGTGAATACACTAATTAGCTAATTGGATCAGGCATTTACAGAAGACTGCGCTTGGTTTTTAAATAGCTCAGCGATTTCTTTGTATCTGTGGTGATTCACACCTTTCCCTTTAAATGCGGTAATGCACAATGGGGAAATCTGAGAGTCAGGAATAGGAGAGGGACATGCAAGCAGCACCGTGGCTGTACTCACAGTGTGAGGTCTCAGGTGAAGATGAGGTATGGACTCCACTTTCATGCTAACCTATAAACTGACGTTCAGCTCCTCCTAAATTTCCGTTAGCTCCATCAGTTTGCAGCGTGTAACATCACCCGACATGATCATCCAGGACTCCGATAAACTGGATTACTCCTGGTGTGTATTAGTTATAAACTGCCACCATGGAGAGTGCACAGACACCCCCCGACCCCCACCCCCTTCCCCGAGTTGCTAATTGAAGGCACTGCATGCGTGTCAAGTAATTGCGCCTGTCACTTGAGCTCAGTCAATTAAGAAGCTCTTGACCGTCTGAAGATTTATGAGATGCGCATTAATCACATGATACCATGACGCTGCTGAATCCTCATGTCTGATTGGTCAGAAGGGTGCTGATTAATTCCAGTGTTATGACACTTGTGGTATGTTCCACAGGTGGAGATGCTAGAGCGTAAGTATGGGGGGCGTTTCATAACCCGCCATGCTGCCCGCACCATCCAGACGGCCTTCCGCCAGTATCAGATGAACAAGAACTTCGAGCGCCTCAGGAGCTCTATGTCGGAGAACCGTATGTCCAGACGCATCGTCCTGTCCAACATGAGGATGCAGTTTTCCTTTGAAGGACCTGAAAAAGTCCACAGCTCTTATTTTGAGGGCAAGCAGGTGTCGCTGACGGACGATGGCGCCGAGCTGGGGGCGCTGGTGCAGGCTGAGCGTGGCGACGGAGGCATCCCCAGCAACATGAAGTCGCCGGCGGACCCGGGCGACTTCACGGACGCCATCACCGAGCTGGAGGACGCCTTCTCCCGGCAAGTGAAGTCACTGGCAGAGTCCATCGACGATGCACTGAACTGCCGCAGCCTGCATGGCGATGAGGGCCCAGTGGAGCCCGCAAGGTCCCACCCCGACCTGGAGGCAACCTATCAGGTAAAGCCCTCGCAGACTGGTGACCGGCGCAAGCCAGACGAGATGACGGCCTCCTACAGCGACGTGACACTCTACATCGATGAGGAGGAGCTGTCGCCCCCTCTGGCGCTCTCCCAGGCAGCGGAGCGTCTCTCCAGCACTGAGTCTGAGCCGCGGCACCGCCAGCTCACCTCTGCCCAGGAGTACTGGGCGTTGGCCCATAAGGACGACAAGGGTGACACGGACACGAGCTGCCGCAGCACACCCTCACTGGAGTGCCAGGAACAGCGACTCCGTGTAGACCAGTTGCCCCTGCTCACCATCGAACCACCCAGCGACAGCTCGGTGGAGATAAGTGACCGCTCCGACCGGGGCTCGCTCAAGCGACAGAACGCCTATGATCGCGGTTTCAGCAGCCAACAGGGCAGCCCCAAGCATGTCTCCCATGGGCTCCCTCCCCGGGGTCCCGCCCGTGACGAAGAGCCCCCTAGACACCGGCCCAGGCAACTGGAAGGCCACCTGGCCATCAACGGCACCGCCAACCGGCAGAGCAAGTCCGAGTCGGACTTCTCCGACGGGGACAATGACAGCATCAACAGCACATCCAACTCCAACGACACCATCAACTGCAGCTCCGAGTCGTCTTCGCGAGATAGCCTGCGGGAGCAGACCCTCAGCAAACAAACCTACCACAAGGAGACCCGCAACAGTTGGGACTCGCCTGCCTTCAGCAATGACGTCATCCGCAAGAGGCACTACAGGATTGGCCTCAACCTCTTCAACAAGTACGTGATGCATTGGGGTCCTTCCTGGGTTAGAGTGTGGAGTGGTAGTTATGAACAAAATCTGAACTCTGATGGGGGTGTCACACTCATGGAGTGCTGAAAGAGTTGTGTTGAACATATGGAGGAAACAAAAAGAACAGAACCCATCAGAGTTCAGAGCCTATCTTCATTATTTTGCAGTGTCTATGAACCAATGGTATGAAACATCTAAGAAGGTGGAGTGCAGGTTGACCTACTGAAAAGGTTCAGCAATTATGGTTGACACCCATAGTTATGGCTTCAAATAAAAGAATTTGACTGCCTTACAATGGCTCTTTTGGTTATTAGATACAATCAAAGAGCTGGGCCACATTTTTACATGTAGTTCCAAAATCAATTGACACAAGATAATGAATTCAAGTTTTTAATGAAAGGTGGTTTCATTTTGTTTATGTAAAACGTCTATAATTGACCTCAACTGAGAAATAAATCCCAAAGACCAAAATGCCAGGGACAGTGATATGTTAGCATGCAACAGTGAGCAAAAGCTTGTGGAAGGAAGTAGATGCTATCAGATGGAAAAGAGCAAGGCTGCTAAATTGTAGACACACTCCCAAGCTAAGTGTGATTAATACTGTGTACCTTCTGGAGGAATGTTGCTATTTTGAGCACCATAAAGTGGTTTACAAACATTTTCCGATTGGAATGGTGATCATTGGGATATTTGCAATGTGGTTCAACTCTAATTTGTGAAGATACCCATTTTCTAATGCTTACGATGTTTTTTTGAGTGTCTGAACACGGCAAAGTAATTCGAACAAATTGGAAAAGTTTGTTTGAATTCCAGGGTACATGTCACAAGGACAAATGTAGCATATTATAATTAAAATTGGATCTGAAATGTGTGGTTTATAGTAGTGTCCGATAATGCAAATAGCAGCAGTGGTGCTGATTTGTAACAGAAATACAATTTGAAGCTGCCAAGAATGAGATGTTTGTTGTTAAATATAAATGCTATTTTATGTCTACGATTAATCTGAGGCTAAATTTGGTCAGAATACTGGGAGCTTATAATGATATTCAAACTCACCTTTCTGAAGATACGGCTCCGCTGTAGTTATTACAGCTTAATGTGAGATGCTGCTTAACATTGCCGTCTTAATAAGTGAAAAGAAGTAACCGCATGTGCAGCTCACATAAATATGTCTTCTACAAAAAACATTTAACAGATTGTAATGCATCCATCTTCCTACTGCTAATCACGGACGGTGGGAGCTTGGTGCTTGTCCCAGACAGGATAGGGAAGAGAGGCAGGGGTGCACCCTGGTGGGGTGCCAGTCAGGACACACACACACACATACACACAGATTAGCTATCTACATCATTGTGGGGATTCTCCATTTATTTTTATGGGCATAGCCATAATCCCAAACATGACAACCTTAACCCCTACCCAGCCCTAACCCTATATATAAGTAACCAATCAAAATACTTTTGAAATTTTTAGTTTTTTTGATTGAATTCATAGATCTTGTATGGACCTGAAAAATGGTCCCCACAACATAAAAATGTAATATAAACATAATCCACATGCAAACACACACACACACACACACACACACTAAGGCATCCTGAATAAGTGAATACCAGTGCATTTAACTGCATGTCAACACAAAGAGATGCAAACTCCACACACATGCATGCAGGGGTGTGGCTCGAACCAGAAACCCTTGGGCTGTTCAGCAACAGCACCACCAACTACTGCACTTTCTTATCTCAGTGCTTATTTATTGCACTCAGTTGCAGACGTTTATACATTTTTATCTAAGTATTCTTAAAATAAGTGCTACTGTTGTATTTATTATTGTTATTAATATTGTTAATGAAAAAGCACTTTATAAAAAATATAAATCATATTTAATTTTTATTTGTGACTTAAAAATGCTCTTTTTGCCTTCACATGTGTTTCTGAGAATTCGTGCATGCCTACATTTATTGTTTGTATAATGTATGCTTGCACACGCATAACCATACGTAAATATGCTCGTGGGTGTGAAGAAGCCTGCATGTGCATGCCTGTCTGCCTGCCACGTGTCACTCTTCACAGTGTGCTGACATGCAGGATGATGGATTTGGGTCCTTCCGTGGCTGTGGGTTTGCAGAAATAGCCTTGTCATAACGATCTGTCGGGTCACACGTGCCAAGAAATCTGGAGAGACCCGTCCCTTGTCATGTCGGTATTACAGCCATGCTTTTCGACGTATTTCCAGGAAGCCGGAGAAGGGGATCCAGTACCTAATAGAAAGGGGGTTTGTTCCGGACACGCCTGTGGGCGTCGCCCACTTCCTTCTCCAGCGCAAGGGCTTGAGCCGACAGATGATTGGAGAGTTTCTGGGCAACCGGCAGAAGCAGTTCAATAGAGACGTCCTTGAGTGAGTACAGAACTCCCCACAGAGTACACTTGCAGGGTGTCTGCTCGCTCTGATGTCAGTGTTAGAAGGTGTGCTGAACATTATCATCACCAGAGTTTTGTCCTGTATCTCCATTTTCTCAATTCTCTTCACTCCCTTCTTGCCAGTTCTGCAGGGGCTCGTCTGCTTTCAAAGATACAGTAATTTGATTCTCTTTTATAATTAACCATTGAATTCAAATTTATCCAACCAACATGTTTACACACTGAAAATAAACCTTTTAAATTCTGTGTGAAATACAGGTCAACTTGCATTTTGAGCTTCTACTCAGGAATTACAATCTTCCCAATCTGAACTTTGGCAGTAGCTTCACAAAAACACCCATCAGTCTCCAATATGATGACAGTACTGGTCCCAGTTTCCTGCTGCAAGCGGTGACAGGAACGGCTAAATCAGACTTCCCATTGCAGATGGCATTATGCAGTTTAACTCTTATCCCGCTGCATGGGCGCATCGTGCTGGTAGAGGTCCCACTGGACTCCTCTCTTCTCTGGATCAGAGAAGGACTTAGTCCTATAAAGTGAATAAAGCAGTTATAAACCTGTGGTGTAGGGGGCAGTAAAGATCTGCCCCTGATGGACTAACGCAGCCTGAAGTTACTAGTAGTGCCTGACCTCTACTGTCTTTCAAACTATTCAGAGATTTATGCATTAGGAGCAGCAAGTCAAACCTCCTACTTCTGGCAAATTGTCTGTGGTCCTCAGGTTGGCATCAGGGTAACAGCTGAGATCTCATTTGCCCAGAAATGTTTTGCCTTCCTGTCAAGGAATTGATGGAGTCTGACTTGCTGTTACGCTCCATCATTTTATGTCAGATGGTCACACTGTAAGCTTTCACAGGCCCGTTCCACCTGTCCGGCCCTGCAATTTGTTGAAAATTCAATTCACAGTGTATTGCCATTAATTTCAGTGTATTGACACATGGGGCACACAAAGACAGAGGTCTCCCCTTCATAAGTGTGAGCAGAGGCTGTTGAATTATGACCGTAGCGTGCGGCATCCTGCCTCACTGGTATCTGGTGTGTCTTCGCAGCTGTGTGGTGGACGAGATGGACTTCTCAGGCATGGAACTGGATGAAGCCCTCAGGAAATTCCAGGCCCATATCCGGGTGCAGGGGGAGGCTCAGAAAGTAGAGCGCCTCATTGAGGCTTACAGGTGAATTGCAGTTTTGGAGCTTAAAGGATTCAGCTTCAGACGGTTACCAAGGTCCTAATTCTAGAGGTCAAGTGTCAGTAACTCTGACACACAGCAATACCTTTATGTTTATCCTTCCCACATGCACGGAAGAATTGCGAGTTTATTGGCTGTGACAACTATGCTACCGTTTCGGCAAACTAGAGAGCTTGCAGGAAGCAAATTGCTACTGGCTTTTCCTGAATGTGATTGCTTTCACGGCTAAACATAAATAAATGTAATCTGGTTCACACACATTTCATCCAACATTTTGAAGAAGCAGCATGTATACCCTTGTGGATATTGTGACGTGGTTCCCATCTTCAGATCCTCCAGAAGATCCTTTGTTGTGGGTTTTCTATCTGGCATGAATTGCCTTAAAACTAACTGCTTTGCAGAAAATGGCCAGTGGTAGTGGCAGTGATTTCGGAGCCGTGTTTTTGCTGCTGGTTCATTATCTGCTTCAATCTCGTCCCACAGTCAGCGCTACTGCATCTGTAACCCCGGAGTGGTGCGGCAGTTCAGAAACCCCGACACCATCTTCATCCTGGCCTTCGCCATCATCCTCCTCAACACCGACATGTACAGCCCCAACGTCAAGCCTGAGCGCAAGATGAAGCTGGAGGACTTTGTGAAGAACCTCAGAGGTTGGCCACCAAAATCAGAGCTTTGTGACTAAGCCAGAAGAGCTCTCTTGGCTCCCTCTGCGGTTTCGTCACTTATCGCGCTGTCATACGTACTACTTGAGGGAGCTCAAATTGAATTTGCGAATGCATTACGGCTTGATTAATAGGCTCTTGAGAAGCACGGCTCATTGCTGCAGCCTTGGCTGGGTAGCTTGGCTGGCTGAGGGAGGCAGCATGGTCTCTGGTGCGATGCTGCACAGTGTCACCAGTGGCTGGTTCATTTAGGACAGCGTTTCTCAAACCAGCCCTTGGGGACCCTCAGACGGTCCCCAGTTTTGTTCTCTCCCAGTTAACTGTCTGGGCATCCCCAAGGACTGGGTTGAGAAACATCAATTATGAACATAAACCCGACCGAGAGACGGATCTGCATCACTCACTCTTGAGAGGAACATGCTCCTTGGTGTATGAGTGCGTGTTTGTTTGCAAGTGTGCATGCCAGACCAGTGAACGCTTACTGACGAAAAGCGGGCCCCACTAGGAGTGGACGATGGCGAGGACATCCCCCGTGAGATGCTGACCGGGATCTACGAGAGGATTCGCAAGCGGGAGCTGAAGACCAATGAGGATCACGTGTCCCAAGTGCAGAAGGTGGAGAAGCTGATCGTGGGGAAGAAGCCGGTGAGTGCATCTCTGCTATGGGGCCAACACCGCTGTCCTTACCAGGCCTTTGTCAGGATGCTCCAAGGAGCAGGACAGATGCATGCAGAGAGTCTGTGGATCCTGAGAAGCAGCCAAGATTGTAATCAACTCCTGGATCAGCCGATGTTGAAGGGTTAGCAGAGGCTGAGAAATTAGTTTGTACTACTTTTTCCCCTAATTTCGTGATGCCCGCCTGAGACCTTCATGGTTGAGGTGTTTAATATCCCTGAAATCCTTGAGAGTCAGGAAGCTGAGATTTTCAGATGCTCCCAGTAATGACCAGTGGGATTATGCTGTCCACAGTGACTCATGTAGGTGTCCCCGGAATCATTTTAGATTTGCCCGAAATCGCTCATCATTTGCAAGTTTATGTGTGTCGATAAATCGTTGGCTGACTGGGAAGGTAACAGATTCATACAAGTGCTAAGGCAGGCAGGTCACTTTACTGAGGCCAAAGATAATGAATAATTACTTATATAATAATAACAATATATAATTAGTGCATAACATTGAAAAGCAAGGTTTTGCGAAACATGTACATACACGTGTAATCTAATGTCCAAGGGTACATGAGAAGAAAATGCAATGACAGCAGACAGCTCTGTGATCATGGGGGTTGCAGTTGCTGTGCCCTTGAGAATTGTACTTAACTTGAATTGTCCCAATGAGGTATCCAGGCGTGCCAGCAAGATTGTGGGTCATTTTTGATACAAGCAGCCTCTATGCAATGAAATACTATCAAATCATATCTCTGGTAGCACCCTGGTGAGACATCTCACTTCATACTCTAGAGCTGATGTTTGCTAGCTCTTCTTCTGAAGCCCTCTGTGTTCTTGCGTTGCAGATCGGCTCTCTCCACCATGGCCTGGGATGTGTGAGTGTTTCCTTTCTCTTTCAGTCATTCGTCTTCACCTTCACTGCTTGTTCACCAAAACTATGCCTCTCTGTCTTCTGTTAGAAGCAGATTTAAAGGGGTTGCGTCCATGTAAACCTCCAGGTCAGTGTTTCCCAACCCAGTCCTCAGGGACCCACAGACAGTACATGTTTTTTGGCTTGTGGGAGTTGTTGAGGAGGTGGGTCCAAGAAACTAGAAGAGGTGGGACCAACCAATTAGATGCCTTGTAAGTAAAACTCCTATGAGCACGTTTTTGCTCCCTCCCAGTTCCCGTAGCAAAAATGTGAACTGTCTGCTAGGGAGCTCAGAGGGAGCAAAAACATGACCTGACAGTGGGTCCCTGAGGATCGGGTGGGGTAACACTGCACCAGATGAATGCCATTGTTACAGCAAGCAATAAGTCTCAGTTGGTAGCGCTTATTCCCATTGCATACCGAGCATATGGTCATGAGCTATAGAAAGAAATCTTGGTTTTCTGAAGTTCTGAAATTGCTTCCAGCGTAGCAGTAAACTACACTGCTCAATTTTCTTCTTCCATGAACAGCCTAAGGTCTGCAAATTTATGTATGCTTTGGTCAGGGAACCACCATCTTGCGCCACACTCAACTTAAGAGCAGCTAGTTGCATAAGAAATAGTGCTTTCAATTGAGTAATAACTAGAAAAGGAGATCACAGATTAAATATTTTTCTGTGGTACTTCCCGATAAGCAATATTGTAATGTATTTTGTCATTCATATCAGCATTCCCCAGCACTGGTCCTTCTGGTGAACAGTGTCGACTGATGTTATTAATTTAGTAAGAAACTGAAAACGGGAACACTTCAGGGACCTGTATCACCAAGCCGGATTTCTTGCTTAGCCGGATAACTTGTCAGATTTAAGGTAGTCTGGGCTAAATGTAATTTAACAAAGATAAATTCTGACAAGTTATCAGGTTAAGCAAGAAATCCAGCTTTGTAATACATTGCCCAGGGAATCTGAGATTTATTTAGGGATTAGGGTACCGTCAGACACACAAACAACATGGAAAAAGGAAACAATCTTGCTGCAGGGACAGGGACGTATCCAGAAGCTGTGGTCGCTGTAATACTGCAGCAGGACTTCTACAGGTCATGAGGGTTCAAAAAATGGAATTCACCAATTATATACACTACAGATTATTTGCAGAACAAATCCTGACTACCCCCACGAAGAAGACTGCTGTAAAGTGCTCATTTGTAACTGAATTCCACTCATTCAGTAATGGCAGTAGCCCATGAACAATTATTTAATGATGAATGTAATAAAAAATGAACCTAATAAATAATATACTAACAATCTATTAAATATATTGCCTGAATTGGTCAAATATAAATGGAATGGCCAAATTAATGGAATGTTAATATCAATATATCATATTGCTGTCTCAATCAAACCTAATTAACTAAGAACTTGGGTGCAGTTTCTTTGGCCAGGAATCTGTAAGTTGAATAAAAAAAGAGTATTTCAGAATTCCTAAACTGAAGGTCAAGCTGTATGTGTGCGTTTTGATTTAAATAACGTCATTGTCACTTACATGGTCAGAGTGCACATTTCACAGTAATTTAAGCTGCTGTTGCTTCCCACATGTCGCATGAATTATTTACTCATAAAATCAATCCTCAGATGACTAACTTGGCCATTAATTGAGGGCTGAAACTATATTATAAAGAGGTCCTGTAGGATTAAATAGCATGTGAGATATCAGCAATTAATGTGATCCTTTGAGCAATTAAACAAATCCGAGAAGACGAATTACGGTAAATAAGTCATGCGAGAACCAACGCATTAATTAGTAAATAGAGTGAACCCCAAGCAGGCCGTCAGGGATCCCCAGATGATCCCATCAATTTGCCGGCTACTTGCTCTGCACTGATGCTTCCTGTTTAAATCTCTCCCGGATCCACAGGCAGCGCGGCGGGGCTCTGTCGCCTCCCCCTCGCTCATCCTGACGTGCATCTGACTCTCTTCCGTGTAGGTACTCTCCCTGCCCCATCGCAGGTTGGTGTGCTATTGCCGGCTCTTCGAGGTCCCGGACCCCAACAAGCCCCAGAAACTGGGGCTGCACCAGCGGGAGATCTTCCTGTTCAATGACCTGCTGGTGGTAAGGGGGCCCCTTACGCTTTCTGTCATCTTCCAGCTCTGCAGTGGCCCTTTACTGCTGCTTCGCCTAGGCAAATTAAATCATTAAGGCTATTCAGAATTTCCTCAAAGAAATAGAAGGAGTAATTAATGTGCTTTCTTACGGGAAAGCAGCAATGTACCTTAATGTGTTACACCAATATCTGTGATTTGCCAGGAAAAAGGCAAATATTTTTTTTTGTCTCTTACCAGCTGTGTTTTGGGGTTATAAATAACATCAGGGTATATTCCTTATGAACAGAGAAATAAAAAAATGGGCTTCCTCTGAGAACTTTTCAATGTCAAAGTAAATTGTAGATATCAATTCAGACTCCCCTGTTGTGAGAGTAAATACATTGCAGACT
The DNA here is from genome assembly GCA_026784285.1 of Stomatorhinus walkeri. Taxonomy (NCBI): domain Eukaryota; kingdom Metazoa; phylum Chordata; class Actinopteri; order Osteoglossiformes; family Mormyridae; genus Stomatorhinus; species Stomatorhinus walkeri. The sequence continues at coordinate 24,956,917 of JAODUD010000127.1, forward strand.
CAAACTGTGTTGTTATTGCAGATGTTATTGTTATCGATGTGAAATCTCTAGCCTCGGGTCCACGTATCATGTTGAAAATATCAATAAAGCTTTGAAATTCCAGGATAGGGTTTGAAGGGGCCAAGTGATCAATATGAGACCCAACAAAAATAGGACAAAACTATGTTTATTGATCACAGCAAAGACAGCTGGGGATGACCTCTGTATGTCCGATCTGCCTCTGATTTAGGTAACAAAGATCTTCCAGAAGAAGAAGAACTCAGTGACGTACAGCTTCAGGCAGTCCTTCTCACTCTATGGCATGCAGGTGCTACTCTTTGAAAACCAGTGTAAGTGAGACCCATAAGTACACCTTTCATTGACATCAGATCTCCTGTGAACTCCTGTCATTGTCGTCCTCAAAGTCTATGTGCTGGAGCTTCAAATTACCCTACTGACAAGTGTTATGTGAGAGGAGAAGACTGGAGCACTTCAGTTTCTGATAAACTTGGGTATTCTGACAAATGTGAGCGTTATACTGCACACTGACTAAGCCCCGCGCAATCTGCCGTCCTGAAGATTTCTTGCTTTCTTCCTTCAGATTATCCCCATGGAGTCCGACTCACCTCCGCCATCCCCGGTGCGGATATCAAAGTCCTCATAAACTTCAACGCCCCGAACCCGCAGGATCGCAAGAAGTTCACGGACGACCTGCGGGAATCCATCGCAGAGGTCCAGGAAATGGAGAAGTACAGGATAGAGTGTGAGTTTCTCCACACATAATGTGTGGCTCACCGGTCACTGGAAGGTCGCTGGTTCAGGTCCCAGGGTTGAGAAAACGATGTCACTGTAGGGCCCTTGAGCAATGAGCAAGGCCCTTAACCCCCGATTGCTCCAGGTACAAAAAGTATCTAATACAAAATGTATATGCAGTCAACCCTTCCACATGGGGGGGGTTAGGGGCAAAGACCCCCTGCAATCTGGAAAAACCATATAAAGTATTATGTTCCCCTTGGCGAGCAAATCCAGCAAGTGAGTGGCACAACATAATGAAGACGAGTTTCGAATATCACTGCGAGATCGCTGTGAGATTTTGCATCTGGTGTGTCGTCTGCCAGCCTTTGGGTGTCGTCTGCAGCTTTTCCAAGACTAAGGAAAGCTCCCAAAAAAATTCTCCATTTAATTGCTGATGCTGAGCGTTTATATTTTTCACGGTTTGTGCTCTGAGTTATGGGGAAATGGTATTTAATGGGATTTCAAAAGTTGTTCAAAGAGGATGAATTAAGGCTGAATAAGGAGGCTATTTTAGCAAGGTGACTCCTGAATGACTGGTTAGATTGTTTCTTGTGACACTGTGAGTGAGAGGGAGGAACACGAACTTCACTGCGCTGCCTGTGGTTCCGAGAGAGATTTAAAAAGGATCATATCCTCTCCAGAGCAGCTGCAGACCAGTTGCTGCTTGACAAGATCAGTCGCTTCTGAGTGCTGGCTGTGACTGTGCCCTCGCCTGTCCCCGTGTCTCACAGCGGAGCTGGAGAAGCAGAAGGGCGTGGTCCGGCCCAGCATGTCCCAGAGCTCGGGCCTCAAGAAGGAAGGGGGCAACAGCAACATGAGCCGCGCCAGCCTGGACGACAGCTATGCCATGGGGGAGGGCTTGAAGCGGAGCGCGCTCAGCAGCTCACTGCGCGACCTCTCCGAAGCAGGTGAGGCGCTCGGCAAAGCTTCCTGCTGCGCTGTGCTAGCCAGCTCGACGCCTGCTTGAAGCTAGCCTGCAGAAACGTGGCAGGGGACCTAGG